>CM064539.1:2744931-2915949 GCA_032716605.1 Paralithodes platypus
TAAAGAGCAGCCTGTACCCTACCCTATATATAAACTCAGCTACTTCGTGTCATTTACCTTTTGATGTGTTCGCCACTCTTCTAGCGGCACCAAGGAGCGCGACGCCCCTCGTTATTTAAGTGTATATTTTTCCTGCCGAGCGATAGCGAGCCTGTAATTAAGTTAAGGAGGGAGCGGCCTTCGGCCGCAAAATTTTTCGGTAGCAGGGGGATCTTGGGGATGATTCTTAAAGTTTGATGGAGGTCTAGGGAGGAAACTAAAACAAATATTTAATAAAGTAAAAATCTATCTATCTATCTATCTATCTGCTAAAAATAGACCGAACAATATATATACCCTTCCTTCCCCCTTAACCCATACTGTACCGATGATGTCCTATTTATTGTATTCTGGCAATGATTAAGCGATTTTATGAAGCTTAGGAAGGATGTCTACCCCTTAAAAGGCTGCAGACTATCTCAATGAATACTTTTAGCTACCGGTACCATATATTTTATGAAGCTTAGGAAGGATGTCTACCCATTAAAAGGCTGCAGACTATCTCAGTGAATACTTTTAGCTACCGGTACCATATATTTTATGAAGCTTAGGAAGGATGTCTACCCATTAAAAGGCTGCAGACTATCTCAGTGAATACTTTTAGCTACCGGTACCATATAGTTTTCCTAAGCTTCATAAAATCGTCTATATCTAGCTAGAGTAGACACAATAAAGACGTCACTAAATAAAGAAGTCACTAAATAAAGCCGTCGACGTCGAACTGCAAAAAGTGCCAGACGAGCCCATCTTCGGAGGGGAGCGTGCTGCCCCTTCGAACAGTCTGCTGCACCAAATCACCACCCAGAACGAGGGGCGGTGCGCTCCTCGGTGCCGCTAGAAGTGTGGCGAACTCAACACAAGTAAGTAAGGAGGGGTTAACATTTACGGTATGTACCGGTACATGATAAACATAACTTCCAAACTAAAGGACATGTGGAATTTACTCTATACAAAACCGACGCCGGACATCCGTTCATATTTGGGGCTTTTGTCCCTTTAAACCACAACTACCGTACAGTCTAAAGCAAACGTTCTGGTACACATATTCCTCTCCGACATATGACGCAATTTTGAGCCTATTGGGAATACTTTAAAGCCTTTGTTACCATCAGTGGTATTTATAAACCTTTAGTTTAGTTACTTCAACCTCTACAGTTGTCTTTGAGTTAGCTGTGGGCAGAAAACTAATTTTGGAGAGGTACGGTACCGTAATTATAAGAGTGAGAGAACTCTATTTCTTATTGCTAATCTGGCAACTCTGCGTCATAAATGCGTGAAAGGGATATGCTCTCAGTGATACCAAAGTCTACACTGTGAACAAATAAAGGATATGAAAAGGCTACCGGTATATAAAATAATTGGGTATATACAAATCGAAAAATGTACTCGTAAGCATGCATAATTAACGTGTGTATCGATAAGCACACCACCGCTTGTGTGTGTGTGTGTGTGTGTGTGTGACTGTGTAGGTGTAGGCAGGAGGTCATTATATACATTACACAGATTTTACGTTCGCTCCATCACGTAGATCCAACTTGCCAACAAGAGTTTGAAGAGCAACCCATTATTCAAGATCTTGATATACAACCAACCTTTAATGAAGTGACTAGAGCAGTTAAGACCCTGAAAGATAACAAATCTCCTGGTCCAGATGGTATACCAGCAGAGCTAATTAAATATGGAGGTTACCTACTGCTTCCAGATATTCACTCATTCATTTTGGAGGTTTGGGACAAGGAGTATATACCTCAGACATGGAAAGATGCAAATATTATCACAATTTACAAAAAACAAGGGTGATAAATCTAATTGTGGCAACAGCAGAGGCATATCTCTTTTAGCTGTGGCAGGGAAGGTGGTGTCAAAAATCATGCTTCAAAGACTGTTGACCAAAATTACTGAGGAAATACTGCCAGTCACAATGCGGTTTCCGTAAAGATCGAGGAACTATTGACATGATTTTTACTATACGTCAATTGCAAGAAAAATGCAGAGAACAAAATAAAGAAATTTTTATAGCCTTCATTGATCTGTCAAAAGCCTTTGATACTGTAAATCGAGAAACATTGTGGAATATTCTCTGTATCTTTGGCTGTCCACCAAAATGTGTGGCACTTGTAAGGCAGTTTCATGATGGCATGACGGCGAGAGTCACTGCAGGAGGCCATGCATCAGAACCATTTGCTGTTAATGCCGGAGTCAGACAAGGGCGTGTACTGGCACCAGTCCTTTTCAACTTTTTTTAATATGCGTTATAATACTTCTTCATAGGACTATAGCAAACAGAAGTGGAATCAACATAGACTATAGACTAGATGGCAACCTCTTCAACATTCGTAGATTTCAAGCAAGAACAAAAGTCTCTATGGAAAATATCCTTGATCTTCAGTATGCAGATGATTGTGCTCTTGTAGCTCACTCGCCAGAGGAACTAGAAGTCGCGCTTGAAGCTGCAGCAAGTGCTTACTCCAGAATGGGCCTGTCAGTTAACATCCAGAAAACACAAATAATTTCTCAGTGGTCAGCTCAGATACCACCTGTGCAGCCAGTGTTCAGATTAGCAGGAAAGGAGATAGCACAAGTTCCTTCCTTCAAGTATCTGGGAAGCTTCCTGTCTGAAACGGCCAGTATTGACGATGAGGTACAACACCGACTGAGACAAGCTGCAGCATCTTTTGGCCGCAGAGTTTTCCAAAATAATCACCTGACTCTTTGTACCAAAGTGGCTGTATATAATGCTGTGTGTTTAACCACTTTGCTCTATGGTTGTGAGACATGGACGACATATAGACGCCATATACGACCCCTGGAGGCTTTCCACATCAGATGCCTCCGAAAGATTATGGGTACCGGTATAACCTGGCAGGACCGTGTTCCTCATATAACAATACTTGAAAGAGCCAACAACACCAGTATTGAGACCCTTATCATCAAACAACAACTCAGATGGGTTGGGCATGTCATCCGTATGCCAGAGGAGAGACTACCTCATAAAATACTATATGGACAGCTGCATGAAGGCCGCAGAGCAGCTGGAGGACCAAAATTAAGATACAGTACCGGTATAGAGAAAATACTAAAAAGGTGCAATATACAACCAACTGCACTTGAAAACTTAGCATCAGATAGACCACTATGGCGCTCACACTGCCAGCAAGGAGCGAAGGAACTGGAACGTCAGAGGAAACACCACCAGCAGGAGAAGAGGGCCCAGAGACATGCACGCCAGGAACAACCAGCACCTTCTAACCCGGACTACCAGTGCCCAGACTGTGGCAGGATATGTGCATCACGGATAGGACTCTACAGTCATCGTAGAACTCACAACAGATGAATGCAGGAAGGGAACGTCATCATCCGACTACAATGGACTACCATAAGTGTGTGTGTGTGTGTGTGTGTGTGTGTGTGTGTGTGTGTGTGTGTGTGTGTGTGTAATAATAATAAACGGTTTATTAAAGAATGGCAGCCTCATGAGCTGAAAATACACATTTTACAATTTAGTGGATGAACATGAGATGTACAGATATGAAGATGGTAACCTCAGTTTACAAAAAAAAAAAAAATACAATAATGATGCAGGTGAAAAATACAAATTATCAAAAATTAACCATGAGATATAAGTGATATACAGTACATATACACATTTATTTTACTTACTCATATACAGAACATACCGTACATATATACACGTACGTACACACATACATATGCATACATATACATAATTATATAAGAACATAAGAACATGCAGTAAGTGTGCACATTCCCGTATACACAAACGCTCACGTATGCACACAAACATACATACATACAAAAACTGTTTTGGTAGGGTCAGGTGAGGAGTTGAAAAGGGTAAAGAGGGAGAGGCCTACAGGTCGGTACAGGTAGGGTCAGGTAAAGCCTACTACAATGGGAGGTTAATCCTAGGTAGAGAACAAAACAAGGATATAAAAACAGTAGAGACAGCTTGGGGGAATTGTAGTATATAGGACATTCTTTAGTGTAGGTGTGCGTGTGTGTGTTTGTTCGTGTGTGTGTGATAGAAGGCGAAATGTGGAAAAGCTGGGCATTCTATTGTTGAGGGTGGAAATACATGGATGAAGATACACGAACACTTAATAATAGATAATGCTTGTGCATAGATTTATAATAAGAAGTTGCGCTAGTGAGCAATATGTTCTCGCTCATATGTACGTATATTTACATACAAATGTGCACATGATTATACAAATACAAGTACAGTACATATATATATTATATACCTTATATTCTCAACCGGGCTCGAACCATTGACAGCACATACACACAGACATACATATACATAACTATATGCACATTACATGCATATATGCTCTTCTCTTATCCACCTGATACTCTCAGCCGGGCTCGAACCACAAACAGTATACACTATAGACACATACATATATACATAAATAACGCATATACATACACATATACGCACACATACATACACATATACTGTACATACATAGATACACATATACACATATACATATATACCATACATAAACAAACTCAAGCAAATACATACATAATTATATTCTAATACACACACACACACACACACACACACACACACACACACTTATGCATACATTATTAAAGGTGGGCGGGTATATATGGTGTGACAGGCCGTTATTACACATTATAAATAATATTTACAATGGTTGGGATAGGACTATTTTTATATCTGTCAGTTCTTGCTCTAATTGGTTGGAGTGTGTTGAAGTGACCTGCACGTGTTGGTCTAGGGGTGTCTGGTGGAAGTGTGTGTGTGTGTGTGTGTGTGTGTTGTGTGTGGGGGGGGGGGGGGGGGGTGTACTTACTCTAGTTGTATTGCGGGAGTGAGCATGCTCGTTATTTCCCGCCTCTTATATGTGTAGGTGTTATATGTATCATTGGAATGGCTGTGGATGTGTGTGTAGTCTGTATTTTTAGCCAATTGGCGACATCGGAAACGAAGGCTTAGGGTGGATCTGTATGGTACCATTCTCACTATAGACGGTACCGTCTCGCCCGAAGGCTTAGGTAGCCATCAGCTTAGGTAGCCATCAGCTTAGGTGAACCATATGATACCCATCTCGCCTTGTACCATTTTTGCCAACCCCAGATGGGACGTCACAACGTCGTCCACTTATTCCAGGTACCTATTTACAGCTAGGTGAACTGAGGCTAACACATGAAAGGAGACAAGCCCAATTTGTCTCCGCCCGGCCGGGGATTGAACCCCCGACCCCTCGTGTGTGAGACGAGAGCTCTACCTACTAGGCTACGGGCTGTGTGTGTGAGTGTGTGAGTATGTGTGTGTGTGTGAGTGTGAGTGAGTGTGTGTGTATATGTGAGTGTGAGTGTGAGTGTGTGTGTATGTGTGACAGTGTAGGTGTAGGCAGGAGTTGAGGTCATTAAGTACATTACACAGATTTGCAGTAAAGGTCACCAGGTTCCCCGGGGTAAATCGCCTCATTTGTCCAAGTGCTGGGATTAACAACAACACGCTCTAAAGATCAACACAAATAACAATGGATATATTATTATGTTTAAGGGGGGATGGTTCACTTTTTGGTCGATTTTTTCATGTATATTTGTTTCTAGTTTCCTCCCTAGACCTCCATCAAACTTAAAAATACATCCCCTAGACCCCCTTTCAAGATAAATGTGTACATTTATTCGGGCCGGTTTCTCCTAAAACTACAGGCTAGCTATCTCTCGCCAGGAAAAAATCGACACCTAAATGACACGAAAGGTCTTGATATCGATAAAGAAATGGGACGAAAGGTCTTAAAATCGACACACTAATGGGGCGAACGTATTAACATTTAAAAACTAATGGGGCTAGACATGAGGGAGAAGGGGGACCAAAAAAAAACCGACCCATATCCCCTTAACGCAGGGAGCAAAACGAATCATGAACCAGAAACGGAACGAGATATTTTTTCTGTTAACAAGGGCGAACTTCTTAAACAAAACCTGCGTCATAGGCTATCGTGGAATCCAAAATGTACTGTATTTTTGCAGTGCTTAGTATGCAGTTTTCTTATCCAGTGAAATTTGAGAACCGAGTAGGGTATTTTTCATAGGCTACATGATGTGTACCGTAATTAGATTTTGAATATCAGCTAGGTACCGTACCGGCATATCAACAAGTACGTTGACAAATTAATACTGATTTTAAACCACAGATTTTCAGTTAGGAAGCCTAGAGGTGGGCCTATGAAAATGTCTTATACATACATAAATATGCTACATACATACATACATACATACATACATACATACATTACATACATACATACATACATATTGAAGACTTAGTAATCCATAGAGGGCATGATTTCAGTTAGGCCTATATATCCCATTGGCGATATTTCAGGTAACCCTGTTCTGGGCTGCACTACTTGACAAGTTATTAGATGTGAATCCTACAACATGATCCACTTTCTTTCTAGGTCTACCCCTCCGTGCATCTACCATTTCATAGTTGATTTACTTAATTAACCCACTGAGCCCCGGGCAATACAATATATATGTACACCCCAGGACCAGCAGGTTGTAAAAAAAAAAAAATCCAGAAAACATCTGGAATAAGTTAGAAATGAAGGAAAAAACAAAAAAAAACGATCCCCTAAGTCATTAAGGGGTCGTACAGGGTGCGCAAGTCAGAATTAACATTGGGAAATGGGTAGGCAAAAACATGCAAAAACACGTTTTTGCGTGTACTTTGTACGGCTGTACTTTGAGGGTTTTCAACCATCGACATTGTTGTGTGGGATACTTACACAGCTCCCATACAATCTGAGCCCTCTAGGTGCCATAGAACCGGAGTAATTAACCGAAACGAACCCTATGCGGCGCTGGGGTTTAGCGTTACATATATTGCCGACGCATCACGTGCGTCGGTGGAGTCCAGTGGGTTAACTGGAGTTTTCTTATCCAGTAAAATGTGTTGGCCATAGGGTGCCTGGTATTAACATGTCTACCACATTTTCCCCCAATATACCGGTATATATATATATATGAATAAAAATATAAACTCTCTCTCTCTCTCTCACCGTCCAGCCATGTTATTCCAGTGCAGGATATTAGCGTGATAAGCCCACATAAACAAAGGGGTGGGGCTCTAAAACCACTTCACCTAGTGTGTTTCATGCGGCCACTGCAGGCTTAAGGGGGGGTGACCTGTTTTTGTTCTGTCCTTTTCTATCTTTCTCTGGCTTGTATCAATTTGGCCCCATTCAGCCTACTGTTTTAAGACGTTTATCCCCATTCAGGTGTCAATTTTATACTGGTGAGCGGTAGCAAGCCAGCATATTTTTTATTTTTGTTTGACAGCAGGCTAAATTTGTAAATTTTTCGATAGAAAAATTTCTCCGTTGAAGCCGGATTTCTTCATATAATGCTGGCTCGCTATCGCTCGCCAGGAAGAAATCGACACCTAGATGGGGATAAACGTCTTAAAATAGTTGGCTGAATGGGGCCAAATGGATACAAGCCAGAGAAAGAGAGAAAAGGACAGAAATAACAAAAAGCAGGTCACCCCCCTTAAGCCGGTACCACACGAGCGCTTTTTCCCTCAACATTTATCCGCAACACTGGTCTGGCAGCTTATGAGGTCAACATTTACAATATTTCGGTCACCTTAAGGGGAGATCTCCACTTGAGGGATTGTTTTCTTGACCCCTTTCTCCCTCATGTTTAGCCCCATTGCTTTTGATATTATAAAACGTTTGCCCCATTTGTTTAGCGATTTTAAGAACTTTCACCCCATATTAAGACCTTTCGTGCAATTCAGGTGTCTATTTTATCCTGGCGAGCGATAGCGAGCCTGTAATTTAAGAGGAATCGGCCTTCGGCCGGGACATTTTTCTACCGAAAAATGTACAAATTTATCTTGAAAGGGACTCAAGGGGGTGTAATTTTAAGGTTGATGGAGGTCTAGGGAACAAACTAAATACCTCCCCTTAAATCATCCATCAGCAGTCTAGTTTCCGACACCAGTGCCAAATATTATAGATATGTTGTTGCCAGAAAATTGTTGATCGTCGAATGTTGACTATAAAAGCTCTCGTGTGATACGGGCTTAAGACTAAAGATTATTTTTCCCATCAAGATTGGGGCCTTGTTAACCCCTTCAACACCGGTACCATTAGACGATTTTTACCCAGCTTAGAAAGGACCTTTAGCAATAATATGACTTCAGACAATCTCAATCAACTCATTTAAGGGGAGGTTTCCACTTGAGGGATTTTTTTCTTGACTCCTTTCTCCTCCCTCATGTATATAGCCCCATTGCTTTTCTATTTTTAAGACGTTCGCCCCATTATTTTGACGATTTTAAGAACTTTCGACCCATTTCTGTCAATTTTAAGATCTTTCGTGCCATTTAGGTGTCGATTTTATCCTGGCGCGCGATAGCGAGCCTGTAATTTAAGAGGAACCGGCCTTCAGCCGGGACATTTTTCTACCGAAAAATGTACAAATTTATCTTGAAAGGGCTCAAGGGGGTGTAATTTTAAGCTTGATGGAGGTCTAGGGAACAAACTAAATACCTCCCCTTAACGACCACAGATCCTTCCTAAGCTGCATAAATATCGTCTAAATATAGGTAGAATATAGGTAGAATATGGGTAGAATATAGGTAGAATATAGGTAGAATATGGGTAGAATATAGGTAGAATATAGGTAGAATATAGGTAGAATATAGGTAGAATATGGGTAGAATATAGGTAGAATATGGGTAGAATATAGGTAGAATATAGGTAGAATATGGGTAGAATATGGGTAGAATATAGGTAGAATATAGGTAGAATATGGGTAGAATATGGGTAGAATATAGGTAGAATATAGGTAGAATATAGGTAGAATATGGGTAGGATATAGGTAGAATATAGGTAGAATATGGGTAGAATATAGGTAGAATATAGGTAGAATATGGGTAGAATATAGGTAGAATATGGGTAGAATATAGGTAGAATATAGGTAGAATATAGGTAGAATATAGGTAGAATATGGGTAGAATATAGGTAGAATATAGGTAGAATATAGGTAGAATATGGGTAGAATATAGGTAGAATATAGGTAGAATATAGGTAGAATATAGGTAGAATATAGGTAGAATATAGGTAGAATATAGGTAGAATATGGGTAGAATATGGGTAGAATATAGGTAGAATATAGGTAGAATATAGGTAGAATATGGGTAGAATATAGGTAAAATATAGGTAGAATATAGGTAGAATATGGGTAGAATATAGGTAGAATATAAGTAGAATATAAGTAGAATATAAGATAGAATATAGGTAGAATATAAGATAGAATATAAGTAGAATATAAGATAGAATATAGGTAGAATATAGGTAGAATATGGGTAGAATATAGGTAGAATATAGGTAGAATATAGGTAGAATATGGGTAGAATATAGGTAGAATATAGGTAGAATATGGGTAGAATATAGGTAGAATATAGGTAGAATATAGGTAGAATATGGGTAGAATATAGGTAGAATATAGGTAGAATATGTGTAGAATATGGGTAGAATATAGGTAGAATATAGGTAGAATATAGGTAGAATATAGGTAGAATATAGGTAGAATATGGGTAGAATATAGGTAGAATATAGGTAGAATATGGGTAGAATATAGGTAGAATATGGGTAGAATATAGGTAGAATATAGGTAGAATATAGGTAGAATATGGGTAGAATATAGGTAGAATATAGGTAGAATATAGGTAGAATATAGGTAGAATATAGGTAGAATAAAATATAACACGTCGCTGGTACTCAAAGGGTTAAGGGGCTTGCTATTCGTTTAAGGGGGCCCACCTCGCTTTTTATCTCTTTCTCTCTCTCTCTCTCTTTGGCTTGTATCCATTCGGCCCCATTCAGCCTACTGTTTTAAGACTTTTACCCCCTTCCAGGTGTCAATATTTTCCGCGAGCCAGCATATATGTATTTTTGTTTTTGACAGTGCTCAAGCTAAATTTGTACATTTTTCGATAGAAAAATTTCTCCGGCAAAGCCGGATTTTTCCATACAATGCTGGCGAGCGTTATCGAGACCTGGATGGGGATAAACGTCTTAAAACAGTTGGCTGAATGGAGCCGAATGGATACAAGCCAGAGAAAGAGAGAAAAGGAGAGAAAGATAAACAAAGCAGGTAATCCCCCTTAAACCCGAAAATTTTCATAAATATTTAGATATTAGATTACATTAATTTAGTTATAATAATCAGCTTTATTATGAAATGAATTAACTCGACTGTCATTTGCTTTCAGAATGTTGTCAATATAGTTTCGTGTTATAAAATATTAATTACCGGAACCCGATATCGTACTTTCAAATATTATGAGGGTGATGCGTTAATGAGAGAGAGAAATTTACATATTTTTTACATAAATACACTGACCTTACGATCCCAGCGAGGTGGTCAGGACTTAATTCTAGTAGAGATAGCTAACCCGAGAGTAAGTTACAGTGGAAGGAAAGGATAGCAAAGAAGAATAGAGAGAGAGAGAGAGAGAGAGAGAGAGAGAGAGAGAGAGAGAGAGAGAGAGAGAGAGAGAGAGAGAGAGATAGTGAGTGAGAGAGTGAGAATGAGAGAGAGAGAGTGCATTGGGGTTTGTAATTGATGATTAATGTTAAGAACGGGGTGTTATTTAATAGTTAGGACAATAATCACAATGAGGACTGCTAGGATACTAACTTGGTAATGCACGGCCAATGATAAAATTAGATATACCGGTACATATGAACAAGATGGGTTGGGTGTGAGGGGGGAGCTGCCGGGTGTGGGCCAATCGGCGCTCTGTAGACCCCCGTAATCTTGTGTTGATCTCCGACCGTTTTGGTGAGGTCGGTCCTCATGGTATTAGTGAGCTGAGCCTATAATTAGGGTTGAGTGTGAGAGGGATCTGCCTTGTGTGGACCAATCGGCTTTCTGCAGACTCCCATTTTCTTATGTTCTTATGTTATAACAATATTCCGGTAGGCCTATCGCTACTGTTTCCATATTGGAAGGAGGTTATGCTTTCACAAGTGTGTTTGTATCAATTAACTAATAACCTACCGTAATTGACACCAATCACGATTCAGTTCATTAGGGGAAACCAGAGAGCTAATCTAATAGATTAGTTTGATTGATATTTAGTAGTAGTAGTAGTAGTAGTAGTAGTACCGGTAGTAGGTAGTATTATATTATTAGTCATTAGCGATTAACTGTTGTAATAGGATGTACCGTAATATATACAGTATACCGGGTACCGTATATATATACAGTATACCGGGTACCGTATATATATACAGTATACCGGGTACCGTATATATATACAGTATACCGGGTACCGTAATAATGAAATAAACAGAGATGACATTCAATTTCATTAATGACAAAGGGAATATTCATTAAATTATTATTATTATCTTTATTAGTATTACTATTACGCGGTATCATTGTACTGAATTACTATTAGGCTGCTAGCAATTACCGCATTCTATTAGGCGATGATAAAATATAATCCAATAACGTCAATGGTGATCGTAAAATAATAATGCCGGGTATACTATATAATAATCCTCCCCATCCCCATCCCCATCCCCATCCCCCCACACACACACACCCCACGCCTGGCAACGACGGCCCGTATAGCGTGGAATTATAATGAAAAATCGAGCCTAAATTACATTATAATCAGCTCGCTCACAAATAGCAGTGGGCTAAGTGGAGAGGAGGGCTACTCGTCGATATACCAGTCGTAATTTATCATTAATATTCAAGATTGTTAATTGACTAAAATGATTAAAAAATATATATATACCGGTATAGGCTATAGCCTATATACAGTATATATACCGGGTATATATAGATATACTGTATAATTATATATACCGGTATATATATATAATTATATATATATATATATATATATATATATATATATATATATATATATATATATATATATATACGCATCGAGAAAACACTTGCCAACCCGTGGGCTTACAGACTAGCCTACACATTGTGTTCGCTTACTACATTCACACAGAGCTTATTCCACCCAAACCCCAATTTGGATCGACTCACTCCCGTCTCTGAATGCTACGTTGAATACAATATGGATTACAAAAGCCCACATAGCTAATCCAACTCCAGGATCCAATTGCCGACTTGCGAGTTTCGTTTTATAAGGAAGTTGGAGCTGTAGACAACGATATTGAACAGAATTTACAGCTAAAATACGGTTGTAGTACATTAATAAATACGGTACCTAAAACCCAATTCAACAAAACATTTAATCATCAGAAACTTACATTATTGTATTTCTGATTAATATCGATGTTCACGGCTCCAACTTCCTTATTGAACGAAACTCGCAAGTGGTCAATTCCCCTCTGGTAGCCAGCCAGTCAAGAGCTAGCGAGGGAGCCTTCAAAAATCCATAACAACCCGGCGTGAACGGAAAACGAGTCTATATTGCTGAATCTCGAATTACAAAAAGAGGGGAGGAGAGAGGTAGTACAATCCAGGCACATCCAGGCACTACACATCGCTATAGTCTATTCGCTGTGAGTAGGCGAGAAATCATGACCTCTAACCTCTGTAACTCAAAAAGGGCTAGATCAAATTGGCTGTAAATTTCCACATCTATTCTTTGGTTAACTCTTCCAAAATGGTGCACATATTAGCTCGATTATTCTAGTAGTTTTTGAGTTACAGAGGTTAGAGGTCATGATTGCTCGCCTACTTACAGCGAATAGACTATAGTTTGATGTACCGGTATCCGTTCAGGTTCTCTGATAGTGATTCTTGGGTGATTGCTGTGTTTTCATTGTTGCGCACTAGGTTATATCTTTTGTTTCACGTTTGGTTTATTTTGTTTGGTACCGTACCGTACGTGTTTTAATGTTTTGTTTTGTTTTTACTTTTCTTGGCTTGAATTGACCACTTGCGAGTTTCATTCTATAAGGAAGTTGGTGCTGTAGACAACGATATTTAACAGAATAACCAGCTATAATACGGTTTTAGTACATTTATTAATAAATAAAAACAAATTCAACATACTATTTATCCATCAGAAACCTACATAATTACTGTATTTATGTTTGAAGGCCGAACTTCCTTATAGCCTGAAACTCGCAAGTGGTCAATTGACTTGGTTTAGTTTTGCGATATGTAGGCCTATTGTATTGTCGTGTAGTGTCGTGTAGTGTGTGTGATGTACTTAACTGTGATTTGATTCAGTTCTATGTAGTGCACAGTGTATATTGTATTATTGCGAGTGTTGTAGTCTAAATGAAGAGGAACGACCAGACTGAGAGAGAGAGAGAGGTAGTAGCGGGAGGGAGAGTGTTAAATAAATGAAGGGAAATGTTAGCAGGGGTGGCATGACTTATTACTACCGTACAGGAAGGGAGGGAAGTGTTCAGGAAGGGAAATGTTCAGAGAGGGGAAGGGAAATGTCTAGAGAAGGAAGGGAAATGTTAGATGAACAAAGGCATGGGATGTTGGAGACTGCCCAACCGTCTCATTCAGCCTCTTCGTTATCCTATATACATTACAGGTACGCCAGAAGCCACCCCCCCCCCCCCCCTTTACCAACAGAAACTACCTCAGTAGGCTACGGTACTATAGTTTATTCGCTGTAAGTAGGCGAGAAATCATGACATCTATCTTCTGTAACTCAAAAACAACTAGAGTAATCGCGCTAATATTTCTACCATTTGGGAAGAGTTAATCAAAGAATAGATGTGGAAATTTACAACCAATTTGTTCTAGCCCTTTTTGAGTTACATAGGATAGAGGTCATGATTTCTCGCCTACTTACAGCGAATAGACTTTAGTACACCCAGCAAAGTTACCTCAGTTTTATTCACTTACCGTTAAACCTGGCAGGTGGCTCAGAACTTTCATAACATACCGGCACGGTAGTCAATTTATATAAACTTGAGGAAATAAATTTACGCACCCAAACACTTGCTCCATCAATCTTGTCGGTAATCTATTAAACCCAACTACAATATATATATATTTTTTAATGCGTCATAAACTAGAGTACCGACATACAAAAGGTATCAAAAGGTAAGGTACCGTATGCGATATATATATATATAATCAATCGGGGTAAAAAAAAACATAGGGGTAGTTGGGGTAAAAACAAACATAGGTCATCATATGTTAATTTTTTTGAATACATTTTTTTTTTTTTTTTTTACCGATTGCCCACAATAAAAGCAACATTTTATGCAAACGGTTTTTTTCTATAAAAATGTGTGGGACGTATATATCGCTACGCGACAGATTTTTTTTTTTTTTTTTGTCCGTTCAACTTTTTTATTATTTTTTGTTAATGTTCAATACCTGGAATGGTTTTCATGCAGCGCTTTTTTTCTGCTTTAAGGTGTTATACTATAGTTGGTTTCATCACTCCCCTGCAGTGATTCTCCTGTCAACTCCAGTATCCAACACACAGGTATGTTTTTGTTTACCCCGACTATTGACATACAATGGGGGTAATAAAAAACAACTCCAGCATAGATGTATATATGATTTTTTTTTACCCCGACTATTAACATGCAGTTGGGGTAATCAAAAATAATCCACACTGAGATTGAACAGAATACAATTATCACACAATTGAATGATGTGTGCCACAATAGGTCACCCATTCTCTGCAGAGGAGCAGTAGTTATATCTCTGTTTTCATTTTCTTCCATTTTTTTGCTATGTTTTTTTTACCCCATACGTGATTCGTTTTTACCCCTTTGGCCGGGGTAATAAAAAATCTGTTTATTCTGGAATACCTGGTTATTCTTATGTGCTAGGCTATATTTACTGCTGCCAGTAAAGGCCTCATATGTACCCTATTCTATGATATATGTAGTTTCTCCCTAGTATTAATAATGCCTGAGGCACAGCAAACTTAAGACAAACAATTTTTTTTTACCCCGAATGACTATACTGTATATATATATACCGGTATATATATATATATATATATATATATATATATATATACGGTACTGTATATATACACACATTATATACCGGTATATATAATATATACCCGGTATATATATATATATATATATATATATATATATATATATATATATATATATATATATATATATAATATTATATAGTTTGTAGTAAAATACTTTGCTGGGCTTGCTAACAGGCAAGTAAACACACAGACGCCATAACTCCAGTGGTGGATATAACAAGACAGCTGATACCAGTAAACACACAGACGCCATAACTCCAGTGGTGACTATAACAAGACAGCTGATACCAGTAAACACACAGACGCCATAACTCCAGTGGTGTATATAACCAGACAGCTGATACCAGTAAACACACAGACGCCATAACTCCAGTGGTGGATATAACAAGACAGCTGATACCAGTAAACACACAGACGCCATAACTCCAGTGGTGTATATAACCAGACAGCTGATACCAGTAAACACACAGACGCCATAACTCCAGTGGTGGATATAACAAGACAGCTGATACCAGTAAACACACAGACGCCATAACTCCAGTGGTGGCTATAACAAGACAGCTGATACCAGTAAAGGGTTTTTACTTCCAGCTGGGGAAAATTAACTGACACCGAAAACAAGACGAAACACACACACACACACACACACACACACACACACACACATAAAAGACGTCGCCGGTACAAAAGGGGTTAACGTTAAGAACGGGGTGTTACCAGTTCTTATTACAGTGAACAAACTTCGTATAGGCTAGGCCTATATAGATTTTGTATATGCCTGTCTGTTTTGTTTTCTTTATATAATTGTAATTAGAGATATTGATAAAAAAAAAAAAAAAAGGGAAAAGTGGGGATTGGGCCTGAGTATATAGATAGATTGATCGCATAGAATTGAATTGATATGATGCAAATAGAACAGTAGATAGATAGATAGATATACTAAAATTGATATGATGCAAATAGAACACTTCTGACGGTAGGCTACCAGTACCTTCGTAAATTTCAACTTTTCCTGCTCCCAAACTTTAAAATTAATGCTACTCCTTAGCACCTGCGAAGAACACCTGACGATAACACCTTTGCTCAGGTGTTTTATGATATTATGTCAGATAGTAAATACTGCAGAGAAGTTATCAATGTTCAGGTGTTTTATGATATTATGTCAGATAGTAAATACTGCAGAGAAGTTATCAATGTTCAGGTGTTTTATGATATTATGTCAGATAGTAAATACTGCAGAGAAGTTATCAATGTTCAGGTGTTTTATGATATTATGTCAGATAGTAAATACTGCAGAGAAGTTATCAATGTTCAGGTGTTTTATGATATTATGTCAGATAGTAAATACTGCAGAGAAGTTATCAATGTTCAGGTGTTTTATGATATTATGTCAGATAGTAAATATTGCAGAGAAGTTATCAATGTTCAGGTGTTTTATGATATTATGTCAGATAGTAAATACTGCAGAGAAGTTATCAATGTTCAGGTGTTTTATAATATTATGTCAGATAGCAAATACTGCAGAGAAGTTATCAATGTTCAGGTGTTTTATGATATTATGTCAGATAGTAAATACTGCAGAGAAGTTATCAATGTTCAGGTGTTTTATGATATTATGTCAGATAGCAAATACTGCAGAGAAGTTATCAATGTTCAGGTGTTTTATGATATTATGTCAGATAGTAAATACTGCAGAGAAGTTATCAATGTTCAGGTGTTTTATAATATTATGTCAGATAGCAAATACTGCAGAGAAGTTATCAATGTTCAGGTGTTTTATAATATTATGTCAGATAGCAAATACTGCAGAGAAGTTATCAATGTTCAGGTGTTTTATGATATTATGTCAGATAGCAAATACTGCAGAGAAGTTATCAATGTTCAGGTGTTTTATGATATTATGTCAGATAGCAAATACTGCAGAGAAGTTATCAATGTTCAGGTGTTTTATGATATTATGTCAGATAGAAAATACTGCAGAAAAGTTATCAATGTTCAGGTGTTTTATAATATTATGTCAGATAGCAAATACTGCAGAGAAGTTATCAATGTTCAGGTGTTTTATGATATTATGTCAGATAGCAAATACTGCAGAGAAGTTATCAATGTTCAGGTGTTTTATGATATTATGTCAGATAGCAAATACTGCAGAGAAGTTATCAATGTTCAGGTGTTTTATGATATTATGTCAGATAGCAAATACTGCAGAGAAGTTATCAATGTTCAGGTGTTTTATGATATTATGTCAGATAGAAAATACTGCAGAAAAGTTATCAATGTTCAGGTGTTTTATAATATTATGTCAGATAGCAAATACTGCAGAGAAGTTATCAATGTTCAGGTGTTTTATGATATTATGTCAGATAGCAAATACTGCAGAGAAGTTATCCATGTTCAGGTGTTTTATAATATTATGTCAGATAGCAAATACTGCAGAGAAGTTATCAATGTTCAGGTGTTTTATAATATTATGTCAGATAGCAAATACTGCAGAGAAGTTATCAATGTTCAGGTGTTTTATGATATTATGTCAGATAGCAAATACTGCAGAGAAGTTATCCATGTTCAGGTGTTTTATAATATTATGTCAGATAGCAAATACTGCAGAGAAGTTATCAATGTTCTACGACATTATAGGTTTTTTTTTTTTTTTTTTTTCTCTATATTCCAACTACTCCCTCTCGGGCATAGGCTGATAGCCTTTACACTCAACCGCTGAACATGGTGAGGCCCGTGAGGTCTTGCTCCAGTCTAGGGAGTGAGACATGCGAAGCTTCACGGCTCGATGCAATTCCATCTCTTAAGCCGCCTCGCCTCTGTGCTTCAGTCTCATTCCCACAGACTCGGACCCTCACTCTAAGAACGCCACCTATTGAGCAATTAACTCACTAGGCATTGCCCCCCTGTAGCATGTTTTTGAATATGGGAATATTCATACAATGCTATTTAATCAGGGAACAATGAGGGTATTTTTTTGGCATTTCGGTGTGCTGTGGTAATGCACTGATACTAGGTACAGCACAAATTCCATCCCAATAATATCTTCCCATTGACATATTGGGATTCGAACCCGGGTCCATTGGATTACCAGTCCAGTGGCAAGACCACTCTGCCACACCTCCCCTGCTCCCTGTATCGACGAGATTTCGATTACTTAAGCACAAATTCGGCTCATATTATCTCTAATTATAAATATTCTTACGGTAATAATATAATGTAGGCTACCGGTATTAATTTTGTATTAATAGTAATACTAAAATCGAACTCTGTAATGTAATAATGCTTGTAAATTGTCATGCGTGTGGAATATTATATGCACACTATTATGACTGCCGAAATCAGCATTATCTTCTCTTGACTATGGAAATTAATGGAATGAGGCAAATTCAAGCTTGTCAGTACATTCATCATGATAACTAAGCTAATTTAATGCGAATAATTAAACATGCAGCACCCACATATAGGTTAAAACAGAATGCAATAGGCCTACCAGTATTGAGAACGATATAGAAAGATAGAGAAAGAGAAGGAAGTGTAGGTAGGAAGAAAGAAAACGGGTGTGGAAAGTGTAGGTAAGAAGAAAGAAAACGGGTGTGAGGGAGCTAGGCTGGAGACGAGCAGGGGGCTCCCCACTAAATTGACAATTAGACCTTTTCTCTTCAGTAACGACACAAGTTCGCCCTTCTAAACTCCCCGCGGCCGTTCTGCAGGTGGGCCAAGGGATCTACATAATTCTCACACACACACAGACAGACAGACACACACACACACACACACACACACACACACACACACACACACACACACACACACGCACGGAGGAACAAAAAAGTGCGGGACGAAAACAAAAAAAGCGCGGGAGAAAACAAGTCTTGGTGTGGCGAGTGAAATTATTAAATTAGAATACCGGTATAAGGTTTATATCTTAGTAGGGGTTCACCAATGACCTGAAACAGGTCATTGGCACACACACACACACACACACACACACACACACACACACACACACACACACACACACACACACACACACACACACACACACACACACACACACACATGGATAAAATTATAAAATTATGGATATTATTATTAAAAAAGGAGAATCTTTTTAATGGAGTGGGGGTAAGGAAAACAAGAAGACGAAGTAAGAAAAAGTAAGAGGAAAAAAGTTAGTGAGATAAAAACTTGGATGTTCCAGCTGAGATAACGTGTAAGGTGGTCGCGGTTTTTTGACATTCAGTGTTGTTCTATCTATCTATCTATCTATCTATCTATCTATATACTCAGGCCCAATCCCCACTTTTCCTTTATTTGTTTGTATTTATTTTTCTTTATTTTATTTTTTTATTTTTTATTTTTTTTATGTTTTATTTTTATTTTTTGTTTGGGGGGGGGGGCGACTAAAGACAAAGCCAGACTAGGGACAACACAAAACACAACAGAAAACAATTGAGATGGAGAGTGTAGTTAGATTTGAGCAATTTGGATAGGCTATGGAAATGCTCGGTACCGGGATGTTAAATTCACTAAGGCGCTGTATTTTTGTTTCTTTTTTCTTTAAATGGTAGTTTATTATGGCCAGGTATAGGGCTAATTACTGGTACCGGAACCCTTTGAATGGGTACCGGTAGTTTATTATGGCCAGGTATAGGGCTAATTACTGGTACCGGAACCCTTTAAATGGGTACCGGTAGTTTATTATGGCCAGGTATAGGGCTAATTACTGGTACCGAAACCCTTTAAATGGGTACCGGTAGTTTATTATGGTCAGGTATAGGGCTAATTACTGGTACCGAAACCCTTTAAATGGGTACCGGTAGTTTATTATGGTCAGGTATAGGGCTAATTACTGGTACCGGAACCCTTTAAATGGGTACCGGTAGTTTATTATGGTCAGGTATAGGGCTAATTACTGGTACCGGAACCCTTTAAATTTCCATAATTTTTCAGACTGAAGGCCTACCGGTATACTGTAGGTAGCGCCAGCCAACTTGATAATAATCTGGACCCCCTTAGCTGCTTATAACTCAAAATGAATGATAGCAATGAGGATGAAATTCCTCTCATTTGGGAAGAGTCCACCAGGTAATAGATATGGATATTTACAGCCAGTTTGCTGTAGTCCCTTTTGAGTTACCGTACGAATTGTTGTCAAGTTCGTTACCGCTACTTATAGTACGGTAACCTACATGCAACAAACAACAAATCACAGAGCTACATTAGCCTACCGAAAAGAAAAAGAAAAAAATATATATACCGTATATATATATTTATAAAATTGTAATATATTTAAGGATGCCGTACTGGAATAACCCCGCATGGGCATTAGGGTTTTAAGTACGGTAATGCATCATATATTTTACCTGATAAAAGCCCCATTGTTTACTTGTGTTCAGATCGTGTGTGTTAAGGGTGCCCACCTCGCATTTGTTCTCGTTCTCTCCCTCTCTCTCTTTGGTTTGTATCCATTCGGCCCCATTTAGCCTACTGTTTTAAGACGTTCATACCCATCCAGGTGTCAATATTTTCCTGGCGAGCGATAGCGAGCCAGCATATATTTTGTTTTTTGACAGCAAGCTAAATTTGTACATTTTTCGATAGAAAAATGTTTCCGGCGAAGCCGAATTTCTCCATACAATGCTGGCTCGCTATCGCTCGCCAGGAAGAAATCGACACCTGGATGGGGAAAACGTCTTAAAACAGTTGGCTGAATGGGGCCGAATGGATACAAGCCAGGGAAAGAGAGAACCAAAGCAGGTGACCCCGTTAAGTAATAAGTAATGCATCATATATATTACCTGATAAAAGTCCCATTTTTTACTCGTGTTCAGATCATGTGTTATTAAGGGGAGGCAGTTGGTTTTTCGAGCCACCTTTCTCCCTCGTGTTAAGCCCCATTTGTTTTGAGATTATAAGACGTTCGGCCCATTTCTTTGGCGATGTTAACACCTTTCGCCTCATTTCTTTGCCAATATTAAGACCTTTCGTGCCATTTAGGTGTCGATTATTTCCTGGCGAGCGAGAGCGAGCCTGAAATATTAAGAGAAACCGGACGTTGGCCGGAACATTTTTCTACCGAAA
The DNA here is from genome assembly GCA_032716605.1 of Paralithodes platypus. Taxonomy (NCBI): domain Eukaryota; kingdom Metazoa; phylum Arthropoda; class Malacostraca; order Decapoda; family Lithodidae; genus Paralithodes; species Paralithodes platypus. The sequence continues at coordinate 2,766,077 of CM064539.1, forward strand.
AATGCACAAATTTATCTTGAAGGGGGGTCTAGGGTGTGTTTTTCTAAGCTTGATGGAGGTCTAGCTAGAAAACTAAGAAATAAAGGAATAAATTAATTTTTAGACCCCCCCACCCACCCCAAAAAAAAAAGGGTCCGTCTCCCCTTAAGTAATGCATCATATATTTTACCTGATAAAAACCCCATTTTTTACTCGTGTTCAGATCATGTTATTAATCTTCTATACAACCGGTGGGTCCAGACTACCGGGAATTTCTGTATGCTGGCCATAGATAGGTTATATACCGGTATTATAACCGTGTAGCCTATATATATATATTGTATAGCTCTAACATATATCATCTCTTTCCTGGTATATTTGTATGGGGGCAGGTATTGCGTGCGTGCGTGCTTGCGTGCGTGTCAGAGAGAGGAAAATATTTACTATTTAGCTATGTACGGTATAGACTATAGGATAGCCTATATGGAGAGAGAGGAAGAGTATTAGAGAGTGTACAAAGAAATTTCACGTCGCATAATTACCGGTATAAGTTCGGTAAAACAGCTACACTATTGGGAACGTTTAAGAGCACTGAAACTGTACTCGCTGGAACGTAGAAGAGAACGTTACCTAACAATATACACGTGGAAAATCGCAGAGAGTTTAGTACCAAACCTACATACCCCGATAGTCATGAAATTCAGTGATAGGAGAGGCTGGGAATGCGATATCCCCCGGATGAATAACAGGGGTGCTATGGGCTCTCTGCGAGAAGGCTGGTTATCACACAGAGGCCCACATCTCTTCAACAAACTCCCACGGCGAGTAAGAGACATGAGGGGCGTCTCGTTAGACAACTTCAAGAGAGCCCTCGATGTCGAACTGCAAAAAGTGCCAGATGAGCCCATCTTCGCAGGGGAGCGTGCTGCCCCTTCGAACAGGCTGCTGCACCAAATCACCACCCAGAACGAGGGGTGGCGCGCTCCTCGGTACCGCTAGAAGTCTGGCGAACTCATCACAAGGTAGGCCCTATGTGTGTTTGTATGTTTGCTTGTGTGTGCATGTGTGTAGGCTATGTGTGTGTGTGTGTGTGTGTACGTGGCTAAGCCTGGATATGTGTGAGCAGGTGTAGCCTATAGCCTACATACACATACACACACACATACACCCACACACAGCCAGACATAGGTAGTGTGGGTAAGGCAGTGAGAGACAAATTACGAGAGAGACAGGAAGACTGAGTGAGAGAGAGAGAGAGAGAGAGAGAGAGAGAGAGAGAGAGAGAGAGAGAGAGAGAGAGAGAGAGAGAGAGAGAGAGAGAGAGAGAGAGAGAGAGAGAGAGAGAGAGAGAGAGAGAGAGAGAGAGAGCTACATAGAGCTACATAGATACACAGACCTCAAGGTCCTTACTAGGCAGTCTGGCATTACAAACTATATATATATACCGGTATATACGGTATATATATATATATATATATATATATATATATATATATATATATATATACCGGTATATATATATATATATATAATATATATACCGGTATATATATATATATATATATATATATATATATATATATATATATATATACACATACATACATACACACATACATACATATATATACAGTATATATATATACATAATATATACATACTGTATATACAGTGCACACACATACACATACATAAAAAAAAAAAAAAAAAAATCATATCACCCCAGCCCTCTGCAGATAGAGGTCAAGCCTTCCCTCGAAAGCGTTTATTGTGTCGCTCTCCACCACTGTCGCTGGTAGTTTATTCCACTCTGTCGCCACACTGTAGGTGAAGAAACTCTTTGTGACATCTAGGTTTGCCTTTTTGGTTTTTAATATCATTCCGTTTCCGCGAGTTTGATTAGTATTGTTTAATGTGAATAGTGCATTTACATCGACTTTGTCGAAACCTTTTAGTATCTTAAAGCAGTCAATAAGCTGACCCCTCAACCTCCTCTTTTTTAATGAGAACAGGTTCAATCGTTTAAGTCTTTCTTCATATGATTTATTTCTTAATGAGGGTATCATCTTCGTCGCTCTACGCTGTACTGACTTGAGTCTTACAATGTCCTTGATCAGATAAGGTGACCAGAACTGCACACCATATTCAAGGTGGGGTCTCACCATACTTTTGAACAGTGGCACTATTACGTTCTCGTTTATATGTAAATTTTCGTTTAATAAAGCCCAATGCTATGTTTGCCTTATTTGCAGCTGCTATACATTGGTCGGAAGTTTTTAGGTTTTCAGATATTAGTACCCCTAGGTCTTTTACTACCGTTGCGGTTTTTATTTGTTTGCCATTCATTTCGTATTTGTATTTCATATTTCTGCTACCAACCTGCAGCACCTGACATTTATCGACATTGAAGGGCATCTGCCATTTTTTCGACCACTCTGATATCTTGTTTAAATCAGATTGCAACGCATTTCTATCATCTTCGTTCAGGACTGTATTTCCTATTTTTGTATCGCCGGCGAATTTGGAAATGGTGTTGTTTACCCCTACATCAATATCGTTAATGTAAATGAGAAACAGGACCGGTCCAAGGACTGAACCCTGTGGAACTCCACTAGTGACAGGCTCCCACTCCTATTCCACTCCATTTATCACCACTCTCTGTCTTCTGTCTGTAAGCCAATTTTTTATCCAAGAATGAATTTCACCTTTGATACCTATCCTCTCCAGTTTAGCCAATAGTTTTCGGTGAGGCACCTTGTCGAAAGCTTTTTGGAAGTCCAAGAAGATTATATCTAGTGATTTCGTCATGTCGTTATATGTAAATAGTTTGTTATAAAATTCAATAAAATTTGTTAGGCATGACTTATTTGATCTAAAGCCGTGTTGACGATTTTTGATTAGGTTGTTTGATTCGAGGTAATCTACTATCTTATCTCTAAGGATTTTTTCCATGATTTTTCCTACAATTGAAGTTAGACTAGGCCTAATTGGTCTGTAATTACTCGCTTTGGCCTTGCTACCCTTCTTGTATATCGGCGTAATGTTCGCATCTTTCCAATCACTCGGTACAATCCCCTGTAGTAATGATAAGTTAAATAGTTGTGTCAGGGGTTTTGCTATTTCGTCCTTAACATTCTTAATTATTTTCGGGTGGAGCATGTCGGGTCCCGGGGTCTTATTTACATTTAAATTACTCAATTTGCTTTGTACTTCGCTAACACTGATGGTGAAATCTCCTATCACATGAGTTGAGGTGTTATTTTCAGGGGTATGATCGATAACTTCTTCTGTGAAAACTGAGCCAAAATATTTGTTGAGCATATTTGCCGTGTTTGTGTCACCTGTTATTGTCTGGCCATCTTCTATTAGCGGTCCGATTCCGCTTTTGATCTGTTTATTTTTATTTACGTAACTGTAGAATTTTGGGGGGTTTGTGGCACTCTCTCTGGCAATAGTCATTTCGTAATTTTGTTTGTTCGCCCTAATTATTTTGTTCACTTCCCTTCTACTATTTTTGTACAAGTTTTTAATTACTTCAATGTTTGTGTTATTTTTTACAAGTTTGTGGAGTTGATTCCTTTTCCTTCTTGCCTTGCTAATGTCTCTACTGTACCAAGGGGGCATACTTGATTTCGTATTACGTTTTGGTTTCATGGGTACAAATTGTGTATGCGCTTCTGTAATTGTAGACTTAAAATGTCCCCATAGTTCATTTACTTCGTTTATATTTATGAGGTTTGAGTGTATGTTTGATAGCGATTCCTTAAGTCCGTCATAATTTGCGTTTTTAAAGTCCGAAACCATTCCTGTTGTTTTTACTGTGGAATATTTGCTTATAACGTTGATTCTTAAGATTTGATGATCGGACGTTGCCAGATGTTCACCTACATCCAGGTTTGATAATAGATTTCCTTGGGTAGTGATTACGAGGTCTAATATATTCCTGTCTCGCGTCGGCTGTTTTACGTGTTGAGTCAAAAAATTGTCCTGGATGAAGCTTGTCATTAGGCGTGACTCAGCATTTTTTCCGGTCAGGGTATTCCAGTCAATTAGGGGGAGGTTATAGTCACCTAGTAAAACTGTTTCGTCGGAATTAAGGGTTTTCTCTAGTATTTCATAAAAAATTGTATGATCGGCAACAGTTAGTCTCGGTGGTCGGTACGCTGTAGTGATATTTAAGTTCATGTTTTTTGTATTTATTTTGACGCACACTATTTCTGCATTACTTTCGGGGAGACTCACCTCAACTGGGTTTAAGTAGGTTGCAACGTACATTGCAACCCCCCCTCTTCGTTTTCCATTGTTACGGTCTTTATGAAAAATTGTTATATGGCTCAATGTGATATTCATGAAGTACCGTAGATCTTAATTTTTTAAGGTTCAGATGTGTTTCCGTTATACAAATAACGTCAACTTTCTCATTTAATAACAGACATTTGAGTTCGTCTATTTTGTTTCTTATTGAGCAGGCATTTATGGATATTATTTGTATATCATTTCTCTCAGCATGCGCTGGATTTGTTTTTCTTATTGGTAAGGATGGGTTTGGGGTTGTGACTTGAAGCCGCGGCGGGTTGTCAAATTAATTCAATTGGTTGGGTTGGCTTGGATGGGGTTGGGTGGGGTTGTTTAGTTTGTTTTGTGGTTCAGATAGGTAAATTTTCGCAACTTGTGGGCCATTGGGGTTGACGGTTTCGTGTAAATGGTTGTGATGGACTTGGAAGGGTTGGGCGGGGTTATTTATTTCTCTTAACTGTGCGGGTGGGTTAGGATGCGTGAGTTTGATTGGGTGGGGTTGTGGGAGGGATTTTCCGGAGGTAGCGATGTCAATACTCAGAGGAGTCTATTAGCATAGTTATCTCTCGGTCCTGACTGGCGTTGTTTTCATGGGCAATGTAGGTTGCTTGATTTTTAGGGTGTCACTCATGTGCTGAACGCCTTTTTCTGATAAATGAATGCCATCTCCGCTGAGAGAGAGAGAGAGAGAGAGAGAGAGAGAGAGAGAGAGAGAGAGAGAGAGAGAATCAGCCACTACGGTACCATCCATCCTACATGTCATTGCAACACGCATTACTCAATACTGCAACATTTCAGAGAGAGAGAGAGAGAGAGAGAGAGAGAGAGAGAGAGAGAGAGAGAGAGAGAGATAAATACTGACAGATCCCAAGGTTAAGGCCTTTGATATTGATATTGATATTGATTTGGTATTGATAAATACGCTCAATGTAATGAAAAAAATATCAGCCACCATCACAATCATCCATCTACACTGCACATGTCATTGCAACCCACATTATCAATTCTGCAACACTAGGATCCAAAATAAATTCACCGAGACATTTGGGAAACATAGACACGTCGAAAACAAAAAATAACTGGAAAACAGGTATATACTGGGTAGGATCATTCTCAAACAATAATGTCCTAACGTATCGGTATCTCCATTCTATCTATCTATCTATCTATCTATATACTCAGGCCCAATCCCCACTTTTACTATTTTTTTTTTATTTATTTTTTATTTTTTATTTTTTATTTTTTTTTTTATTTTTTTTTTATTTTTTTTTTTTTTTGGGGGGAGGTATCTCCATAATTACGGTATATATTTGACCATCAAGTAATAGAAAGAAAACCACTGAACACACATAATCAAATGAGTATTTTTGTCCTGTGTTGATGAAATATAGTGCAATAGTTTACTGTACCGGTATTGGGAAATTGGGGCATGACATTTGAGTTTAACTGTCGCAATGCAATATTTTGTAATCCATATAACTTTTAATAACCTGATAGCCTACATATCCACCCCAATGTATTTGACTTGCGGTAATAGTTGCAGATATGAGAATAGATAATTAGTGATGTATATACCGTATAGGATAAAGGTTAATGTAAACAAAATATATAATATGTGTTGACTGAAGGTTCTAACCCAACGTGTCACAGCTCGGCATTACCCAACTCATTAATCAGGGTGTCAAACCGGAGCAATTGTGTTTGAAGACTTAATTAACCCTTTCAAGCTCCAATACGCGTTTTTATTCTGTTTTCTGGGTACTATTAGACGATTTTATTCAGATTAGTAACATTATATGAAAGTCAAAGGGTTGATTGAGATAGTATTTACCCTTTTAATACCCACAGATCCTTCCTAAGCTGCATAAAATCGTCTAATGATAGCCAAAACAAACTGCTAAAACGCATCAGAGCTTCAAGGGGTTAATATGAGAAGAAATACAGCAATGCAGATAAACACAACTGAGAGAGCCTAAAGACAACCTCGTAACACTACCGTCCTGGAAAGCGGAAAGGGCTAATAATCATCATAGGCCTAGGAGATACTGATAGTCAGGAAGCCTACACTCTAAATGGGTCAGCGGACAATAGCACCCTAGGCCTAGCTAGTGGTTAGCCTATACAGTTCTTTATATAGCCTATATATATATACCGGTATATATATATATATATATATATATATATATATATATATATATATACCGTATATATATATATATATATATAATATATATATATATATATATATATATATACCGGTATATATATATACCGGTATATATAGGCTAGATAGCCTATATATGTGGCACAGTGCACCCATGTATTGAGTATTGTTCGAAAGTGTGGGGAGGTTCCACCCACACTGCACTTCTCTTTCTACACGCTGCAATGTTGCATCTCTCTCTCTCTCTCTCTCTTCTACTGTTATTACAATAATCAGTGTTCTTTAGAACTTTCTCAGTGTAGGCCCTATAGGCCTACCTCTCCCTTACAGAGAGCGGGGGGCACCCACCTTTCAGCACATTCCCACCCCTAATTCTGTCCAGCTCTCTAACCCAAGAGTGAACCATCATTCCCAGTCGATCTTCTAGTCAACAAGTAAGCTCAGAAAATCTCCCTCGATCTGTCTTTCCCTCATCCTATGACTTAAACTGTATTTTGTCTTTCGTCTGCTTCATACACCTAGGGAGAGAAAAAAAAATGCTAGGGCAGGATACAACGATTGTAAGGGAATTTAAGAGTGACCACAGTTTAACTCATATCGGCAACTCATTATTCACGATGCAACTTTTATATAAGCTACATTGGCATCAGGATAGGTCTACATGCACTGGACGTGACTTGATTGCACACACACACACACACACACACACACACACACACACACACACACACACACACATTGTCATAGCTATTCTGATTTAGGAACTTGAGGTACCGGTATAGCCTAATAGATCTATCTCTCTCTCTCTCTCTCTCTCTCTCTCTCTCTCTCTCTCTCTCTCTCTCTCTCTCTCTTTAATACACGTTAATAGCCACCCACAGCCAAGCACCACATCCCGCTACCCACATTAACTTATACAACCCACATCTGACCACCCTGTCGAATCATAACTATAATAATGGTACCTATCTATCTAAGTATAACTATAATAATGGTACCTATCTATCTAAGTATAACTATAATAATGGTACGTATCTATCTAAGTATAACTATAATAATGGTACGTATCTATCTAAGTATAACTATAATAATGGTACGTATCTATCTAAGTATTCTATCTATATGTTCCGGCCCAATCCACAGTTTTCCTATTTTTATTTTTATTTTCAATTTAATAATGCTACCGGTATATAAAACCAGTGTTAAATGGATAGTGATTTTCTTATATTTGTAATAACGTTTACCGTACTAGTAATAGTAAACTAACTCGACTATTTATTGTTTTTTTGGTACCGGAACTGAATTCAGGCTAAACATATAGAATAGGCTTTTGTAAATATGCCATCCCACTTTGCAGCAGGTCTAGACTCGTGGAATTCAATCCTAATAATGCAATTGTAAAGACAAAACTATCTATAGGCCTACCTCTGTCCTCTGGTTATACTGTGCAGAAAGGGTAGGCAATGGACACTGGAGAAATATCGGATAGTATGTCCCTATTCTGGCTCTGTCTTGAGTCCCCCCCCCCCCCAAAAAAAAAGAGAAAAACAAAAGTGAGGATTGGGCCTGAGTAGCCTATATAGAATATAATATAATAGATGACAAACGCAATAGTTGCCCCTCTACATAAAAGAAGGAAGTAAAGCACTACGGTAGTACCGTACCGGTACCCAAAATGTAGGCTATATTCTGGAATTTCTGGTACCGGTAGCCCAAAATTCTCACATCATTCAAATTATAACAGGGTGTCAAACGACGCTGTTTTCTTGAGTGATAACGCAAATGAACTTTTTGTATAGCCTAATGATAACAGAAACTCCGCCAACCCTATTTTTATTTTATTTTTTAAGAAACAAACAAGGTACCGGTAGCCTAAATTGACATAATTTTGGTCTCCAAATTTTCCATCTTGATTGCTTTTAGATTGCATGAAATACTGTTTTAGACACCTAAATTCTCAAAAAAAATCACGGGGGGGCATGCCCCCGGACCCCCCTAGAGCTCGCGCCTTCGCCGCTCCGTCGGGCTATAATGATAACAAAATAATAAACCATAATGATAACACAATTCATATTTTGTGGATTGACACCCTGTTCAAATATTCGAGTAAATCTTGTGAGGCACAATCTCACAATTTAAGTTTTTTAATCCCTAGAAGAAAAGATTTATATGGATGTCATGTACACTGATTTTGCAAAGGCATTTGAGAAGTGTGACCATGGTATAGGCTAATCGCCCATAAACTTATAATTAAGGGTTAACGGGTAAAAGGAAGGTAGTACCCTATCCACGAATAGAACTGGGGGTCATAAAATATATACCATCCCCCCCCCCCCCCCACACCCAGCCAACAACAAAACTCATTCATTATTCCACCGACAACTCGGAATCCTAACGCGACAATCGCCATGCAAACACAGAACGTGACTTGGGAATTAATCAAAACAAACGCTCAGAAACAAAAAATATGACCTGGAATTACACTGAAAACTAATATAAACTAGAAACAAATAAATATAACGATAAAACTAATATAAACTAGAAACAAATAAATATAACGATAAAACTAATATAAACTAGAAACAAATAAATATAACGATAAAACTAATATAAACTAGAAACAAATAAATATAACGATAAAACTAATATAAACTAGAAACAAATAAATATAACGATATAAAACTAATATAAACTACAAACAAATAAATATAACGATAAAACTAATATAAACTAGAAACAAATAAATATAACGATAAAACTAATATAAACTACAAACAAATAAATATAACGATACAACTAATATAAACTAGAAACAAATAAATATAACGATGAAACTAATACAAACTAGAAACAAATAAATATAACGATAAAACTAATATAAACTACAAACAAATAAATATAACGATAAAACTAATATAAACTACAAACAAATAAATATAACGATAAAACTAATACAAACTAGAAACAAATAAATATAACGATAAAACTAATACAAACTAGAAACAAATAAATATAACGATAAAACTAATATAAACTACAAACAAATAAATATAACGATAAAACTAATATAAACTACATACAAACAAATAAATATAACGATAAAACTAATATAAACTACAAACAAATAAATATAACGATAAAACTAATACAAACTAGAAACAAATAAATATAACGATAAAACTAATATAAACTACAAACAAATAAATATAACGATAAAACTAATATAAACTACAAACAAATAAATATAACGATAAAATATCGAGCAACCTCTTGAACTACCGTATACCACAGATCCCTCCTAAGCTACATAATATGGTCTTAATATGAGCTGGAATAGGCTACAATATAACACACTTCGCTGGTACGGTACCGTACTCAAGGGGTTAAACCTTGGTTAAGCCATTTTGGACTCACCACGCTGACTTAAGGGGAGGTTTTTAGTTTGGTCTCTAGATATCCATCGAGCCGGTTCCTCTTAAATTACAGGCTCGCTATCGCTCGCCAGGATAAAATCGACCCCTAAATGGCACGAAAGGTCTTAAAATTGACAGAAATGGGTCGAAAGTTCTTAAAATCGTCAAAATAATGGGGCGAACGTCTTAAAACTAGAAAAGCAATGTGGCTAAACATGAGGGAGAAAGGGGTCAAACAAATATTCCCTCAAGTGGAAATCTCCCCTTAAGCCGGTATCACACGAGCCCTTTTTCCCTCATCATTTATCCTCAACACTGGTCTGGCAGCTTATGGGGTCAACATTTAAAATATTTATGTTGCCTAAATGCATCTATCATCAGTCTACTTTCCGATACCAGTGCCAAATATTCCAGAAATGTTGCCAGAAAAATATTGATCATGGAATGTTGACTATAAAAGCTCTCGTGTGATACCGGCTTTAAGGCGTGTTGGTGAGCTGTAACAGTTTTAGTCTGATCCATAACAGTGAACCTGCCTAGCATGGATATGATGGATGAATCCGTGCTAGCAGAGGTTCGCTGAGCATGAGGATAGGCTACTCCAAAACCGGAGCAATTTGTTTGAAGACTTGAATGAATATGAGAAGGAATACAAGGAAATTAACAAGAAACACAAGAAAATTAACAAGAAACACAAGAAAATTAACAAGAAACACAAGGAAATTAACAAGAAATACAAGAAAATTAACAAGAAATACAAGAAAATTAACAAGAAACACAAGAAAATTAACAAGAAATACAAGAAAATTAACAAGAAATACAAGAAAATTAACAAGAAATACAAGAAAATTAACAAGAAATACAAGAAAATTAACAAGAAATAGCATAGCCTAGGTTTGGCCATGTTATCACTTCCAGAGACATACTTTTAGCTGTATACTATAATTTTAGCTGTATACTATAATTTTAGCTGTATACTATAATTTTAGCTGTATACTATAATTTTAGCTGTATACTATAATTTTAGCTGTATACTATAATTTTAGCTGTATACTATAATTTTAGCTGTATACTATAATTTTAGCTGTATAATATAATTTTAGCTGTATACTATAATTTTAACTGTATACTATAATTTTAGCTGTATACTATAATTTTAACTGTATACTATAATTTTAGCTGTATACTATAATTTTAGCTGTATACTATAATTTTAGCTGTATACTATAATTTTAGCTGTATACTATAATTTTAGCTGTATACTATAATTTTAGCTGTATACTATAATTTTAGCTGTATACTATAATTTTAGCTGTATACTATAATTTTAACTGTATACTATAATTTTAGCTGTATACTATAATTTTAGCTGTATACTATAATTTTAACTGTATACTATAATTTTAGCTGTATACTATAATTTTAACTGTATACTATAATTTTAGCTGTATACTATAATTTTAGCTGTATACTATAATTTTAGCTGTATACTATAATTTTAGCTGTATACTATAATTTTAGCTGTATACTATAATTTTAGCTATGGTATACAAATACAATAATAAAGACTAAAAAGAATGGACTATGCTTTAGTTTAACACCCTGCTCCAAGCTACTCAAGCCTCTTTGCCTTGGCCAATATCTATCTTTTAAATTTTGGCCTCTGCGAATAGCCTGCTGCATCAAACACTGGCAGCAAACATACTCGGGGGGAGCAGTTCTCGCCGAGGCCAATGAAGGATGGCCGAAACAACTCCAGGTCGGCAAGGCAGTATTTCTCGAAGAAAACAAACAAAGAGGGGCAGGTAAGAGCCAGCGCCTCTTCCCCTACATCCCTCCCACGTTACTGTCATCCGATCCCCCTCCCTCCTCTGACACATCTACTTAGCCTTCCCTCCCTCCCTCCCTCCCCCCCTCTCCTTCCCTCCCTCTCTCCCTCCCTCCCTCCCTCTCTCTCTCAGCTGCCTCTTCTCACTCTCAGGGGAAGCAACACCACACTATTATTAGTTTCCTCCCTAGACCTCCATCAAGCTTAGAAGAAAAAAAAAACTGGACCCCCCTTCAAGATAAATTTGTACATTTTTCGGTAGAAATTTTTTCCGGCCAAAGGCCGATTCCTCCTAAAATTACAGGGTCGCTATCGCTCGCCAGGAAATAATCGACACCTATATGGCACGAAACAGGGTGTCAAACTCTTGATATGGTAACCCTCCTCTAACACATCCACATATCTCCACACACATATATATATATATATATATATATATATATATATATATATATATATATATATATATATATATATCTCTCTCAGGGTAAGCAACACCACACTGGGAGGGGGTCAAAACACCTAGGATACGATACACCGCTAAAAAAAAAAAAAAAAACATGCTTACATTACTGAAATATTTGTGGACACAATTGCTCTTCTGTAAGTCTAAAATGGCTTACTTAAGAATGGGAAAGGGGTGGGACCTTCCATTTGTTTATGTTTTAGGCAGCTCAGAAGGAAGCAAGGAGTGAAAGTAGCCCCGGTTCTATCAACGTAGGTACTGTACCGGCATTGTAGTTTGTATTTGTGTTGTGTGTGAATAAGACAATCTTGCCTTCTGTTTTGTTGTCTATGTCTCAACCTCCTGTTTACTGGGTCTTAGGTACGTACCGGTAACCTGAGAATATGGTATACATCTTTAAGATATGCATACCGTTACCGGTACTATATATACGCTATAACTTTCAAATTGAACGTAAACATGGCGAAACCTTATTTATGCACACTACGGCCTTTCACGGTAAGTGGGTTAAATATTCAGTTACGGTACCGGTAAAATTACGTAACTTTGGACGGGGAGTTAATTTCGGACAATGTCTGGAATACTCTCCCTAATGAAGTACCGGTAGTGAATGAGGAGAGCTCCCATGTTTTCAAGACGAGGGTTAAGGGGAGGTGTTTAGTTTGGTCCCTAGATATCCTTCAAGCTTAAGATTACACCCCCTAGACCCTCTTTCAAGATAAATGTCCCCGCCGGAGGCCGATTGCTCTTAAATTACAGGCTCGTTATCGCTCGCCAGCAAAAAATCAACACCTTAATGCCACGAAAAGTCTTAAAACTGACAGAAATGGGGCAAAATTTCTTAAAATGTCCAAACTACTAGGGCGAACGTCTTAAAATCTCAAAAGTAATGGGGCTAAACATGAGGAAGAAAGGGGTCCAGAAAAAAATCCCTCGAGTGGAAATCTCCCCTTAAACGTCAGGTGTTTGTCTGGTTTACCCAATCATAACTAAACACACGTCCACTTACAATCATAACTAAACACACGTCCACTTACAATCATAACTAAACACACGTCCACTTACAATCATAACTAAACACACGTCCACTTACAATCATAACTAAACACACGTCCACTTACAATCATACTAAACACACGTCCACTTACAATCATAACTAAACACACGTCCACTTACAATCATAACTAAACACACGTCCACTTACAATCATAACTAAACACACGTCCACTTACAATCATAACTAAACACACGTCCACTTACAATCATAACTAAACACACGTCCACTTACAATCATAACTAAACACACGTGTGTCCACTTACAATCCCACACCCTTATTCACTTTATACGCTTAAGGGCAGGTATTTAGTTTGTTCCCTAGACCTCCATCAAGCTTAAAATTACACCCCCTTGATTCCCTTTCTAGATATATTTGTACATTTTTCGGTAGAAAAATGTCCCGGCCGAAGGCCGGTTCTTCTCAAATTACAGGCTCGCTATCGCTCGCCAGGATAAAATTGACACCTGAATGGCACGAAAGGTCTTAATATGGGGTGAAAGTTCTTAAAATCGCTAAACTAATGGGGCAAACGTTTTATAATATCAAAAACAATGGGGCTAAACACGAGGAAGAAAGGGGTGCTATAGGTCCTTCCCAATCTGCATAAAATCATCTTATAGTCGACACAAAATAATGGAAAAGACGTCACCGGTACTGTATGGGTTAAGAAGAACGCCTTACATTTTCTGTGGGAAGAAAATGAGCTGTCCCTCAACAAACATGTCTCCTTTGTGCCCTCGGGTAATTCTAAATTATTCTGGAGCACAATTTGTCACAGAGTTAATCCAATTTGACATGTCTTGGGCTGAACAGGCTTCTACCTCTAGTTGTACTAGCTATCAACCCCCAACCAACATCCTTGTACTTAAAAAACACATATATAAGCCTAATTAAACAAATATACACATATATACACATATACACATATACACAAATATATAAACATAGCAAAAACCTCGACCAACACACTACTATAATTTACACGGGTGGGCAAAGGAAAACAGCTTCATAATTGCTGAGGGGCACAGGGCCTTGGGTGGGTCTTTGGTTCGTCAGTACGGTACCGGTATATATAATTCTAAAAACTAAGGTATGGTACGGTTTCGAGTATCCGGACCGTACCGGTACTCATAGCTGCCATTTGATAATGCATACCGGTAGTTGTAAAATATAATATCGGAATGCGGTAGGCTATAGACCTAGTCTATTCGCTGTAAGTAGGCGATAAATCATTACCTCTAACCTCTGTAACTCAAAAAGGACTAGAGTAATCGAGCTCATATTTCTACCATTTGGGAAGAGTCAGTCCAGGAATATATGTGGACATTTGCAGCCAATTTGCTCTAGCCCTTTTTGAGTTACAGAGGATAGAGGTCATGATTTATCGCCTACTTACAGCGAATAGACTGGACGGTACCAGTTATTCACTACCGGTACTGGTAACTATTTTACATAGGCTATCGGTACCCCCCAAAACACATTATAACAGTTGGTTACCTAATCCAATCTAAACTTACGAGGCGCTAACAGCAACTTCCAACTTTGTCTATTAACAGCACCGGTACCGTACGTGATTCAATCTAAACTTACGACACACTAAAACCTCTATTTAGCTCAGCCATACTAACTTAAAAGGAGCTCAGACGGTATTGTGCAGCATGATTTACTGGTTCGGCTCAATGGTTTAAGAAGGGAGTTTAGTTTGCTCTCTAAACCTCTATCATATTTCCAAAAACACTCACAAGACCCCTCTTCGATATAAATTTGTAAATTTTTAGGTAAAAAAAATTCTCCTCTTCAAATACAGGCTCTCTTTCGCTCGCCAGGAAAAAAATCGACACCTAAATGGCACGAAAGGTCTTAATATTGGCAAAGAAATGGGGCAAAAGGTCTGAAAGTCGCCAAACTAATGGGGCGAATGCCTTGAAACCTCAAAACTAATATGCTAAACACGAGGGAGAAGGGGGTAAAAAAAAAAAAAAAATCCTCCCCTTAAAACCTACTCGCGATTTCCGATTGAGGCGTCTCCTAAGGAAATAATAATATATAATACTGGGAGACGCAACAATATACTGTAGGTAGCAAATTTCTAATGGTAGTTTTGGGTTCCTATCCTCATATGCTTCATGTCTATATATCGTACTTTTTATCCCCGGGGGAAAAAAAAAAAAAATATCTTGGGATTTTTCCGTTTTTTCTTCGATTTTTTATTTTTTTTTTTTAGTTTTTTTTTTTTTTTTTTTATTAACCTAACCAAAAAACCTAACCTAACCTAACCTAAATGTATTTGGGGGTTATGAGGTTAGGTTAGGTTAGGTTAGGTTAGGTTGGGTTAGGTTTTTTGGTTAGGTTAATGACCCAAAAAAATAAAATCCCAAGAAAAGAAAAAAGAAAAGTCCTAAGATTGTTCTTTTCTCCCCCGGGGATAAACAGTATATAGAAATGAAGCATATGATGATAGGAACCCAATACTACCGGTACCATTAAAAATGTGTTGCCTATATTGTTGCGTCTCCTGCATATTGACCAATACGGGTACCGGTAATACATTAGGCTAACGATAAATACCTCTCTACACGCTTCAGAAAAATTGGAAAAGTAGAATGTAAATACGAGGTGCCGTTGTAAAGGCTTATCTCTCAATACTTCATCTGATCTGATCTGAGGACTAGAACTGGCTTAATAGATCACGTGCGACAGTAATTATTATTATTTGTATTTATTTGTTACGGTATGAAGCGAAGAGAACCTAGTCAGTGAATAGCCTAGTTATTACTGGTGAAGGTTTAAGGCCTACCGTAATAATAAATCCAGGATTATAAAATCGATACCGGTTATCGATTAACGAGGGGCGTCGCGCTCCTTGGTGCCGCTAGAGGAGCGGCGAACACATCCAAAGGTATCCAAAGGTACGGTACTGTAACATTAGTTAATTAGCCTACCGGTACGCCTCGGCTACTCAGGCTAAATCAAACCAATAAATATTACGGTACGATAACTTAGTCATAGCAATCTAGTCCAGCTTGATACAATGCCTCACCGTATGGTACGATAGCCTACCGGCAGGCTATTAATGGCCTATCGTACCGTACTCCACCCACCCCATTACCATATATCCAGTTCACTTTATGGCAACCAATATCGACACTATTAACAAGACCACATAAAGGCGACAAACAACGAGTTAAATAACCGGACTAAAAGCAAGGACGGGCTGGGGTCAACAAACGGGAGTCGCCTCGAGCAATCCAACCAATTTACCGTCTCCTTAAATAAGTAAATAAAGTGGCGGTCTGCAAAATATTGTCCCCCCCCCCCCCCCCCCCCCCCCCCCCCGGAAAGTCGCCTACATCGCGCCCGGGCTCAATCGATTACCGCGCTGTCCACTTCGCAGCTCGCATTTCACGGTAATAAACATTGGAAATCGAGTCAATATTCCCGCGAAAATACGAGTCTGCATGGCGCCCCACCTCGTAACTTAACCTGCCGCGAAAGATATATAATAAGAGACTGCTGGGAAATGTTTACCGATGGACACAATTATCTGGAATATGCGAGCTTGGAATAAATAGGATATTGATAGTAATAAAATAAGGATGTCATAATAATAATTATCAGGGTGTCAAACTGGGACACTTAAGGGGAGATTCCACTTGAGGGATTTTTTCTGGACCCTTTTTCTCCCTTATTTTTAGTCCCTTTGTTTTTGAGATTTTAAGACGTTCGCCCCATTAGTTTGGCGATTTTAAGAACTTTCGCCTCATTTCTGTCCATTTTTAGACCTTTTGTGCCATTTAGGTGTCAATTGTTTCCTGGCGAGCGATAGCCTGTAATTTAAGAGGAACTGGCCTTCGGCCAGGACATTTTTCTATCGAAAAATGTACATATTTATCTTGAAAGGGGGTCAAGGGGGTGTAATTTTAAGGTTGATCGAAGTCCAGGGAACACACTAAATACCTCCCCTTAAGTTTTTAAGACTAGAATGAATAGAAGAGATACGGTACCGGTACTGGAAAATATATACCGGTACATGAAGTTGTATTGTTTTGGCCATTGTATCACTTCCAAGGACATACCGGTAGGCTAATCAGAATTTGAAGCATACCCGGTACATACCCGGTACATTTAACTGTAGGTTATAGGCCTACTTCGTAATGATGACTAAAGAGAAAGGAAAAGGTTTCTAGTTTGACAGCCTGACATTGTCAGTATTTCTGAATAAGGTAATTGCGGTAATTGGGTACCGGTACGTAGGCCTACCGGTATGCAATACCGTACTTAGAAACTAGAACGTACCGGTATGTTAGTCTAGCTGAAAGAAAGGTAAGGTAGCCTATTGGTAGTTCTGGTGCACAGTAGGTACCGGTACCGGTATATTTTGTTTTCTTCTATATTCCAACTACTCCCTCTCGGGCATAGGCTGATAGCCTTTACAGTCTACCGCTGAACAGGGTGAGGCCCGTGAGGTCTTGTTCCAGTCTAGGGAGTGAGACATGCAAAGCACCTATTGACGGCTCGAACCCAACTCCATCTCTGAAGCTGCTTCGCCTCTGTGCTTCACAGTCTCATCCCCCAGGCTCGGACCCTCACTCTCAGAACGCCACCTATTGAGCAATTAACTCACTAGCCATTGCCCCCCTGTAGCATATTTTGAATATGGGAATATTCATACTATTTAATCAGGGAACAATGAGGGTATTTTGTTTTGTCATTTCGGTGTGCTGTGGTACGGTAATGCACTGAAACTAGGTACCGGTACAGCACACATTCCATCCCAATAATATCTTCCCATTGACATATTGGGATTCGAACCCGGGTCCATTGGATTACCAGTCCAGTTGCAAGACCACTCTGCCACACTTCCCCTCTATATACGGTGCAGTACCGGTACCGGTAGTCTAAGCAAATCACCCATCGTTATATACAACTCATGTTATGGCTATCCAGTATAAACTTGATAACGAAGGAGATGAGATAGCCTATTTGGGCAGAGTGGAGGAGGAGGGAGAGTGGAATTGGAACACAGTGGAAGGAGGATAGGCTACACGAATGAATGTAAGAACACAAGCTTGGTGTGTTGCAAAAAGAGATTGGTTCTAGGCAGATCGTTTGTAAACACTTAATGGGTCCAACCATAGACTACAATAGATCTGGACTTGACACGAAAATGGAACTTTGCAGTAAGGAACCCAAAATTGGAAAACAAACCCCCAATTTGAACCTCGAAACAGCGAAAATTTGATATTTTTGCGGTTTCGAGGTTCGAACTTGAGGGTTTGTTTTCCGATTTTGGGTCCCTTACTGCAAAGTTCCATTATCGTGTCCAGTCCAGATCTACTGTAGTCTATGGTTGGACCCATTAAGTGTTTCCAGATGATCTGCCTAGAACCAATCTCTTTTTGGAGCACATCAACGTTTGTGTTCTTAAGCCAGTATCACACGAACACTTTTTCCCTCAACATTTATACTTAACACTGGTTTGGCAGCTTATGAGGTCAACATAATTATACTGTTTATCATTTATGTCACCGAAATTCATCTATCACCAGTTTAGTTTCCGATACCAGTGCAAAATATTCCAAAAATGTTGTCAGGAAAATGTAGATCATTGAATGTTGAGTATAAAAGCTCTCGTGTGATACCGACTTTACAATATTCGTCCATCCTCCTTCCACCTCCTCCACTGTGTTCCACCTCCACACACCCTCCCTCCTCCTCCTCCTCCACTCTGCCTGTCTCCAGAACCACACCCGTTACGGTAATTACGGTACGTCGCCTATTACCATATTTTCTCACACACCCGCATCACAACGCAGGCCCTTGGACAGTTTTCCATTAACCCATACGGTACCGGTGACGTCCTGTTCATTATATTCTGGCAGCTATTAGACGATTTTATTCAGTTTAGGAAGGACCTCTAGCAATATTAATTTAATGGCTTCAAACTATCTCAACCAACCCTTTCAACTACCACAGATCTTTCCTAAGCTGCATAATATCGTCTAAATATAGTTAGAATAAAATATAACACACGTCGCTGATGCCGGTACTCAAAGGGTTAACCCCTTGAGGATTATGACGCGTTTTAGCAGTTAATTTTGGCTATCATTAGGCAACTTCACTCAGCTTAGGAAGGATCTGTGGGAGGCATAGGCCTAAATGAGTTGGTTTTGACCCCTTAGTTTCCTAGAGGTCCTTCATAAACTGCAGAAAATCGTCTATTGATAGCCAAAACATAATGTCAACATGAATAATAGATAATCTTCAAGGACACTACATCCGCCTTATTAGAAACAATGTATTAGGGAAAATAGGCACCAACAGATTCGCCATATTTTTCTCCATATAGACCGCATGGAGGATTTTCGTTATTGACAAATTGAAAAAATACCATTTTCACAGAAAAATACACCAAAAAATCTGTCAAAGATGTCTAATAGCGGGGGTGTGGGGGCGGCAGCCCCCACCCATAATACTAGGATAGGTTAGGTAAGATTGTTAGCTTAGGCTAATGTCCTTTCAGAGGGGTATAGGCTAGTAAACACTAGGATAGCTTATACCCGGTCAGAGGTAAGAAGAAGAGTCCTGATGTAGTCTCCTTGAATGCTACCGAATCACAATCCTGAAGGGGATAAATGACCCTGGAACTTGTTTATATTTATGTCCACTTACGGTACCGTACTACTAAAGGTAGCGCCGACGAACAATAATCTGCACACCCCTTAACTTCTTATACCCGGTAACTCAAATGAATGAAAGCAATCGGGCTGACAGTTCTATCATTTGGGAAGAGTCCACCAGGAAATAGGTGTGGATAATTACAGCCAGTTTGCTCTAGGCCCTTTTGAGTTATAAAGAGGTCAAGGATCAAGATTTTTGTCAAGTTTGTTGGCGTTACCTATACTACTACCAGTACCGGTACCATACAAGTAATTACGGTACTGCTTGATTTGCTACCGGTACCGGTAGTACGGTAATATAATAAGTATAGGCCTATACAGTATGGCCTAGGCTAACCTACCGGTACAGTATATTACCAGTAGCTATATGCCTAGCCTATAAACGTTTAATACAGGCACACGCAAACAATCATAACCCAATCTCGAATCAATTAACATAGGCACTAATCAAAGTGCAGATATGTGCAACCTACTAATAGGTAGGCCTAGCCAAGGCCAAGCTACTAGTGAAAATACCTGGCCTGAAACTAAGTGGTTTTTGCTAATAGCTATAACATGGCCTAGTCTATATATAGATCCACACAAAGACCTTGACAGAACAGTTGGCACCGTTCCATGGTCCATGCGGAATTATGTACCGGTACCGTACTATAACCGTGCCTGTAAAGCTATAAAGCTACCGGTACCAGTATTAGGCATATATTTTATTTATTTATTTTAATTGACCACTTGCGAGTTTCAGGCTATAAGGAAGTTGGAGCTGTAAACATCGATATAAACCAGATATTTAATAATAATGTAGGTTTCTGATTGATAAATAGTATGTTAAATTGGGTTTAATGTATTTATGAATGCACTACAACTGTATTTTAGCTGGCAATTCTGCTAAATATCAACGTCTACAGCTCCAACTTCCTTAAGAACGAAACTCGCAAGTGGTCAATTGACGTACGGTAACTGAATTTCCGGTCAATTTAAAGATGATGTACCGGTAATTAAATTGCTAAAAAATCGTTTCGATTGTTTTTATGTAGTTTAGAGTTGTGTAAGGGTGTTTTGATGTATGAAAATAGACGTAAATGCATATTTACCCATTAAACAACAATCTAAAAACACGTCCCTTCACTCGCGAAAAATAACTATTTGGCCATAACCGTTTGCCGTTGGATACAAAATATGTAGAGGGGGGGGGGGAAGCCCCCCCTCACCCCCCCCCCAAGATTTATTGAAATAGTCATATATTTAAACAGTAGGGGGCAAAAACCAAATTTTCCCCAACGCTTCTTCTTCTTCTTCGCGGCGGATGTAAACAAAGCCACCCGCCTCTTGCGACGTAGGCGATATAGAGGATATTTTGTTTTTTTCAAGATCAGTAATAAATTTTTACGCGCATTTAGACACTTATAGGAATGAAATACATGGTATAAGAAACCTGTAGGCCACGATAAAATCGATGTATGAATTTAATTACATCATCTTTATATTGTCCGAATTTCCCATCCTTCGAGTACTGGTACTGTACCACATGCATTCGTTGATTTCGTTGATTTCGTTGATTAAGTTTATTTGTCAGTTAATTGGTGGGTTGGTGATGATATAATTTATTAAGACACTATTAGACACTTAAGCCGGTAGCCTATCACACGAGAGCTTTATAGTCAACATTCTATAATCAACATTTTTCTGGCAACATTTTTGGAGTATTTTGCACTGGTATCGGAAACTAGACTGATGGTAGATGAATTTAGGTACCGGTAACCGAAATATTATAAATGTTGACCTCATAAGCTGCCAGATCAGTGTAGAGTATAAATGTTGAGGGAAAAAGCGCTTGTGTGATAGCGGCCTTAAACTCACCATAACTACCGGTAGCATAAGCCTATCGTAGACCTATGTGTACGGTAACCCCAATAATCGCCAAGGACTATTACAAAATATAAACAATAAATACACAGCTTAGCCTAGGCCAACAGCAGGTTATACTTATTATAAGGCAAACACAAAGTGAATCAAATAATCAAGCCTTGCCAAAACGTTCACCTTACCTTACCTTTTGATACCTTTTGATGTGTTTGCCACTCTTCTAGCGGCACCAAGGAGCGCGACGCCCCTCGTTATGGGTGGTGATTTGGTGCAGTAGACTTTTTGAAGCGACAGCTCGCTCCCTTGCGAGAATGGGCTCGTCTGGCACTTTTTGCAGTTCGACATCTAGGGCTCTCTTGAAGTTGTCTAACGAGATGTCCCTCATGTCTCTTACTCGCCGTGGGAGTTTGTTGAAGAGACGTGGGCCTCTGTGGCCAAACATAAACAACAAATCCATCAATAAATATATAAATAAAGGATAACTTAACAAGCCGACATACGGTACTGTACGGTATCAACACACGATCAATTGGTCTATGTCTCTAAATAAAGTAGGACTCTAAATATAATTAATTTGAGTACCGGTATATAAGCTGGAAATTATACGAAAACTTAGCCCTATTCCAGTGCAATCCAATTAAGGGGAGGTTTTTAGTGCGTTTCCTAGACTTCCATCAAGCTTGAAATTACACCCCCTTTGATCCTCTTTCAAGATAAATTTGTACATTTGTCGGTAGAAAAATGTCTCGGCCGAAGGCCGGTTCCTCTTAAATTACAGGCTCGCTATCGCTCGCCAGGAAAAAATCGACACCTAAATGGCACGAAAGGTCTTAAAAGTGACATACATGGGGCGAAAGTTCTTAAAATCGTCAAACTAATGGGGCGAACGTCTTAAAATCTCAAAAGCAATGGGGCTAAACATGAGGGAGAAAGGAGTCAAGAAAAAAATCCCTCAAGTGGAAACCTCCCCTTAAGGACGTACCGGTACAACTAAACTTCCACCGTCTCTTAAGATAAGATACAGCTCATCTACGCGTATCTCCACCTCAATCATAGCTTACAGGGCATTTGTAGGCCTACGGTTAGGCCTACCCAATCTTAGTAACTTGATACCTTTTGATACCTTTTGATGTGCTCGCCACTCTTCTAGCGGCACCAAGGAGCGCGACGCCCCTCGTTATGGGGTGGTGTCATTACTGTCATTACCGGCCCCATAGCTTAACATAAAAGTCAAAACACTATGAAAGGTGTGTTGGAATGGAAACTGTATGAGAGTCCTAGGCTATTAAAGCTATCCAATATTACCGATACCCAGTCAAAATGTATTCAGTGTAGTACGGTAGGGCAAAGGTCAATATCTGGGGTAGGTTTATCGTCCATCTTAACTTACCAATACCTTACTGCACATTCTCAATTAATATTCAAGCCTAAACCTATAAAACGCCATGACCAAAACAATCATACCTCGTTAACGTTTTACCCAGACACACACACATACAATACCGGTACTAATCCTACCGTCCGTTATCATATCATATAGGCTATACTGGTACCGGGATTAGGCCTAAGGGGAGGTTTCCACTTGAGGGAGTTTTTTCTGGACTCCGTTCTCCCTCATGTTTAACCCCATTGCTTTTCAAATTTTAAGACGTTCGCCCCATTATTTTGATTATTTTAAAAACTTCCAACCCATTTGTCAATTTTAAGACCTTTCGTGCCATTTAGGTGTCGATTTTATCCTGGCGAGCGATAGCGAGCCTGTAATTTAAGAGGAACCAGCTTTCAGCCGGGATATTTTTCTACCGAAAAATGTACAAATTTATCTTGAAAGGGGCTCTAGGGGGTGTAATCTTAAGCTTGATGGATATCTAGAGACCAAACTAAAATCCTCCCCTTAAGACACCGATTAATCTACTGTTGAAATATTCAGTGATCCCAGAGGCTATGTACTGTAATAGGCTAAGCATCATCCTTCCTCACTACCAGAGTACCGGTATAGGCCTATATTACATTATCATAAAACATTATAGTTTATTTATAGTACGGTACGGTAGGCCTATACATCTTCACCGTTTATAAGCTACCTCCCCCAACCCCATATAATGCGTGCTCGACCTTAATGCCTGGGAGCTACTTATGTCATTTCAACTTTGGTTACGTTACGATAGCCTATTTCTAGTAATAGAAATAGAAACTCAAATACCGTATAGGCCTACTTGTTAACACTATTGAGTACAACCCTCTGTCAGATTAGGTGAAATATCGGTACCGTACGATACTATACAGGTAGCGCCAACGAACTTGACAATAATCTTGACTCCTTAACTTCTCATAACTCAAAATGAATGAAAGCCATCGAGCTGACATTTCATTTCTATCATTTGGGAAGAACCGGCCAGGAAATGGGTGTGGACATTTGCAGTCAGTTTGCTCTAGGCTCTTTTGAGTTATGAGAAGTTAAGGGGTAAAGATTATTGTCAAGTTCGTTGGCGCTACCTATAGTACCGTACCGTATACAAAAAAGTTCTGGTGTTCTTTAGTTTTACGGTACCGTACGGTACGGTATATATTAGTTGCACAGCCTATACCGGTATATAAATATAGAATAGGTTGGGGTAAATAAGTCTAGGTTAGAGTAGGTAGTCAACTAGTATAGATGTTGCCCTATACGCTAAACGAAAGTTCAGAATTTGGTTGCATAAAAACCAAGAGGCTTCCAGACTACACAGCCCTACTAAGCCCCCCCCCCCCCCTCCCATCGTTATTACCACTACCAGCGCCGTCACAAGGCCCCTGGAGCCAGCCTCATTAAATATTTACCACAAAGGGCGCGGATACATGGATACAATGAGAGTAAGAGTGTAACCCAGGCAGCCAGGATTATTCTTATGGGTGCGAGGCTGTGGTAGTATTGTTTTTTTTATATAAAAGACCTAAGTCTACGTATTGTGACTCCCATGTTGTTGTTTTTATGTTCTTATACCGTAAAGTGGTTGTTTAGGGTTTAACATTGGCTATATCTATCTCGTTATCAATTAGTGTTCTTGTCTCAGTTTTAAGTGGGCCTATTTTATCTCTTACTTTTGTTTTGCATAACTTAAAGAACCCTTTGGGGTTAGATTTGGATTCCCTAGCAATGTTTATTTAGGATATAAAAAGATTTTATAAAACTAATTGTGTTGATATGTTGAATGTATGCACTGAATCACGTTGAATAGCCTATCTACACAGAGTCATTGCATGGAAAATGAGCGAATTGTTGGGCTAATCGTTCAACCAGAGGTGCGAAAGGTCTGTCGATCGTGTCTGATTAACCTACTATCATGAGATATGATGAGAGGAATGTATTCAGTTTAGGAAGGACTTGTGGCAATCAAAAGGATATATTAGATTGTTGTACTCAGACTGTGATTCACAAAGCTAAATAAAAACTGTCTGAGAGACAGAATAACGATTAAGAGCAGCCTAGGCATCAAGGGCCTTAAATATCTTATCGGTTGTCTATTAAGGGTTATTAGACAATTAGGCTTATCGCCAAGTTATTGGTATATTTACTTATGTAGGTCAGTTAAGAAAGAACCTGCTCGCAAAGCAAAAGCTTAACGTAATTGACCACTTGCGAGTTTTGGGCAATAAGGAAGTTGGAGTTTTTACATCGACATTTAGCAAAATTACCAGCTAAAATATGGTTGTATTGCATATCATTATAAAAACCGTACTGGTACATAAAACCAAATATAGCAATCTTTCTAACCATGTATATTTCTGCATTTATTTAAATATCGATACCTGTATGTATGTATGAATGTATGTACAGTATATAGCCTACTCAAGCCCAATCCCCACTTTTCCTTTTTTTTTTTTTTTTATAGGCCTAGGCATATATATATATATATATATATATATATATATATATATATATATATATATATATATATATATATATATATATATATATGACAGAGCCCGAATAGGAACATTACAACAGAAAACAATGAACACACAAAACAAAATCCAAATTCACACACATCTAGGTCATCCAGAAGACCCAGAGACCATGGTCACTAAGGTCCAAATTCCTAATAGCCCAAAACTCGCAAGATAGCTTGTAGACTGTAGCCCTTTAATTCTCAAAGGTCCTTCCCACGTTTAATATTAACCCTCTCCGACATATGACGCTATTTTGAGCCTATTGGGGATACTTTAAAGCCTTTGTTACCATCAGGAGTATTTAGAAACCTTTAGTTTATTTACTTCAACCTCTGCAGTTGTCTTTGAGTTAGCTGTGGGCAGAAAACTACTTTAGGAGAGGTAATTATAAGCGTGAGAGAACTCTATTTCTTACTGCTAATCTGGTAACCTCTGCGTCATAAATGCGTGAAAGGGTTAAGCCTAAGTTCCTAACCATCATAACATGATAATGGCGCCATTGATCTGAAGAGGGTAACATAAAAATGGTGATAACAGTGGGGTGGTGGCAGTGATATTAGTACCGTAGTGATGATAGTGCCTGTGGTGATAACAGTGGGGTGGTGGCAGTGATATTAGTACCGTAGTGATGATAGTGCCTGTGGTGATAGACTGATAGTATTAAGGGGAGATCTCCACTTGAGGGTTTTTTTTCTTGACCCCTTTCTCCCTCATGTTTAGCCCCATTGCTTTTGATATTATAAAACGTTTGCCCCATTAGTTTAGCGATTTTAAGAACTTTCACCCCATATTAAGACCTTTCGTGCAATTCAGGTGTCGATTTTATCCTGGCGAGTGATAGCGAGCCTGTAATTTAAGAGGGACCGGCCTTTGGCCGGGATTTTTTTTACCGAAAAATGTACAAATTTATCTTGAAAGGGACTCAAGGGGGTGTAATTTTAAGCTTGATGGAGGTCTAGGGAACAAACTAAACACCTCCCCTTAACCCCTTCTGTACTGGCACCGTCCTTTTAACATTATTCTGGCTACTATTATACGATGTTATTCAGTTTAAAAGGGACCTCCAGCAATTAACATGCTTTGAAATATCTCATTTAACCCTTAGCACTACCACAGAGCTTTTTTAAACTGCACAAAATCGTCTAAATATAGCTAAAATAAACTTTTTAAAGAGACGTCGCAAGTACAGCAGGGATTAACGTTGGAGGAAATGCCAGTTATCAAGGTAATAACCTAGATAACAGTGATAACATTGGTCTAGCCTCATGTAGGATTCTGGCTTGTCATAGTTGCCACAGTCGCAGGATTGGGTATGCAGTATTCATTGCATAACCGAGTGACGTGAACAATGAGCTATTCAATACTTTAGCCTACATCCTCTATCTTAACTGTGTTGGTGGTGTAATGGTTTAGATGCAACTGTTCTGGGTGTGGTGTCCCGAGTTCGAATGCCGGGATGACCATATGCTTTCATTAGTTTATTCAAGTACATTGGGGTTTGTAATTGATGATTTATGTTAAGAACAGGGTGTCACTTATATAAAATGGGATTAAATAGTCTATGCCGTATTTGTACAACTGCACATGTCTTAAATCTAACACGTATGTTATAGCCCATACCAAGCCCATAGCCTATTCGCTGTAGCGGCTGTAAATAGGCGAGAACTTATTAACTCTAACCTCTGTAACTAAAAAACGACTAGAGTAATCGAGCTAATATTTCTACCATTTGAGAAGAGTCAGTCAAGGCATAGCCTAGATGTGGAAATGTACAGTCCATTTGTTTCAGCCCTTTTTGAGTTACAGAGGATAGACTCCGATAGAGTACTTACAGCGAATATACTATACCAACAAGAGGCTAACTGTCCTAATATATCTTGTTCAATATGTTGATTTATAGGCTAGTAGGCATTATCATATTCGCAAGTCGCAACTTCCTTTTATTGGCATGCCTTGCTCCACGTAGATTTAGGTTTGTAAAATAGGCTATCTGTTTCGGTTTCAGGTCAAATATCTTTTGGAATTCTTTGGAATTCACTTCCCTCGAATTGCTTTCCACAAACTTACAATCTACAAATGTTTAAATCCAGTTGTTACAAACATTTTATGAATGGAGGATGCCTTTAGGCACATGGACCTTTTTGTTTTATCTGTGTTTTTCCTTCCTCCGTTCATTGTCTCTTAAAAAAAAAAAAAAAAAAATCGTAATTGTGTAATTAGTCTAGAGCTTCATTATTAGGTTATAGATCTATATTACATGATCTATATTACACACACACACACATGTATGTATATATATATATATATATATATATATATATATATATATATATATATATATATATACCCTACTAAAAAAAACACACGAAACCCAGTAGACAAAAATAAAATAAACATGTGTAGCCTAACCCATGATAAAACCTACCAAGGTTACGCAAGCTATGGTTCGCTACTCTTCTAGTGGCCCCTCGTTCTGGGTGGTGATTTGATGCAAGATTACTTACAAGTTACAACAATATGACCTGCATTATTTGGTGTACTGTGAATATATACGGTAAGGTATCATTCATAGTTGTAAGCCCACATATAATACAATTATCTAGGCTATAGGCCTAGGGTAGTTATTAGACTAGCCTAGCCTAGACTGTCTGCCTGAATATAGGCTAATAGCCTAGGCCTATACAAAACCACGCTATGAATTCGTCATATAACCTAGGCCTAGGCTAGCCTACTCGCAGAGTTCTTGCTTCACAGACACAGAGCTTCATCTCCTTTCTCACATTACTCTGCGTTAGCCTAGGCTGTAGGCTATCAAAATAATGTGTAACTACGATTCCCTAATATTGGGATAGTTTGCATCCTAACCTACTGTAGGTCTAGCCTAATTTTGCCGGGAACGTTTATAACTCTATCAATTTATCTATGCTAATAAAAGGTATAGCCTAGACCTGGTTGGGGATGGGGGCGGTTCGTTCGTGGCCACCCCTTCGGGGATCACGGCGTCAGGCGATAGATAGCCTAGCTAGACCGAACTGTAGCCTATAGGCCTAGGCCTAGTCAACGATAAATCTCTGAAAACTTAGCCTAACCCCTTCTGTACTGGTGACGTCTTTTCTGGCTACTATTAGACGATTTTAGTCACTTTAGACACTTTAAAGAGAGCGTCCACCAATTAAAACGCTTCTATCTGACTTAACCCTTTTACTACCACAGACCCTTTTTAAACTACATAAAGTAGAATAATTGTAGCTAGAAAATACAAAAAGACGTAGCCGGTACAGAAGGGGTAAATACAGGTTATTGTATTATAAAACAAACCATCATAGCCTACTTACAATTTCGATGCAGATGCAATCCAATTACAAAGGCAAAATCCTCACAAGGTAGTAATTCCAGATAGGCAAACTTCTATAGCACAATAAAGGCCTGTTGCGGCTATATTATCACTGTGCCGTTAATACTCAATTGCACTCTTAAATCCAGACTTTAATCCAGTCACCATGAGTGGATTTCAACACTACGGCACTTCCTCGCTATTGAGACTTTCACTGCCTTTCGTCACAAGCGGATACAAAACGGTAATAGACACACTCGCCCTTACTACCCAGCTACCCAGTCCTTTAACCAATTTAAAACCAATTTAAGTGATTTAGCCTGGCAGACAGTTAGTAGACAGTTCGTTCAACCACAGTCCCCTGACACACCTTCTGCCAACTTCATCACAACACTGTTTCGCTCGATAGAAGATTCCAGTCACCCCCCGAAAAAGGTCGTTTATGGAATTATTTTGAGATGAGCTGAACTTGTACTATGTATACAGGTCCCGAGATCTTAAAACTCTTCACTAAAGCACTGCAGGTTGTTAATCCATGGGTATGCGATGAGCAAGCAAGAGAAATGACACGTACACCCACCCTCCAACATAGCTAATACCACACTGAAGCTCTGAGAGCGGAGGAGGCGATTCAACTCGCAGCTCCACGCCTCCACGCTCCCTCCCTCCCACCAACTCTCTCCTTCTTCCCCCTCACCCCCCTCTCCCTGCCCTTCTCATCACTCTCCCTCTCTCAGTCGGTCATTCTGAACCAACGCACTCTCTCTACCCCCACCCCCCCTCTCTCTCTCTTTCTCCTCCTACCCTACTTTCTCCAAACTCTTCCACAGCCCTTTCCACTTATCCAACTAAAAAAAACAAAATCCCTCCTTCCCTCGACCCTCTCATCTTTCCCGTTACTCCACTATCACTTCAGCCTTCCATTTCCCCGATTCCTGCATCCTACCCCTCTCTCTCTCTCTCTCCTACCCTACTTCCTCCAAACTCTCCCACTGCCCTTTCCACTTCTCCAACTAATGTCCCTCCTCCCCTCGACCCTCTCATCTTCCCCGTTATTCCACCCTCTTTCAGCCTTCCCTTTCCCCGATTCCTGCATCCTACCCCTTTCCACTTTGCATGATCTTCCCTCTCCTTCCTCTCCTTTCCACTAATTCTCTCGCTGACTCCCCCTACCGCTCAGTTCCCTTGTTTCTATTCCCTCTTCTTGCCTCTTTCTCCCTGCCTCCCGCTCTGCTCTCTTTCTCTCTCTGCCTCACACACACACACTGCCTCTCAGCTGATGCCCTGCCTGACGTTATCAATACTTGCCCAGAATTCCACCCACCAATAATATCCACATCGCTACTAACATATACAATATATATATATATATATATATGTCTTGAGAGAATAGACGAAAGTTTGGTGTTCCATTGTTTCAACTTTCCTAGCGAGTTTTACTACGCATATATATATATATATATATATATATATATATATATATATATATATATATACCGGTATATATATATAACTATGTAAATCTATAATCTACATATCCATAAATCTATAAGTTACATTAGTTTGTATGCATAGATTTTTTTTTTTTTTGGCATTAGAACAGTGCTTTTGTGATGAAAAACAAATTCACAGACAAAATCAAAATTTATCTACGCATCGCTACAAACATATATAACTACGTAAATCTATAATGAACATTAGTTTGTATGCATAGAGGACCATTAGAACAGTGCTTTTGTGATGAAAAAACACTAACTCACAGACAAAATCCAATTACACAATGGGTTCCCGGAGTGTGCAATGACATATGTATTTACTCTACAGTGTATGTGGTCTTTTTCACATGTCGTTAACCCACACAGTACCAGTGACGCACTTTTCATTATATTTATTACATTACACGGTTTTAATCAGCTTAGGAATAACGTCTAATAATTAAAAGGCTATAAACTACCTCCATCAATCGTTTTGTCTAGCATATATCCTTCCTAAGCTTCACAAAATCGTATAAATGTAGCTGAAATCCAATAAAATAGACGTCACCGGTACTGCACGGGTTAATCTTTATATTAATCAAAATTCTCCACCCCCTTTCTCTCTCCCTGCTGCTCTCTACTGCGCTTCCCCCATTCTATTTTTGTCATTATCTAGCTTTGTCTCGTACAGCCGTATTCGCTCGCCGTGTCTTTAGCGCTCTCACTCCCAATGTTGCTCTCCCTGTAACTGTGTTGGTGGTGTAATGATTTAGGTACAAAGGAGTACAAAGGAAATCAAGCAACAACAGGTCTAGGGTGTCGAACCGGAGACATTTTGTTTGAAGACTTGAATGAATATGATAAAGAATACAAGGAAATTGATATGGAATAGCATTGTTGCCGATAATAATACAAATAAGGCTCGATGTTATTGCTAGCGTAAAGTTGCCGAGTGAAATTGAACGGAAATGGTGTTTGTAAAATGAAAATGGCATCGTATTTAGAGTTTTAATTAAGTTCTAATATAAGAAAAACTAATTTTTTGTCTGTAATGTGTTCGTCAGTTATAATTAATTTATACTTTTAGTTGGATGACATAATTCTGGAATATATTTCATTAAATTTGATGTGCCAAAAAATATAAAAATATATTAACACATATATATATATATATATATATATATATATATATATATATATATATAACTATAGAGACACATACAGAATCATTAACTGACCCACTTATCATACAATGACCATTGTGTAGTAAAAAGGAAAGGCAGTTTGTAATATCTAAATTATCATATAGTTGCCAATGTTTATCCTGATCAATTTTACCTTTCTACAGTAGCATGGTAGATATTCGAGAATATCTTTATATATACCTTATAAGGATATCAAATAGAACAGTGCTGAAACATTCATGAGTCATGCATAAATTCTCACTACCACTTTCCCCAATATTTTCCATCAGAGGGAGATTTATTTTAGCCACCTTCAGGCAAATGTATTCTGCTTAGGAGGAAAATGTCTTACTTAACCCACTGGGCACCAGCGCCGCAGCATCTGCGTCGGCAATGTATGTAACGCTAAACCCCAGCGCCGCAGCACCTGCGTCGGCACTGTCGATCTTATTTACTCTTGTCCTATGGTAGCTAGAGGGTTCAAATTTTTATGGGATATACCTTATGATGTTGCCGAATAGTGGCAGTACTTGGCAACTCCCAAGTCCAGCCGCGCGGGTGGGGACGGGCTGGTGGGGGACGCCAGTTTACCCACGTAGCTCACTACCTGCGTTGGCACTTTTGACCTTATTTATTTTTGTCGTATGGTAGCTAGCTGGAGGTGGCCGACTCGAGACAGAGACCAAACAGAAACAATATTTAAAGTTCCAATTCTTAGGGTCCAGGACCACTTTTGCCTCCCTCGCCCCTTTGTCTCGTCTAGTAGGTGAATTTTACAAGGGGAGGAGGACTTACCAAAGTAATATGGTAAGATCGAGAACGATAGGGAGCTTTAAGATAAAATTAGATAGGCATATGGATGAGATGGGTTGGGTGTGAGGGGGGACCTGCCAGGTGTTGGCCAATCGGCGCTCTGTAGACCCCGTAATCTTGTGTTGATCTCTGACTGTTTTGGTGAGGTCGGTCCTCATGGTATTAGTGAGCTGGGCCTTATAATTAGGGTTGAGTGTGAGAGGGATCAGCCTTGTATGGGCCTATCGGCTTTCTGGAGACTCCCATTTTCTTATGTTCTTATGTTCCAAGCCCCCCGCCCCCATAAGGACAAGTAGGACAGTAAAAGAGACAGAAACGGCTAAGGTTGGGTAGAGGATGCCAAACCTCACTCTGGATAGGACTATACTTTCACTATTTAACCCCTGCTGTACCGGCGACGTCTTATTTATTTGATTTCAGCTATATTTAGACGATTTTATGAAACTTTGGAAGAATATATGGAAGCTAAAAGGATTGAGATAGTCTGTAGCCTTTTAATGGGTAGATATTCTTACTAAGCTGAATAAAATCGTCTACTAGTTGCCAGAATATAATGAAAAGTACGTCACCGGTACTGAAGGGGTTAATCATATACTATTAACGCATTCCTCTTTTATCATAGTTTTGTTTCGTTCTACTATTTACTATCATTCATTTTTTGTGCAAGTCGCGCTAATAAGTGATATCTCGGCACCTAGTATGTTTTGATCAATAATAGGTATCAGCAATATCTAAGCTATATTTCTTCATATCGAGTGAAATATACAAACATGTTCCTACACTTACCCGCCCTATTCAACATCTGACAGGCATTAATACAGCACAGAGCAAGCCAAACGTAATGCCAGCAGGGACATGACTTATTAGCGCGACCGTACCATTCTGTTTCTGATTCTCATTACGTTAACTCACTTGTTCATTCACTCTCTCGTACCTCAAGTTTTAAACCAGTTCTCATGCGCTAATGCTTTTTTACTCACTTATTTCAAGACTTTTAAGCTCTCTCTCTCTCTCTCTCTCTCTCTCTCTCTCTCTCTCTCTCTCTCTCTCTCAGTTGTGTGCAGCTGCTCTTTTTACTCCTGCTCTCTCTCACTCACTCTCTCTGTGCTGCTCTCTTTCACTTTTCTGTATGGGTCTCTCACTCTCTATATCTGTCTGTCTCTCTCTCTCTCTCTCTCTCTCTCTCTCTCTCTCTCTCTCTCTCTCTCTCTCTCTTTGCTGCTCGCTTTCATTTTTCTCTGTGGGTCTCGCTCTCTCGCTCTCTCTCGCTCTCTCTCTCTCTCTCTCTCTCTTATATGACTCAATCAACCCCCTCCACTGCCTCCCTTCAATAAGTTCCTGTCCACCCTATATGTAACCTTCCACACTACTCCACACGCAGCTTCCACACTCCACCACAGCTTCCACACTCCACCACAGCTTCCAAACTCCACCACAGCTTCCACACTCCACCACACACAGCTTCCACACTCCACCACACACAGCTTCCACACTCCACCACAGCTTCCACACTCCACCACACACAGCTTCCACACTCCACCACCACAGCTTCCACACTCCACCACCACAGCTTCCACACTCCACCACAGCTTCCACACTCCACCACAGCTTCCACACTCCACCACAGCTTCTACACTCCACCACACACAGTTTTCACACTCTACCACACACAGCTTCCACACTCCACCACACACAGCTTCCATACTCCACCACACACAACTTCCACACTCCACCACAGCTTCCACACTCCACCACACACAGCTTCCACACTCCACCACACACAGCTTCCACACTCCACCACACACAGCTTCCACACTCCACCACAGCTTCCACACTCCACCACAACTTCCACACTCTACCACAGCTTCCACACTCCACCACACACAGCTTCCACACTCCACCACAGCTATCACACTCCACCACAGCTTCCACACTCCATACTCTAAGGCTCTAAGCTGTCTCAGGTTGAATTGAATCTCCCTAATAATGCTTTACTTGATATTTGCATTTCAGAGGCTCGTATCATCAGTTCAAGGCTTTAAAATATATACTAATTTATGACCTCGACTGTACATTCAGATACCATAGTTTCTAGCCCACTCTTACATATTTGTGGCCTTCATCTATTTCTAACTATGGAAGTATATCTCTGAAAACCAATCTATGAATATAATGTTCAATAAATCAACTACAAAAATATATATCCTATTTTTTAAAAAGCAAATTCTATCCACAAATCAATGCAAATCATAATAATTGCATACAGAAAAACATAGGGGGTCCACAAATTGTTAGGAGTTGGCTGGAGACTATGGTATCCGACTGTACCTTGACATTCCCTACTCACCCCATACCCTGTGACCTCGACAATTTGCCTTTCACCCCCCCCCCCCACCCCCACACACACAATATCACCATTCTTTACACAGCCCCTCCCACACACATTCCCTCCCACCCTTTCTTCCTTTATGCTCTCTATAGTCTATTCGCTGTCAGTAGGCGAGAAATCCTGACTTCAAACCTCGGTAACTCGCAAACAACTAGAGTAATCGAGCTAATATTTCTAGCATTCGGGAAGAGTCAGTCAAGGAAGAGATGTGGAAATTTACAGCCAATTTGCTCTAGCCAATTTTGAGTTACAGAGGAAAGAGGTCATGATTTCTCGCCTTTTTCCTTTATGCTCTCTACCTCTTCACTTATAATTATGTTCACCACCATATAATTATTACCTTTAGAATCTTTCATCAGGGACCCATTAACCCGTTCAGTACCGGTGACGTCCTCTTCATTATCTTTTGGCAAGTATTAGACGATTGTATTCAGTTTAGGAAGGACGTTTATCAATAAAATGGCTACAGACTATCTCAATTCATCCTTTTAGCTGCCATATTATCTATTCTAAGCTTCATAAAATCGGCTAAATGTACACCCGGTCAAAAAAGTATCTGCACCCCTACGCTGATTATCTGGTGTTTACAGCTCGGTAGGGTTGGCATTTCTACCTACAGCTATATCCATCTATACTACTACCTACCTATACGACCTAAGACCTACTACCTACGACCTATACTACCAAGCTGTACACACCAGATGACCAGGGTAGGGGTGCAGATACTTTTTTGACTGAGTGTACCTGAAATCAAATAAAAGAGACGTCTCTGGTACTGTACGGGTTAACCCTTTCAAGATCCAATACGCATTTCTTTTCTGTTTTCTGGTCAATATTAAACGATTTTATTTAGATTAGGAAGGGTATATGGAAGTCAGAGGGTTGATTGAGATAGTATTTACCGTTTTAATACCCACAGATCCTTCCTAAGCTGCATAAAATCGTCTAATGATAGCCAAAATAAACTGCTAAAACGCGTCAGAGCTTCAAGGGGTTAACATTGCCTTTTATCCCTTTTAGTAGTGGGGCACTGTTTTCCATTGTATTCCATATATATAACCTTTCCTTCCACAGACCTTTTCTAAACTTAATAATATCGTCTATAACTAGCAAAATGTAATGGAGGGAATAACATACAGTATAGGATATATATATATATATATATATATATATATATATATATATATATATAAACGGCCAATGAACCCTACTGCTCACCTTGTCCATACCAAAGAAATTAATGAAGGCAAGCATGTGATCCACCGGGATTCGAACCTGGAATACAACATACAGATTTTAAACACTGACCATTACACCATCAATATGTTCATATGTAGCTGAAATCAAATACAAACACAAATTGTCGCCGGTATAGGTGTTAATTATGTTGCAGTGCCCACAGCCATACATTTCTGTTTACGGGGGGTCACCGGCTTTTTGTTTAACTTTTCTCTCCTTTTCTCTCTTTCCCTGGTTTGTATCCATTCGGCCCCATTCAGCCAACTGTTTTAAGACTTTTATCCCCATCCAGGTGTCGATTTTTTCCTGGCGAGCGATAGTGAGCCAGCATTGTATGGAGAAATCCGGCTTCGCCGGATTTTTTTTTTTTTATCAAAAGATGTACAAATTTAGCTTGCTGTCAAAACAAAATATTGACACCTGGAAGAGGGTAAACGCCTTAAAACAGTAGGCTGAATGGGGCCCAATGGATACAAGCCAAAGAGAGAGGGAGAGAGAGATAAAACAAAGCGAGGTGGGCTCCCTTAACTCTCAGCAGGATTCAACTCCACCATTTATCAATATTATCCAGCCCCATACAGTACAATATAGACGATGGAAAAAAAAAAATAGAGTTTGTGTGTGTGTGTGTGTGTGTGGTCTGTTATTCCCTCACACCACTTCCTTATTCATGGTCCGTTCTCCCCGCCTCTACCCAGCACGGCACCATTCTTTCTTTCCCTTATCCTATGGTCATATATCCTACTGCCCACTCTAGCCCTTAAGCCCCACTGCCAGTATGTTTACCCATCTCTCTCCCTTTATTGCCACTACAATTATATTTATTTTTCATTTCCACACTGTCTTGGGTCGCTCTAGCATTTGAAGATTTTTTTTTTCATCGCAGTCCAGCAGTCCATCACATCATATTAAAACTTACTATTCAATTAATCTATTAATGAAAAGATGTGATCCTACCGGGATTCGAACCTGGGTTACCACATACAGATCTTAAACACTCTAACCATTACACCATCAAGGCAGTTATAAGTACAGCACATGACCACGATTCATATTCATTTATCGAATATATTATACTGGATATTAACAGAATCATGTACTGTTAATTATAATGTTAATTTTCCCATTCCGTGCTTATTAGTATATTTCAATATAATGTCTTCATATCTTACCCATTTATTAATACTTTATACCTTTCTATCATAACCCAAACGTCCACTTAATTCCTTACAATTGATATATATTTTCCTTTTGACTTTTCCCACATCTCTGCTACCTTTGACTTAATTTCACACTTATTTGCTACTTCAGCTAATTAGCCCAACCATATTGCCCATTCTTTTATTTGCGTTACTTTATTTTCTGACATTTATCACGTTCATAAATGCATCTCCTGTTTTTAGCATTCACTATTCCCTTTAGCTCTAATATATGTCACTCTCTCTATAAGAGCATTGTATCCATTCAATTACTCTGTATTAATTAATTATATTTTTTGTTTCTCCTCTAGAACGGCATTTCCTTCTCCTTTCTTTATCCCTTACCCCGTGCCCATTTATCTTACTAACCACTTTATCTCTCCAGACTTACTGCACCCACTTTTCATCCTCCTAGTCTATCTTTTGTCCTGCATTCTACGAGTGGTCTCTTTCTCTTCCTTCATCCTACTCTTCCTCTTTCTTAGTTCATCCTACCAGTCATCATCTCTCTTCATCCTCCCAGTCTATCTCTCTTCCTTCATCCTATCCTCCCAGTCTTCCTCTTTCTTAGTTCATCCTACCAGTCATCATCTCTCTTCATCCTCCCAGTCTATCTCTCTTTTTCATCCTACCAGTCTTCCTCTTTCTTAGTTCATCCTACCAGTCATCATCTCTCTTCATCCTCCCAGTCTATCTCTCTTCTTCATCCTCCCAGTCTATCTCTCTTCTTCATCCTCCCAGTCTATCTCTCTTCCTTCATCCTCCCAGTCTATCTCTCTTCTTCATCCTCCCAGTCTATCTCTCTTCCTTCATCCTCCCAGTCTTCCTCTTTCTTAGTTCATCCTACCAGTCATCATCTCTCTTCATCCTCCCAGTCTATCTCTCTTCTTCATCCTCCCAGTGGTCTCTCTCTTCTCCATTCTTCTCAGTGCCCTGCTTTCTTCGTTCATCCTTCTATCTACTTCCATCCTTCCCTACGTCCTTCTCTGATCATCTATCCTCTGTATCCTCATTCCCTTCATCCTCCCAGTCTACCTCTCTCACTTCCTTCCTCCTTGCCTTTGTCCTTCTCTCTTAATAATTTTCGTCCCTGGCTTTATCTCCCTTGCTCCCCAAGTCCCCTACTCTCCCTTGCTCCCCCAGTCCCCTACTCTCCCTTGCTCCCCAGTCCCCAACTCTCCCCCTCCCCCTACTCGCACCTTCCTCCAATCCCCTAGTCTCCCCCTCCCCCAGCCCCATACTCTCCCCCTGCCCCAGCCTCCTACTCTCCCCCTCCCCCCCACGCCCATGGTAAACAAAGAGTGCCACCCACACCTCCCGTCACCTGACTTCCCCTCAGCTATTTCCTTCCCGATTTTCGTTTAGGGAGTTTTATGTATTGTAAATTCCAGGCCCTCGTGCGTATTCCGATGTTTACGCATACTGCTACACAGGACATATGTATAATATGTTAATATTGTAAGCTGTGGTCAATAACAAATATCTATCCATCTATACATTGCACATATAGTGTTACTTACTTTAATAACATTATATACACCCTCATCTTCTCTCTCCGTCTCTCTCTCTCTCACTTTATATATATATATATATATATATATATATATATATACAGTATATACTGTATATTAACAAACGTAGTTATAATAGTTGTTATTACACTCAAAATGTGAATATAGCAAGGTTAGAAAGCGAATATCCTAGTGAGGTTAACCAATATCTGAGACACTTTTGTGGCCATATCAGAAGTCTAGGCCATCAGAAGTCTAGGCCATCAAGACGGTCGTGCCCACCACTATATATACAGTATATATATATATATATTACTAGACGATTGTATTGAGCTTAGGAAGGACCTCTAGCAATAAAATGTCAACAGCATATCGAATTTAATCCTTTTACCTACCACAAATCCTTCCTGAGCCTCATAAAATCATCTAAAAGTAGTTGAAATGAAATGAAGGGGTTAAGACGGTCGTGCCCACCACTATTAAGTATATATATATATATCACCACCACCTCCTGCATAACTCACTCTCCCACGACACTATTGTTCAACAATAGAACAATGGGTCGATACAATAACACCAACAGTTAAGGGGAGACCGACCGTTTTTCTGGACCCCCTTCTCCCTCATGTTTAGCCCCACTAGTTTTGAGATTTTAAGACGTTGGTTCCATTACTTTGGCGATTTTATGACCTTTTGCCCCATTTCTGTGTCAATATTAGGACCCTTCGTGCCATTTAGGAGTCGACTTTTTCCTGGTGAGCGATAGCGAGCCTGTAATTTTGGGAGAAATCGGCCTCTGGCCGGGACATTTTTTACCGAAAAATGTACAAATCTATCTTGAATGGGGGGTCTAGGAGGTGTTTTTCTAAGGTTGGTGGAGGTCTAGGGAGGAAACGAAAACAATATATGAATAAATGAATTAATAGACCAAACGAACAGCCACTGTCCCCTTAATTCTTAGCCAAGGTCGTCAATATCAAATTATATCCTGTCACGTAAAATATAAAGGCTTGTTAAAACGCGCATGATTTGGACAAAGTCATATTATCGGATGCATAGCCCGATATTGTTTATAGCTGGCGAGAAATTGACTTATCACCATCTTACCTACTCTGGTATCACCATCAATACCACCACTACCACTACCACCACCATCACCATCAATACCACCACTACCACTACCATCACCATCAATACCACCACCACCATCAATACCACCACTACCACCACCATCACCATCAATACCACCACCACCATCATATCACCATCAATACCACCACTACCACTACCACCACCATCACCATCAATACCACCACCACCACCATCATATCACCATCAATACCACCACTACCACTACCACCACCATCAATACCACAACCACCATCATCATATCACCATCAATACCACCACTACCACTACCATTACCATCAATACCACCACTACCACCACCATCACCATCAATACCACCACTACCACTACCACCACCATCAATACCACCACCACCATCATCATATCACCATCAATACAACCACCATCACCATCAATACCACCACCACCATCAACACCATCAATAGCACCACAAACCCGACCAATAGCTCTTTTCCAATACACGAAGACGCATTTCTTCCTTAAAGGTGGGGGCTCATGGGTTGAGATAAACATGGAATGATAATCGCCAAGCTGTACATAATTATCTTGCAAAATACAATGGCACTGAAATAATTATTAACAATGGTAGAAAGGATTTTGTGGATCGTCTATACCGGGCCTGTGACGTCACAGCAGTGTAAGTCCACCATCCAGTCCAGGATGAGGATACTCCTGTGACGTCACTATGACGTCACAGGCCCGGTATAGGCGATCCGCAAAATCCTTTATACCATTGTTAATAATTATTTCAGTGACATTTCATTTTACAAGATAATTATATGCAGGTTGGCGATTATTTTTCCATGTTTACCTTAAGCCATGCACCCCCACCTTTAACTCCTTCAGTACCGGTGACGTCCTTGTCGTTATATTCTGGGTATTATAAGATGATCTTATTGAGTTAAGGAAGGACCTCTAGCAATAAAATGTCTACAGACTATCTCATTTAATCCTTTTACACAACACAGATCCTTCCTAAGCTGAATAAAATCGCCTAATAGTAGCCAGAATGCGATGAAAAGGATGTCATCGGTACTGAAGGGGTTAATTTAAGGAGATCGTGTTCAGTTTATTAAGACATTTTCCAAATCATAGGGATAAATGAGATCGACAATACCCTCTGATTACTAGATGGCCTTCCAACTCTGAAATAAGTCGTCTAATGTTTGCTAGAGTAAATTGAAATTGCGTTATCGTAAACTGAAGAGTTAGTAAATTCGGTTCCATAGGGATATTTGGGCCCATACGGGATTGGGCCCATACGGAATTGGGCCCATACGGGATTGGGCCCACGGGATTGGAGCCTAACCTAACCTAAGTGAGCCCAATCCCGTATGGGCCCAATCCCGTGGTCACCGTAAGGTCGAGGAGGTTTAAGGTGCTGTCACATAGGCACCTGTATATGACAGTCTGTATCTGAGTCTATTATGCACAGTAGGTTAACAGAATAGTTTTTTAGTATTTGTGTAAGTGATTTTGTTCTTCGAGGTGTTTGTTCATGATTTGTTCTTCGAGGTGTTTGTTCATGATTTGTTCTTCGAGGTGTTTGTTCATGATTTGTTCTTCGAGGTGTTTGTTCATGATTTGTTCTTCGAGGTGTTTGTTCATGATTTGTTCTTCGAGGTGTTTGTTCATGATTTGTTCTTCGAGGTGTTTGTTCATGATTTGTTCTTCGAGGTGTTTGTTCATGATTTGTTCTTCGAGGTGTTTGTTCATGATTTGTTCTTCGAGGTGTTTGTTCATGATTTGTTCTTTGAGGTGTTTGTTCATGATTTGTTCTTCGAGGTGTTTGTTCATGATTTGTTCTTCGAGGTGTTTGTTCATGATTTGTTCTTCGAGGTGTTTGTTCATGATTTGTTCTTCGAGGTGTTTGTTCATGATTTGTTCTTTGAGGTGTTTGTTCATGATTTGTTCTTCGAGGTGTTTGTTCATGATTTGTTCTTTGAGGTGTTTGTTCATGATTTGTTCTTCGAGGTGTTTGTTCATGATTTGTTCTTTGAGGTGTTTGTTCATGATTTGTTCTTCGAGGTGTTTGTTCATGATTTGTTCTTTGAGGTGTTTGTTCATGATTTGTTCTTCGAGGTGTTTGTTCATGATTTGTTCTTCGAGGTGTTTGTTCATGATTTGTTCTTCGAGGTGTTTGTTCATGATTTGTTCTTTGAGGTGTTTTTTCCTGATTTTAAGATACACAATTTAGATTAATGCCACAACGAAAGTACCATTGGTCGAATATCAGATAATTATGCTTTAGTATATTTTGACTCGGAGCCCAGTATTGGATACAGACCATCGTGTGACGTCGACTATAAATGGCGTATTTATTTGATGATTCTTTTATCCTTTTATTATTATTTTTGTTTCAACCCTAAAACTCTTTCAGGTAAAAAAAAAAAAAAAAAAAAAA
Source organism: Paralithodes platypus (assembly GCA_032716605.1). Taxonomy (NCBI): domain Eukaryota; kingdom Metazoa; phylum Arthropoda; class Malacostraca; order Decapoda; family Lithodidae; genus Paralithodes; species Paralithodes platypus. The sequence goes on from CM064539.1 coordinate 2,808,451, forward strand.
AAAAAAGAGCCCCCCTCCCCCTTTAAGATCAATTTGTACATTTTGCGATAGGATAATGTACGGTTACTGCTATATTACAAGCTCGCTATCACACGCCAGGACAAAAATCGATACGAACATTTCACGAAAGATCTTAATATTGACAAAACAAAATGGGATAAAAGGTCTTATAATCGCCAAACTAATGGGGTGCACGTCTTAACATCTGAAAACTAATAGGGCTAACCATGAGGGAGAAGGGGGGAGGAAGGGGGGGGGGGGCGGTAGCAGCCCCCCCCCCCCCATCCCCCCTTAACAGTGCCATGAGAGACAGACGGAGATATTGAGAGAGAGAAATGCCTCGGTGTCAGTCAGGTGAAGGGTGTGTGTGTGTGCGTGTGTGTGGGAGGGGGGATGGGGCACTTGCACGGGGGTGGGGTGGCACTGGTAGGGGGAGGGTGTAAAGGGGATACCGGTAGAGGGGGTTTAAGTGGGGGTAATAGCAGCAAAGAGAGGGTTAAGTGGCAGGAATTTAAAGGGGAGGATTTGTAGGAGTGTGAGAGTAGGAAAACAAGAAATATATGAAGTGAACGAACACGAATATTGTCAACAGATAGAACGACAAAAGGACAAGAGAATTGGAAGGTCAAGATATCATAGAGAAAGCAAAAAGACGGGCGAAATAGAGAGAGGCGAGCATTGAGAAAAGGGCAAAAGTGACAATGGAGGGAGAGAACAATATAAACTGGAAATGGTGTGGGGAGGACTGATATGGGTGACAGAAAGGGGGAAGGGAGGGTGGTGGAATTGCGGAGGGATAGCATAGGAGATAGTGAACAAGAGAATTTGGTTGACGCACAGGAAATTATATATATTTTTGTTCTATGTGAGTGAGGGAGGCAAAAGTCAGAACTGCCTGTAGCAAGTGCCTCCCCCAGAGTTGAAAGAGTGACAGGGCCAAAATCAAGGGACGTTCGAGCCAAAATGTCTGGACACACAGAGTTTGAAGCAATTTAAGTCATAGGAAGAGGGAAAGATTGATTCTGGGAGAGTTCCAGAGCTCAGCTGTTGAATAGAAGAAAGACTGAGAATAACGTTTCACTCTTGGGTTGGCGAGTTGCACAGAGTAGGGGTGGGATTGTGCTGCGATACAGAGAGCTCTGAGGAACACTGATTATTGTAAAAGAGGTAGAAGAGTGAGAGAGATGCAACATTGCGGCGAACAGAGAGAGCCATGACTGCAGAGAATTGGTGAGTGGATGTGAGTTAATGAGATGGAAGGCTTTCTTTTCTACTTTGTCTAGAAGTGCTGTGCGAGAGGATCCTCCCCACACGTGTGAACAATACTCAATACACGGACGCACTGTACCCGTTTACAGAGCAAGAAGCTGTGCAGGGGTAAAGAACCCCCCCCCCCCGAGGCAGTTGAGCACATCCAGCTTCTGAGAAGCTGTTTTAGCAAGAGTGGAAAAAAAGACACCATGTACGTATTAGTTGCAATATTTCTTCATTAAGTTGCATATTGTTTTCCCTAGTCCACTGGAACATCCCATTTATGTCTGCCTGCAGCCTGCCCGTGTCTTCCTGTATGTTTATTATCATACTTAGTTGTGTGTCCTTTCATACAAAGGAAGACACTGTACTGTGTCTTGTGTTGGCCTCTTTGTCTTTAATTTGAATGAGGAAGAGAATGGGTGCTAGCACTGCTCCTTGGGGTACTGATTTGTTGACATCCGAAGATTGGCTTGGTTGACTGGTACTGATGGCCTCCGGTTAACCCGTTCTGTACCGGTGATGTACTTTTCCTTATAATCTGGCAACTATTAGACGTTATTATTCAGCTTAGGAAGGATTTTTACCCATTAAAAGGCTACAGACTATCACAATTACTCCTTTTAGCGACCATATATTCTCCCTAAGCTTCATAAAATCCTCTAAATGTAGCTGAAATCAAATAAAAGAGACGTCGCCGGTACAGAAGGGGTTAACGAAGGTATTGTGGATCCACCTTCCGATTTTACCTGTTATCACCTTTGCTTTAATTTTGTGGGCGATTATACCATTGTCACATTTATCAAAAACCTTCGCAAAATCGATGTAAATTACATCTACATTTTTCCTTTCTTTTAAGGAATCGAGAATTCACCAAACCCTTTTCCAAGTCAGTCACTTCCAGAGCCATTACCAATAGCGAATAGCCTGACTTGGGGTTTGCTTGGCCGATATGAGAGAGAGAGAGAGAGAGAGAGAGAGAGAGAGATATATATTTACATATATTTACATAGATACACTGGCCACACAGACCTTACGATCCAAACGAGGTGGTCAGGACTTAATTCTAGTAGAGATGGCATATCCGATAGAAAAGGAAAGTTGAAGGAAAGGATAGAAAAGAAGAAGGCTCTCTCCCCACCCTCCGGTCCCTCCGGCAATTGCCGTACATGAAAAAGTTGGAAGTGATTAACCTTGCTGGGCTTCGAAATCCCCAGAAGGAATTTACAGGAAAGATTGGGGAAAAAAAAAAAAAAAAAAATCATGCAACCCTTCGCCTTAGCAGCATGTAAATGTTGGGGTTAATTGGAATCATCCAACCCATCACCCTTAGTAGTATGTACATATTTAATTATGATTTTTATTATTATTATTATGTTTTATTTGTTTATTTACTGTTTTTCTTTTCTAACGCTCTCTTCAGCTGAACAAATAATAACGGTGATAATTACTGCCTACTCCATACCAACGTTTCTGTGGTATGAGAGAGAGAGAGAGAGAGAGAGAGAGAGAGAGAGAGAGAGAGAGAGAGACAGAGAGAGAGAGAGAGGTGGAAGGGTCTGAAATAGGATCCTAGTGATAGAGAGGGGATAGGGACGGAGGAGACAGAGAGGACAGGTGGATGATTATGAATGTGCAGAGCTGAATCATACTCTACATCACATCCTCAGTCCACACATATACATACTATTTCTCTCTCTCTCTCTCTCTCACATAGGTTCTCTTCATACACACACAGCCTCTCTCTCTCACACACACACACACACATATCAGAAAGAAAAATTATATCAGAAAGAAAAAAGTAGTTACTTCAACTGTTGGACCGTTAGTCGATGAAAAAGGAGAATACACCAAAGACGAAGTACAAATGAGTAATGCCCTCAATACCTTCTTTGCATCAGTTTTTACAACAGAAGACCTCAGTGATATCCCTACACCATCGCCGATTCAGAGTGATAATTCAGATGTTCTAAGCAATATCACCGTTACAGAGAGAGAAGTATTGAATTGTTTAGATAAACTCAAGGTAAATAAAACGCCAGGACCTGATACAATCTCGCCTAGAGTTCTAAAGGAAGCTAAGAATGAGCTCTCCAAACCACTGACATTACTATTCAATAAATCCTTGCAGTCTGGAACTATGCCTGATCAGTGGAAGCTAGCCAACGTAACACCGATATTCAAAAAAGGCAGCAAATCCCTACCCAGTAACTATCGTCCAATTAGCTTAACCTCAGTTGTATGTAAAATGCTAGAAACGGTCATACGAGACAGACTCGTAAATCACTTAGAGGAAAATAACATACTTAAAGATACTCAACACGGCTTTCGTAAAAAACGTTCCTGTTTAACAAACCTCTTAGACTTCTTTCACGATATCCTCAACCTCTACGATGAGAGTAAAGCTGTAGATATTATATACCTTGATTTTCAAAAGGCCTTTGACAAAGTTCCCCACAAACGTTTACTGCTAAAACTAAAAGCACATGGAATACAAGACGGTGTGTTGAAATGGATAGAAAATTGGCTCAGCAACAGAAAGCAAAGGGTAGTCATAAACGGTAAGGCATCTAAATGGACCAATGTAAGTAGCGGGGTACCCCAGGGATCGGTACTAGGACCAATTCTCTTTCTAATTTACATCAACGACATAGATGAGGGTCTCACCTGCACAATCTCAAAATTTGCTGACGATACAAAAATTGCAAATAGCGTACTCTCAAAAGAACAAGTTGACGATATGCAACACAATCTAGATAAATTGTCATGTTGGGCCCAAATTTGGCAAATGAGTTTCAATGCGGATAAATGTAAAGTACTACATGTCGGATACCTAAATGAGAAAGCAAACTATTCGATGAATGGCACTCAGCTTAAGAATGTAAACAGAGAAACTGATCTGGGAGTAACAATATCGAGTAACCTAAAACCGAGTCAACAATGTTCAGAAGTTGTTAAGAAGGCAAACAAAATAATTGGCTTTATAGGCAGGTCATTTGAGCATAAATCCAAAGAAGTTATCCTAACCCTTTACAATTCCTTAGTCCGCCCTCTTCTGGAATACTGCGTTCAATCCTGGTGCCCTTATTACCAAAAAGATATAAACAAGCTAGAACGAGTTCAACGTAGAGTTACCAAAATGATACCTAGCCTAAAGAACAAACCATACGAAGAGCGTCTTAGAGAATTAAATCTATTTCCTTTAACCCAGCGCAGATTAAGAGGCGACTTAATTCAAGTGTTCAAAATCATCAAAGGCATCGACAATATGAACTGTAGTAAGTACTTCACTATCGACCAATCTAATTACACGCGGGGAAACGGTTGCAAAATTATTGGTAAATCTTTTAACTCGCACGAATCTAAGAATTTCTTCTTCAATCGAGTTGTCAACTTGTGGAATGGGCTTCCCCGAGACGTTATAGACTGCAGCACCGTTGATTCATTTAAATTCCGCCTAGACAAATATCTCGCATCAAACCCGCGACTGACTGCGTTTGTAAATGAATAACTTTATCCTCCCCTCAGTTACTAACCCATATGTCCCCTACTAACTTCCTAGTCCTGCCACGTTAGTGGCAGTGCAGTAGTTCCCTTTCCAATGTTCCCTTACCCACTCTAAACCACTGTTTGGACACTTGATCCTCAGTGTTTTGGAGGACAAGCAGCCTAGAAGGGTCACTAGACCTGTTGTTGCTTGATTTCCTTTGTACTCCTTTGTACTCCTTTGTACTCCTTTGTACACACACAGACTGTTTTTATTCACACACACACACAGGCACATACTATCTTCTTAGTAGACACATACACACACGCACATAGACTCACACACCGTAATGATGACAGTGACGGTGACATATTCCCGTTCCGCACTATTTCGTCTCAAGAAGGGGAAATGGTTACGCAGCAAACAGAATTATTGAGGAATTAAACACTAAATATCTTACATAGATTGATGTCCAGTATTCGATAAATGGATATCAATCTTGGTCATGTGCTGTACTTATAACTGTCATGATGGTGTAATGGATAGAGCGTGTGAGTTCTGTATGAGATGTCCTGGGTTCGAGTCCTGGGAGAGTCACATGCTTTCGTTAATTTAATTTGGGGTGTTATGGATGTTAGGAACGATGTAAAAAATTACAGGGGTTCAGTGAAATCAATACAAAAATAAAGGAACATTGAGAGGATAGTACATTGATAGGTTGAGCCCAAAATTGTTTACTCTCTAACTATATTTCTAACTTCTATCTATTCTTCACCTATTAATACACACCCCAATAGCCTCCAAGTTAACCCTCCAAATAGTCTTCCATTCGAAAGTCCCAAATTCCTCCAATCTATTATCAGTCTGTTTCTATCTTTACTCTAGCCATCAGTCAGTCAGGATAGTACAATGAAGCAACTTGGTTGAGCCCGAGAACTTTCAGTCTTCTACTGTACTTCTCACTTCTCAGTTTGTTCTTCCTCTGTCCAATTGCTCTTCTTTCCTAATTTACTCCAGCCATCTGGTCTGGTCTAGGACAGTGACCACCAGAAGACGAAGAAAACGTACTAAAATACCGGCCCTAAATATTAATTAACCTCTTGAAGCTCTGACGCGTTTTAGAAGTTTTATTTTGGCTATCATTAGACGATTTTATGCAGCTTAGGAAGGATCTGGAGGTATTAAAAGGGTAAATACTATCTCCAATCAACCCTCTTGACTTCCATATACCCTTCCTAATCTGAATAAAACGTCAATTAATAGCCAGAAAACAAAACAAGAAGTGCGTCATCGATCCTCAGAGGGTTAATACCTGTGTACATGTTGAAATAAATATACAATAAATATATTATAATAAATATATATACAGTATATAGGCCTGCGAACCTTTACTTTGTGAGTGGAAGATCCTTAAGGGGATATGGGTCGTTTTTATGGTCCCCCTCGTTCTTCATGTTTAGCCCCAATGGTTTTCAGATTTTAGGACGTTCGGCCCATTAGCTTGGCGATTTTAAGACCTTTCGTCCAATTGCTTTGTCAATATTATGACTTTTCGTGTCATTAAGGTGTCGATTTTTTCCTGGCGAACGACAGCCAGACTGCCGACACTGCTGACACCCTACAAGGACAACATACCCCTGTGCTAAACTTGTGATTTGTGGAAATTTCAATGATTTTAATAGCACTTCCCATTAAGACCAATTTCATCTAAACCAAGTCATTGATTTTGCTACCTTCGGTGACAGTTCTCTGGATCTCCTCTTATATAACATGTGTGACATAAAGTTAAGTAACACCCCGTTCTTAACATTAATCATCAACTACAAACCCCAATGCACTTGAATAAACTAATGAAAGCATATTATGGTCCTCCCAGGATTCGGACTCGGGACACCACACCCAGAACATATGCACCTAAACCATTACACCACCAACACAGTTAAAGGTTGAATACACGATCACGATTAATATACATACCAGACCCCTATACACCTTCCACCCTTCGGTCGCAGACCACATCTATCTGTTCTCTGCCCCCCCCCCCCCCCCCATCCCCAAACCAAAGCCACCTGACACCTCCAAGAGTTATTGCCCTCTCACCGATTCTGGTATCAGAGGTTAAAGCCGATATCACACGAGAGCTTTTATAGTCAACATTCGATGATCAACATTTTTCTGGCAACATTTCACGAATATTTTGCACTCGTATCGGAAACTAGACTGATGATAGATGAATTTTGGTATCCTAAATATTATATAAGTTGATCATATAAGTTGCCAGACCAGTGTTGAGGATAAATGTTGAGGGATAAAGCGCTCGTCTGATACCGGCTTTTTGCACTCTTATCGGAAACTAGACTGATGGTAGATGCATTTTGGTATCCTAAATATTATATAAGTTGATCATATACAGTAAGTTGCCAGACCAGTGTTGAGGGAAAAAGCGCTCGTCTGATACCGGCTTTAGGACAATGAATTACCCACCAACCTTGATCAGAAGCAACAACACCAGAGGATGTGAACACAATGACACAAAACGGGACAATTTCAACCTCACCCTCAAACAGGCATATAAACAACACCCAGTCAAAACCGAGGCAGTTTGGATCATCCATTGTATTAAAGGGCTTATCCTTTGTATTTTGTATCAATTGCCCAGTTTTTGGGGGTGAAAATCGATGGAATTTGGCATGTTAAGCTGAACCCAGAAACATCAATGTACGTCAGTCATCCGTCAGTGTGGCAACTCCCAAGGCAAAATAACAACGGGAAATTGGTCTAAACCGATGTTATTTCAAACGTTCGCGGGCACCGTACCCCGCAGCGGGACAAATATGTGTGTGTGTGTGTGGGGGGGGGGGGGGGGTCGTAGTATGCCTGTGTATCGAAAAAAGGACCAGGAGCTAAATATTTGTGGAAAGCTTATATATGAATATGTGAACATATAAACTTACACATGAATGCCTAAAACCGAAGTAGAGAACAATTTTATACTACGTTATAATTATGTGCTTAGCCTTTTTCTCGAAATGTAAGTTTTCGACCTTTGATCGACAATAACTCGGTAACTACTGATCATATAAGGATGCTACTTACACCGTTGGCAAGCGCGTGAAATGCTCTATAAATCTCTTGCGCCGATTTTTTTGCATTTCCGATGTATTGCGTCACAGCCCGTTGGCATAGGTAGCTGACCATGGGTTAAAACATAATTACCTAATTTCCGAGTCACCTAATTCCGCAATTAGATCAAAAATAAAAAAAAATAAGCCGAGAGTTATAAAACCACCTGTCCCGAGTTGTCTGATCACTCTGAAAAAGATTATACAGTGCTTGGGTTTGAAGCCTATCGACGTCAGAATTGTTATTGTATTTTCGAACTAATTTCCACCCTAATTCAGGAACTAATCAACTTAGAGAGCAAAAATAAAAATAAAAAATTCCTCCTTACATCATCTTCTATAAGTGTGCGAAATGTTATTGAAATCGGACGAAGTTTAGTGTCATCCCCCTATACTCTATTATTTACCAGCCGATGGTAAAATGAATCCCTTAGTAGCTGATTTCTCGATACTTAATGGAAACATATGAAATTACTATAGCTGTGTGTCGTATTAATGCCAGGTTATCATAATTAACATCATATTTCCCTACAAAATCTACCTTATAGCCGAGTAACACAGATAGAAACATGACAATTTACCCTCAGCCGGAAAAAATAGACTAGTAAATACCGGGCGGTCCCCTTGAGACAGCATTATTGTAGTAAAGTATATTGAATTGGTATAACTGAATACATTTCTCACATATATATTTCACCCTCTGGTTGCAATATAAATTAAACCGTTTATTATCATAATTATGATTATAATAATAATAATAATTATTATTTATATTATAATTATTATTTTTATTGTTACACACACACACACACAAACACACACACACATATATATATATATATATATATATATATATATTATGTATACTACTTTGTACATACACACACACACACACACACATACATTCACACACCCACACAGACAAACACACACAAACACACATACACCCACACACACACCTCACTGACCACTCTATTCCCCTATCATGCTCAGTCATCACAAAGCCCGGATGTTGTGTGTGTTTATGGAGAGCAACACACACACACACACACACACACACACACACATACACGCTCACACACACACATACCAATTCACGGAAATTATGGAACAGTGACACATCCTAAAACTGGTAAAGAGCGGAACAAGCCTATTTACTGGGTAATATTCACACTGCCAACAACATGTATCGTACGTCTGTTAGCGAGGAGTGCATGGGAGGGTTGATATATTCTATCGTAGTATACCTAATGACTTAAACATTGTTGATGATTCTTGATTATTGTTTTGAGGGTTGTATGGGCAGCCCCAATTAACCCTGTCACGGTGTCCGTCAGGCCACAGCGGCCTCCCGGGAAGGATGGAAGGGGAAGGTGAAGCGATGAACAATGGCACCCGGCAGGAAGAAGATGCATGGAGAAGTGAATAGACGAGGATTGTGGAGCCAACACAAACCTCAGAGGCTGAAGGCGGCTCGGGAACCGACGGGGTATCCACGACGGGGTACCCACGAAGGAACCCTGAAGAAATCCACATCCCTCCAGCGGGGAAAACCACGTGTCACAGGTCCAGGGAAGCGCCGGACCCCACCAGCCAGAAAGGAACAAAGATGGCGCAGAGTGAAAAAGCCGGCACAAATGGATGATCAGACGATGACTGAGGCAGAGCAGGGCAGCACAGAGGAAGGGGATGAAGCCGGGAGGAGAGACCGCAGAACCACTGACGCAGCAGACAAAAACCGGGATCGACTAAAGTTCTCCCAAATAAAGCCATATATTGCGCTGCGCACCGAGACGCTCACATGCGACCGCGGACCAGTAGCAATTCCTTAAACATTGTTGCATCCATCTGTAACTGTTCACAGGATATTGTTCTTCTTCTGCTTGATGAACTGGATCAGCAGAAAGAGTTCTTAGGGGGGAGAGACACTGGGAAGTAGAAGGGTTTGAAACGGCTGGGTGATTGACAGGGCTCGACGGAGGCCTTCGGTGATTTGCATGGCTTGTAGCGATTCAGTTGTTAAGTTCATGCTTTCACACACAATCAATATATACACTTTATACAGTACAGTTGACGCGGACAAATACTGTAAATTATTATACTTTTACACACATACGTACACAGTGAGTCAATCTGGCGTCACGCGTTCACACACAGCTCTGTCATTAACCCTTTGAGTATCAGCAACGTGTTATATTATTTCTAGGTGTATTTATACGATATTACGCAGCTTAGGAAGGATCTGTGGTAGTTAAAAGGGTTGGTTGAGATAGTTTGAAGTCTTATTATTGGTAGAGGTCCTTCCTAAGCTGTATACAAATCGTCTTGTAGTGGCCAGAATATGATGAAAAGGACGTCCCTGGTACTGAACGGGTTAAGTCATTCATACGTAGTGAAACATATGAAGAGTCATCATCAATAGTGACTCACATAGGATACAACCATAACATGTATGACCCATATAGGCTATACATTACCATCAATGCATATTCATACACACGTTAGCACATGAGCTCAGCTCTCACATGTATCAAAATAATCATACACAAAATATCAGAATAATACTATCTATCTATCTATCTATATACTCAGGCCCAATCCCCACTTTTCCTTTTTTTTAATAAACTTACTAAAAATACATACCGGTATAATAAAATGGCTTAAGATTGAAATATACTGTAAATGGCATAAAAGAGCCGGATATGCATTAAATATACAAATGATATACTTAACCCTTTGAGTACCAGCGACGTGTGTTATCTTTTATTCTAGTTATAGTTAGACGATATTACGCAGCTTAGGAAGGATCAAAGGTAGTTGTTGTTGTTGTTCCCCTAAGCTGCCTGGCCGAACAGCCCTAAGCCCCCGAGTAAGGCCTAGGCCATAAACGAGCGCCCCCACAGAACCCTCCCTGCCGACCACAATAAAGCCTGGGTGACCGAAGCCACTCCAAGGCGGGGAGCTGAGAGGGTGCGTAAACGCCCGGGAAACCAAAGCCCCACCCAGGGCCCTGTGCCTCTCAGCAATTATGAAGAGAAAACAAAGGTTGTTAAAAGGGTTGGTTATGATAGCATGAAGCCTTATTATTGCTAAATGTCCTTCCTAATCTGAATATAATCGTCTAAGAGGTGCCAAAATATAATGAAAAGGACTTCACCGGTACTGTATGGGTTAAGGAGAGGTATTTAGTGTGTTCCCTAGATATACATCAAGCTTAAGATTACACCCCCTTGACCCTCTTTCAAGATACATTTGTACATTTTTCGGTAGAAAAATGTCCCGGCTGAAAGCCGGTTCCTCTTAAATTACAGGCTCGCTATCGCTCGCCAGGATAAAATCGACACCTAAATTGCACGAAAGGTCTTAAAATTGACGGATATGGGGCGAAAGTTCTTAAAATCGCCAAACTAATGGGGCGAACGTCTTAAAATATCAAAAGCAATGGGGCTAAACATGAGAGATAAAGGGGTCAAGAAAAAAATCCCTCAAGTGGAAATCTCCCCTTAAACTGAGAGTAATCCAGCTAGCTCTCACAAACACCTCCTCCTCCTATCCACTTCACTACACTAAACATGCACACCACACTTCATTCTTCCACATCAAATTAAAGAAAAACAAAAATATCATGAACATACTTGATTTTGTCTCTGTCACTCTTTTAACTCTAGGGGAGGCGCTCGTCACAGGCAGTTTTGCCTTTTGTCTCCCTCATCTACATAGAAAAAAAGATGCATATACTTAAAACATTACCCAACTCCCACACAAAACATGCAAACAATGAAATGAAAGCAAGCCGAAATGAAATGTACCAAACCCTGACATATCACTCCCCATACACCCTCCAACCAAACCAGCTCCCCCTTAACATAAACACCCTCCAACCAAACCTCCCCCCCCATACACCTTCCAACCCCCTCCATACGGCCTCCACTGCCCCCCCCCCCATATAGCCTCTAACCAAACCTCCCCCCCCATACACCTTCCAACCCCCTCCATACGGCCTCCACCCCCCACCCCCATATAGCCTGCAACCAAACCTCCCCCCCCCATACACCTTCCAACCCCCTCCATACGGCCTCCACCCCCCACCCCCATATAGCCTGCAACCAAACCTCCCCCCCCATACACCTTCCAACCCCCTCCATACGGCCTCCACCCCCCACCCCCATATAGCCTGCAACCAAACCTCCCCCCCCATACACCTTCCAACCCCCTCCATACGGCCTCCACTCCCCCCCCCCCCTCCATACACCTTCCAACCAAACCTCCTCCCCACCCCCCAATACACCTTCCAACCAAACCGCTCCCCCCCCCACCCCCATACACCTTCCAACCAAACCGCTCCCCCCTCCACCCCAATACAACGTCCAAACAAACCGCCCCCCCCTCCACCCCAATACACCTTCCAACCAAACCGCTCCCCCCTCCACCCCAATACACCTTCCAACCAAACCGCTCCCCCCTCCACCCCAATACACCTTCCAACCAAACCGCTCCCCCCTCCACCCCAATACACCTTCCAACCTAACCCCTCCCCCCTCCCCCCCTATACACCTTCCAACCAAACCGCTCCCCCCTCCACCCCAATACACCTTCCAACCAAACCGCTCCCCCCTCCACCCCAATACACCTTCCAACCAAACCGCTCCCCCCTCCACCCCAATACACCTTCCAACCAAACCAGCTCCCCACTAACATAAACACCTTCCAACCAAACCTCCCCCTCCCCATACAGCCTCCAAGCCCCCCCCCCCCCCCCACACCTTCCAACCAAACCTCCCCCCACCCCCCACCCCAATACAGCCTCCAACCAATCCAGCTCTCCCCTAACATAAACACGGATTCTCTCACACTCTGAAACACTACACTCGTCACGGGTATATATAGGGTGCAGTTATAGACCCATGGACAGTTTTATCACTACACATAGTCACACACACACACACACACTGTCGCGCGCACACACACACACACTGTCACACACGCACACTGTCGCACACACACTCTCTCTCTCTCTCTCTCTCACATAAACACACTGTCACACAAACACACACACACACACACACACACACACGCACGCTCGGACAGAAAGTACAGTTCCCACTCATTCACACACTCTAGAATACAATACACCATAATGTCCCTTGAAATACTTTCCCCAACGAGAATATTCCAGAGCTATTCAACATACATATTATATATTTTTCCACCAACCAACTTAACTTCTAAACTCAATTAATGAAATCGACAAATACATGTGGCACTCCAAGGACTCGAACCTAGGACACTCACACCGAAATTCCGCGCACTTATGCATTACGCTATCAAGATAGTACCAGGATTTTTCGTACCAATACAAGATCATTTTGCATATTTCTAATAATAAAGTGTTGGTGGTTCAACGTTTCTGTCGCTCTGGGGCCAGTAACTTGTATAATGAAGAGCACAATATCCTAACATTTACTACCAATTGATAAGATCTACAATCGCTTACTGGATTGCGAATTACAACGATACATGTATTTTAGTGTTATATGACGATATTAACAATTACACACTTTTCAGACACATGTAGGTGTTTGGATTTGCTTCGATGCACGTACAGTTCCCTGCAAAAGTCCCTGAACACTCAGCCAAGGATACCCCTTTAACCCTCTCACATCCTTATGATGCAGAGGTTGCCAGATTAGCAATAAGAAATAGATTACTCTCACTCTTATAATTACCTCTCCAAAATTAGTTTTCTGCCCACAGCTAACTCAAAGACAACTGCAGAGGTTGAAGTAAATAAACTAAAGGTTTATAAATACCCCGGACGGTAACAAAGGCTTTAAAGTATCCCTAATAGGCTCAAAAATTGCGTCAGGACGCGAGAGGGTTAATATTCCGCGCAAAAATGGTATGGTTGGCGGTTACTTTATGACCATCCCCTGTCGCCCACTATAGTCCATTTTTTTTCCAGCTGATGTTAAATTGCCACATATTCATCTTAATTACTTGGCTATTATGAACATTCTGTAGCGAAATATGTTGCTAATTATGAAAACTTGACAAGATGATGATGGGCAAACATATTAGATTCATATTTTTCCATTAAGTATCGAGCAATCAGTTGTATATGGATTCAATTTATCATCAGCTGGAAAACAATAGACGATAGGTGATAAGTAGGGTGGGCGAAAGGGGATGATAACAAAGGAACCGCGAACCAGGCCGTTTTTGCACGGAATATTAAAGGAATATCCCTGGCTGAGTTAGTGTTCAGGGACTTTTCCAGGGAACTGTACATCGTTTAGATATCAACATAACGCACATTGCACTTACATAAACAACACATACAGTAAATGAAGCAAAATACTTTCACAATATCTTTCTTAAAAACTGGACTGTATTGTGTGCATAATACCTACGCCATCACATCCACCCACACGCAAAAACACTCACTCACGCAGTCACCCACACCCACTCACTCACGCACACACACTACCAACCCACTCACACACTCACACACTCACGGAACTCCCAGCCCCATCCTCTGGAACGCCGCTATCGTCATCACATTTCTGAGAACAACCAGAGAGGGGATGTGGGTGGTGGAGGTGGATTCTTGGAAACAGGTAGGCTAATTTACAGAGATGCCGCCGCCGCCTCTCTCTCTCTCTCTCTGCTTCTTTTCTATCCTTTCTTTCAACTTTTCTTTTCTATCGGATATGTCATCTCTACTAGAATTAAGTCCTGACCACCTAGTTTGGATCGTAAAGTCTGTGTGGCCAGTGTATCTATGTAAATGTAAATTGACGTAAATCTCACTCACTCTCTCTCTTTTCTTATGCGTTATTTTTTTCCTTCCATTTTCATCTATTTGGTTGCTCTACTACCTATCTTGGAACGTGAGGTGTGTGTACTCAGTGTAAGCATATATATTTATGTAAATATCTCTCTAGGTCCAGTCTCGCGAGCGTTTTCCTAACAACTTTTCTTAGCATTTCGGAATCTTTCGTAGGTTCAATCATTTTAGGTTCCTGTATAAATATATAAATGTAATTACGAAAATGACACCCACTAGACCCCCTTTCAAGATAAATTTGTACATTTTTCGGTAGAAAAATGTCCCGGCCAAAGGCCGGTTCCTCTTAAATTACAGGCTCGCATTCGCTCGCCAGGAAAAAATCGACACCTAAATGGCACGAAATGTCTTAAAATTTACATAAATGGGGCAAAGGTCCTTAAAATCACCAAACTAATGGGGCGAACGTCTTAAAATATCAAAAGCAATAGGACTAAACATGAGAGAGAAAGGGTTCCCGAAAAAAATCCCTCAAGTGGAAATCTCCCCTTAATTATCCTTAATTAACTTCGCTCCCATCCTACCTCACCTTCTACCTTACCTGCCTGCCTCACCCCCTACCTTACCTGCCTGCCTCACCCCCGACTTATTTGGCCAACTGTAAATATCTCCCTTCCCAACTTACCTTCCTTTCTTTCTTTCCTACTTTTCCTTCATCCATAGTTTCTCTCTCTTCGTGGTGCGATGCATAAGGTGTTGATTTTCGGTGTGAGCGTCCTGGGTTCGAATCCACGGACTGCCACATGTGTTTGTAAATTTCATTAATCGATTTTAGGAGTATAGTTGGTTGTTGGAAGGAACATAATAATTTCAGGAACTTGTATAGCGAGGCCGGTCCTTAGTGATTTTGGCCCCATTCTGTGTTCTTTCCTCTCACTAAAACATAACGCTTTCCATAATGCAGTTAGGTCTGAGTACATGATTAGATTGATATCCAAAATTCGAAAATGGATATTAATCGTGATCGTGTACTCAACCTTTAAGGAGAGATCTCCACTTGAGGGATTTTTTTCTTGACCCCTTTCTCCCTCATGTTTAGCCCCATTGCTTTTGATATTATAAAATGTTTGCCCCATTAGTTTAGCGATTTTAAGAACTTTCATCCCATATTAAGACCTTTCGTGCCATTCAGGTGTCGATCTTATCCTGGCGAGCGATAGCGAGCCTGTAATTTAAGAGGAACCGGCCTTTGGCCGGGAAATTTTTCTACCGAAAAATGTACAAATTTATCTTGAAAGGGGGTCAAGGGGGTGACATTTTTAGATTGCTGGAGGAGTAGGAAAC
Organism: Paralithodes platypus; assembly: GCA_032716605.1. NCBI lineage: Eukaryota > Metazoa > Arthropoda > Malacostraca > Decapoda > Lithodidae > Paralithodes > Paralithodes platypus. The sequence continues at coordinate 2,824,442 of CM064539.1, forward strand.
AAACTAGAAACCTCCCCTTAAATCCTTGCTTTCGGCCTTATCCCACTGCTCTCTCTCTCTCTCCCTTCAAGTATGTAAAATTGTCTGTGTAAGATTAAATCATGTATTACTTTCTAAATGTTTGCTACTTTTCACACACTAGGTTGCAATCACGCAACCACACCTGTATACATCTTCGTAAATACCATGCAAGAAGAATAACCACTATCGGTAGAAATCAACTTTATTATTATTATTATTACTCTCACACACACACACACACACACACCAGAGCCACCAGATATCACATCAGTGGTGGTGGTGGTGGTGATGGTGATAGGTGAGTCATCCAACCTCACCTGTGTCACTACCTCCTCTGTGAAGTAGATGAATCAACCTTCCTGCCTCATTTATACCTTCACTCTCATTCCACCACACACGCCACATTAAGGGGAGGTTTTTAGTTTGGTCCCTAGATATCCATCAAGCTAAAGATTACACCCCCTTGAGCCCCTTTCAAGATAAATTTGTACATTTTTCGGTAGAAAAATGCTGAAAGCTGGTTCCTCTTAAATTACAGGCTCGCTATCGCTCGCCAGGATAAAATCGACACCTAAATTGCACGAAAGGTCTTAAAATTGACAGAAATGGGTTTAAAGTTCTTAAAATCATCAAAATAATGGGGCGAACGTCTTAAAATTAGACAAGCAATGGGGCTAAACATGAGGGAGAAAGGAGTCAAGAAAAAACCCTCAAGTGGAAATCTCCCCTTAATCTGTTCAATACCAGCCAGGTCCTTTTTATTATATATTGACAACTATTTCATGATTATTGACAACTATTTCATGATTATTGACAACTATTTCATGATTATTGACAACTATTTCATGATTATTGACAACTATTCATGATTATTGACAACTATTTCATGATTATTGACAACTATTTCATGATTATTGACAACTATTTCATGATTATTGACAACTATTTCATGATTATTGACAACTATTTCATGATTATTGACAACTATTCATGATTATTGACAACTATTCATGATTATTGACAACTATTCATGATTATTGACAACTATTTCATGATTATTGACAACTATTTCATGATTATTGACAACTATTTCATGATTATTGACAACTATTTCATGATTATACTCTGCTTAGGACGGACCTCTAACAATTAAAAGGCTACATACTATTTCGTTTAATGCTTTGAGCTGCCACAGATTCTGAATTCAATCGTCTAATAGTTGCCAGAATATAATGAACAAGACGTTGCCGGTACAGAAGGAGTTAACAATGCCAGTATGATGATGTCTTGGTTCTCTCGTTCCTGCTAACAATATACGAGTTTATGCCTTACTTCCTCCCCTCCCTGGCTCACCAACCAGCGTCCTCTCCCTCCCCTCCCTTCCCGTCCCCCTCCCTGCCTCCCCAACCAGCGTCCTTCCCCTCCCCTCCCCCTCCCTGCCTCACCAACCAGCGTCCTCCCCCTCCCCCTCCCTGCCTCCCCAACCAGCGTCCTTCCCCTCCCCTCTCCCTCCCTGCCTCACCAACCAGCGTCCTCTCCCTCCCCTCCCTTCCCGTCCCCCTCCCTGCCTCCCCAACCAGCGTCCTTCCCCTCCCCTCCCCCTCCCTGCCTCACCAACCAGCGTCCTCTCCCCCCCCAACCAGCGTCCTTCCCCTCCCCTCCCCCTCCCTGCCTCACCAACCAGCGTCCTCTCCCTCCCCTCCCTTCCCGTCCCCCTCCCTGCCTCCCCAACCAGCGTCCTTCCCCTCCCCTCCCCCTCCCTGCCTCACCAACCAGTGTCCTCAGATTACGGTGGTGGTGGTTGGCATCTGTGACTCACCTTACCTTACCTGCCTCCACTCTCACCCCAGGCAGGTGAATCAGCCCTCTCGGCTCTCGTCTCGTTTGGACCTCATATCTAATTCTCGGTCACGTGTGTCATTACACTATAAAGCCCGAGTCTCACGTACACTTTTTACGGCAGAAGTCTCCAGAGTAATTTTACCGGAGTAATTTATCCCGTTCAGTACCAGCGACGCCTTCTATATTTGATTTAAGCTACATTTAGACGATTTCATGAAGCTTAGTAAGGATATATGGTAACTGAAAGGACTAATTGAGATAGTCTAGAGATAGATGGGTAGACATCGTTCCTAAGCTGAATATAATCGTCTAATAGTAGCCAGAATAAAGTTAAGAGGACGGCACCGGTATGGAAGGGTTAAATATGTTGTAGCCTACTGTCATATTGTCACGTAGCCTCTGAATTCACCTCTACTATGACTGTATATTCAATAGTGTAGTTCATAGGCTTGAAGTCATCTTAAATACAGGAATCAATGACAAAACCCCTGCAAATTATATTCATCCATTCGTTCCCAGAGATAAGCTTCCATAATTAGAAATAGGTGAAGTCCATGAATTTGTATGAGTGGGCCAGAGACTATGGCATCCGAGTGTACAGTCGAGGTTAATAAGTGTTGTCAGATATTTCACAAAGTTTCGGACACTGACTAATACTCTAAGGGACAAGCACTTTTCCCAGTAACTATAAAGATACCAATAACACTTTTTGAACGAAGACCACTGGAATCTATGACAACACTTAATACCCCAGATTGTACATACACTGACCTGTGAGGGTAGTGCGCCCTCCGTTTGTCTATGTCACAGAATGTAAATGTCCCATCCGTGCGGCCTGGTACTCTCAGTGGCCTCGGTGTAGCCCTGTTGCCCTACTTCCTTCCCTTCCTCTCCGTTTACCTTCAGTCCACCTCACCCCACTGCCTCTCCCGTCCTTGGGTGAGTCCTTCACCCTTCTTCTGCAGTGTTGCCAATTTACCTACTTTACCGCTAGATCTAGAGGTAAATGTTTACTTCGATATAGAGGACTTTTTTTTACATCTACTGTAGTACATGAATTCTAGCGATATTCTGGGGATTTGAGCCATTTTAGTGTGATATTGAAGAGACTATGGCATAATTCTAGTGGTTGTCGGCTTATATTTACTATCTAGCGATGTGAGTATCCTGGGTTCGAGTCAACATAATTAATATCTAGCGGAGTTTATTTGGTAACACTGCTCCTCTGGCTGTAGTCTACCTGTCCTCTCTCGCCCCTAACCCATAATATATCTTCTCTATCACCTACTACTACACTCTATTAACACCCCCTACCACACCCTCCCTCTCTCTCTCATACACACACACACACACTCTCTCTCCCCCCCCCCCCCCTTCCTCTCTTCTCTCTCCCCTAACAAACACATACATACATACACACACACACACACACACACACACTCACACTCTCTCTCTCCCCCCCCCCTCCCTCTCTTCTCTGTGTCTACCTCTCTCTCTCCCCTAACCCATATATCATTCCCTGTCTCCTTCTCCACTCAGTCTCTCTCTCTCTCTCTACATAAATATATATACTGTACATCTCCTTCACTCTCTATCTCTTCCCTTCCTCATTTCTTTATGTATTCCTTGTTCACTGCTTCCCCCCCCCCTCTCTCTCTCTCCTACTCCACTCAGTCTCTCTCTATACATGTATATAATTACATCTCCTTCTATCTCTCTATCTCTTCCCTCTCCTCTTTCTTTCTGTATTCCTTGTTCACTCCCCCCCCCCTCTCTCTCTCTCTCTCTAAACCATTACACCACCAACACAGTTAAAGGTTGAATACAAAATGACAGGGGAGAAGTCATAGTTAGCATTGCAGAATATATGATTATAGGATAATAAACACTTTCTTTCATAACATAAAAGGAGGTGACTGTGGGGAGTTTTGAGGATGGTTAGGGACCTAAGATCAGGAAGCATGTGTCTCGCTGACTCCTTACGAGGCTGCTTGGATGGTTTGGGAAGGGGTTCAACAATATGAAAATTATACGAAAATAGAGTAATAACTAACTAAACATTAAATTAGGCAGAATACATAACATTTCAATGTTGTAGGTAAGCTATGATATAAAGAGTAACAACTTGATAATACGAGAGAATAAAAGTGTAAGTTTAACTGACTAGTGATTGGCCTACTATTTATACGTAGTCCAGTTCTCACCGAGGTAAGAAGCTGGCCTCCAGTTATTAGATAGAGAGGGCCGTGTTCCACCTCCCATATCCCTTGTACGTACGTCGCTGCCCTCCTCCCCTCCCTACAACCATAACTTTCACTTTCACTTACTTCCCCCCCCCCCTCCCTCACCACCACCACCACCACCACCACACACACACACACACTCCCCTTCTCTCTCTCTCTTACTTAAATAGTGTTTTATGTTGCATTAGATAAGGTGCTATGTATTTACAATTAATTTCATAAGACAATGGTTGTGCTACCATATGAAGCATTTTATACTTTAATATTTTATATTTTATATTTTAAGCACTTTAACTGTCTTCGTGGTGCGATGCATAAGGTGTTGATTTTCGGTGTGAGCATCCTAGGTTCGAACCCACGGACTGCCACATGTGTTTGTAAATTTCATTAATCGATTTTAGGAGTATAGTTGGTTGTTGGAAGGAACATAATATTACATAGACATTAAAAGACTAACAAAGATACCTCATCTTTTTTGGTAGCTATAGCAACTAAAAGATACCTCATCTTTTTTGGTAGCTATAGCAACTATAAAACTCCATTATCAACGTTTCTTATAAAATTATGTTAGTAACAGCCTACTACTACGATATCATCATCATCAGCAGCAATATAGGTTGTTTCAAGCATAATATTATAACAAACGTTATAAGGTAGATATATAGTTTCTATACCAATCAATAAAGATGAAGCATATTTGTTTATATTCAATGTATATAAAATACAAAGGCATTCCCTATGGACCAATGTTTCGCAATCGCTCTGTATATAAATTGATTTTATTAGTTGAATTTCTTGTATTTTTCGACAAATGATAAATATTTATGACGATCAAACTTAGTTAAAATAGGACTTCAGAGGCTATCAACCCTATTGGATTATTAAGCCAGCACACTGTTCGTCGAGAATAACGTCAGGACTGAAGCCTCTCTGCGAAAACTCCAGTCCCTTGCTGTTCAAACTAATTAAGGGGAGGTTTTTAGTGTGTTTCCCAGGCTTCCATCAAGCTTGAAATTACACCCCCTTGACCCCCATTCAAGATAAATTTGTAAATTTTTCGGTAGAAAAATGTCTCGGCCAAAGGCCGGTTCCTCTTAAATTACAGGCTCGCTTTCGCTCGCCAGGAAAAAATCGACACCTAAGTGGGATGACAGGTCTTAAAAGTTATATAAATGGGGTGAAATGTCTTAAAATCGCCAAACTAATGGGGCGAACGTCTGAAAATCTCAAAAGCAATGGGGCTATTAAACATGAGGGAGAAAAGAATCAAGAAAAAAATCCCTCAAATGGAAATCTCCCCTTAAATAGTGTACCGTATAATAATATAACAACATACTGCAAGATCTAATCCTGCAATATTGACAGTTGCAGCTGTTGTCCGCCCGCTTCATCTGGTAAGGGTTGAGCTCTCATACATTTATGCATGGAGTCTTGGGAGTTTCAAAGTTGTTGTGTATCAGCAATGGCGGCTCCTTGTTGTGTGTGCTGATCCGCCATCTTGGTACCCCCAGTTGGCAGTCACCGGTTATAGTTTATTCGCTGTAAGTACATTTTTCTACCGAAAAATTTACAAATTTATCTTCAAGAGGGGGCTAGGGGGTGTTCTTTACAACTTGGTGGAGGTCTAGCGAGGAAACTAAGAAATAGAGGAATAAATAGACCAAACAAACGGGCCATCTCCCCTTAGGTTGGTGGTATAGTCTATTCGTTGTAAGTAGGCGAGAAATCATGACCTCTAACCTCTGTAACTCAAAACCCTTCAAGATCAATTTGTACATTTTTCGGTAGAAAAATGTCCAGGCCGAAGGCCGATTCCTCTTAAAATGCAGGCTCGCTATTGCTCGCCAGGAAAAAATCGACACCTAAATGGCACGAAAGGTCTTAAAATTGTCAATGAAATGAGGCGAAAGGTGTTAAAATCGCCAAACTAATGGGCCGAACGTCTTATAATCTCAAAACTAGTGAGGCTAAACATTAGGGCAAAGGGGTCCAGAAAAACGGTCTGCCTCCCCTTAAAATCATATCATTTTGTTTTCACCAACCCACCAATTAATTTACAAATAAACCCAACTAATGAAATCAATGAGAGTAATATAAAACATGTGGTACTCCAAGGATTCGATCTCATGTTCTTATGAACCTCGGATACTCACACCGAAATTCCGCACACTAAAGCTGGTATCACACGAGCACTTTTTCCCTCAACATTTAGAACATAAGAAAATGGGAGTCTGCAGAAAGCCGATTGGCCTAAGCAAGGCAGATCCCTGTCCCACACAACCCCAATTACAAAGTCCAATTATAGGCTCAACACTCTAATACCCCGAGGATCATCTTACCAAAACGGTTAGAGATTAACGCAGGATTACGGGGTCTGCAGAGCGCTGATTGGCCCAACCCAGCTGATCCCCCTTCACACCCAACCCTTCTCGTCCATATGCTTATCCAATTTTATCTTAAAGCTCCCTACCGGGTTTAATCCCACTATTTATCCTCAACACTGGTCTGGCAGCTAATGAGGTCAACATTTAACATATTTATGTTGCCTAAATAAATCTATCGTCAGTCTAATTTCCGATACCAGGGCAAAATATTCCAGAAATGTTGCCAGAAAAATGTTGATTATAGAATGTTGACTATAAAAGCTCTCGTGTGATACCGGCTTAAATACTAGGCTATCAAGATAGTTAATTGACTACTTTCGAGTTTCGTTCTGTAAGGAAGTTGGAGCTGTAGACTAAGTTATTTAACAGCATTTACAGCTAAAATACGGTCGTAGTACATTTATAAATACATAAAACCCAATTCAACATACCATTTATCCATCAGAAACTTACATAATTATTGCATTTCTGTTTAATATCTGTCTTCGTGGTGCAATGCATAAGTGTGTTGATTTTCGGTGTGAGCGTCCTGGGTTCGAATCCCCGGACTGCCACATGTGTTTGTTAATTTCATTAATCGAGTTAAGGAGTTAAAAGTTGGTTAGTGGAGAGAACATAATAATCGATGTTCACGGCTCCAACTTCCTTATAGCCTGAAACTCGCAAGTGGTCAATTAATAGATAGGCTACGAAAAATAAGCAAACATGAAAAGAAGAGCTATAATTTTTTTTTTTAAAGCCTTGAAAGTCTTCACATTTGCACTATTTATATACAAATACTGAAGGCTTACGGTTTCGAAAGGTTTAGAGATTATTATGCAAACTATGATAATTTTACTGGTTACAAGAACACATACACTAGCATTAGCAGTTTTGCTTACAATCAATAAGAAAGGCTTGTTAAAATAGTTAGCATATATGGTTTTATGCAGGATATATATATTTCTGGTAATATGATGGCGGTTGATGGCACTACGACCGTGTCAGTAGGTGCCAGATACTGCAAGATTTTTTATACATATACAATCTTCTCTCTTCACGAGATTAATATTATGCAGTTTGTTAGTTACATAGTATGTGGCATTATTTATACTGCATACAACAAAATACAAGGCATTACTTAACTTTAAGGGCAGACTTAGAACAGCAAGCTTTTTCTTCAAATGTTGGACAGGGAGAGTCTGTGGGAGGAATACCAGATACTTCAATTTCAAACTATTTGTTCCTCACTAACCAATATGTAAGGCTTATCAAAGAATGCTAGGATCATACAGTACTATCAAGAAAAAGTAATCTAAGAAACGAATTGACTGGTTTTGTTACAAGTGTGTCCATGTTTGAGTAGATTTCTCAACTATTTAATGGTGACCGGGTAGTATGGCAACACGATGACGTCCGCATCACTGCTGCTGCTCAGAGCGCATGTGCAAACCCCTCCAGAGTATTTTTCAAGTTTCACTCATTTATAGTGTCTTTTTAACCATCGAATATCTTTTTGTAGTTACATATATGTTAAATCTACTTGAAAGAATACTCAGACCGCAGCAGTATGTTCATTTACGGCAAAAAAAGGAAATCGTATCCTCATTCATAAATCTGTGGTTACTATCTCCTCTTTAACTGATTCATTCCATCCTTTTAATGTTACGCGCTTCGGTTTTAACTTCATACATTCGTCCTTTTAACTACACAGCGGTGCCACATCAATTACACTGGTTTCCCAAGTCGGCTCCATTCATAAAATCTTAAACAAGGTATGCAATTAATACCCTTGGTATAATGACGGGCATATATTAAATGTTTATGGGTACCAATAGGCGATATTATTCAGGTTAAGAAAGCAGCTATGGTCCTTGCTAAACTAAATACAATCGTCAAGTGTCAGTCGGGATTAGTACTGAAGAGGTAAAGGTAGATTAGCGGTGTCGATTTTGGAAGACTACGACCGATCAGATCAGATCAGAAGTAGTATTGAAGGATAAGCCTTTACAACGGCACCTCGTATCTACATTCTACTTTTCCTATTTTTCTGAAGAGTGTAGAGAGGGGAGGAGGGTGTTGGAGAGAGAGGAAGCTGTTGGAGTGGCTTTGTTATGTGTGTTTAATCTGTATCCGTCGTGGCTCCAGTGCTTTTTATCATAGCCTACGAGCCTATGTGGTTATGCTCTATTATGTATTATAAGAACATAAGAAAATGGGAGGTTTAGATGCATATATGTTTTGGGTGTGGTGTCCCGAGTTCGAATCCTGGGAGGACCATATGCTATCATTACTTTATTCAAGTGCATTGGGGTTTGTAATTGATGACTAATGTTAAGAACGGGGTGTTACTTATTTTAGATTATTCATAGTGATTATCTCTCACCTGTTAGACTCTCAGGCAACACTCTCCAGTTAACCACTTCTACCTTCTATCTCACACACACACACACACACACACACACAGACACATACAAACTCTTCTTCTCTCTATATATTTCTTAAGCTCATACACACACACACACTCTGTGTAAATGTACGTCTCTCCACTGTTGGTTTATGTACATTTATCCACTCCTCCCTGTTGTTAATCCCTCTCCCCTCTTCCACCTGTCTCACCACACCTATTACGTCTAGCAGGAGGAGGAGGAGGAGGGGGAGGAGGAGGAGGAGGAGGAGGAGGAGGGGAGGATGAGGAGGAGAAGGAGGAATACAAAGGAGGAGAAGGAGGAAGAGGAGTACGAGGAGGAGGAGGAGGAAGAAGATGAGGAGGACGAGGAGGAATACAAAAACAAACTGCAACAGACCTATTGGTCCTTACGGGGCAGTTTGAATATCTAAAACTATTAATCTATTGACTACGAGGTAGAGAAAAGGATAGCAAAGAGGAAGAGGAGGGCCCCGTGCTCCCTAAATCTTTAATGCCTCGCATGTCTACAAGTCCTCTTAACTCCACCCTCCCCCTTCTGCCTTGTGTCTAGACGGACTTTTGCTTCGATAACTCTCTGGCTCTAAACACTCTGAGCTCTCTCTCTCTCTCTATTATCGTAACCCTCTGGGGGGAAATAAATTGCAGTTAGTGCCAAAGGGAAGCAAACAGGATTTAAAGAGGTATTCACAGCGTTTCAATACTGGTTTTTGTTATTTTTATTGTTGGTACTCGAAGCCTTTCCGCTTCTTTACTAATGACAAGGACTAATGACAACAAAATTCCCTTACCAAGATCGAGCAATTCCATTTGCAATTTTCTTATTCACCACCTGGTTCGGGTAATTGACCACTTGCGAGTTTCGTTCTATAAGGAAGTTGGAGCTGTAGACAACGATATCTAACAGAATTTACAGGTAAAATACGGTCGTAGTACATTTATAAATACATAAAACCCAATTCAACATACCATTTATCCATCAGAAACGTACATTATTATTGCGTTTCTGTTTAATATCGTTCGTGGCTCCAATTTCCTTATAGCCTGAAACTCGCAAGAGGTTAATTGCTATGATTGTTATTGTTGTTGGCCATGTGCGTTTAAGGAAGACCATGCATGTCTGTGGTCATTTTTGTCTTCTATGTGATTATAGAGGCGATCCGCTGCTGCCTCCATACATACTTGTCAATGGTCTATCCCACCTCACATGTGTATTATGCCTATGGTGCTATGTGTTGGTGGTGTAATGGTTTAGATGCTTATGTTCTGGGTGTGGTGTCCCGAGTTCGAATCCCGGGATGACCATATGCTTTCATTACTTTATCCAAGTACATTGGGGTGTGTAGTTGATGATTAATGTTAAGAACGGGGTGTTACTTAATTAGGTAAACTCGAGCCCGATTCATTTTCAAGTGAGTAGGTTCCCTCCTCCCCTCCCTAGGGGCCATTTTCTGATATTCCTATACTTACTGGAACGTTTTTAAAATTAACATTTTAACGTACATTAAGATTATGTGTATCACTTTCATTCCGCTACAGGTGAATCCCCCCAAAACACATTTTATATGCCTGTCAGTCTCTCTCTCTCTCTCTCTCTCTCTCTCTGTTTAGCCTCACTATGAATACAACACGCAACCATGGCTGGAAATTAGAACTGAAAAGGTTCAGCACTGGTATATGTGGATATTTTTCACATATAAGATCTGTTCTACCTGGAAAAAACTTCCCTCAAGTTGTAAACAGTTCTTCAGTAGAGCAGTACAAGAAGAGAGTAGAATCAGTAGACAGTAGTTTGCACACTCTGTAAAGAGTGTAGTGCACTACAGTAGCGGGGTACCCCAGGGATCGGTACTAGGACCAATTCTCTTTCTAATTTACATCAACGACATAGATGAGGGTCTCACCTGTACAATCTCTCTCCTTCCACTTCGAGTATCTCCCCGAATGGACAGCAAAGTCTCCGAGATACTAACTATTCCTTGTAACTCCGAGTAACTTTTTTTCTCTCTCTCTCTCTCATTCTATTTGTGCTTCCCCTCGCGTCTCCTTTCTCTTTCCCCTTTACCAGGATCACCTTTCACCAGCACCCCTCTTCCTTCCCAGCTTTCTTACCTTTTATATTAAACTTTCTCTCTCTCCGTCTTATACCTTTATATTAACCCTTCTCTTATTCCTTCTACTTTGTCCAAATCTACCAGATTGTCATCTCTCACCGTCGTTCTGAAACAAAATAGAGATGATCACAATCCGAATAAATCCTCCCTCACAATGAAGGAAATGACAGGTAACTTGGGCACCACTCTCAATCATCAAGACCTCCCCTGCCCGCCTAAGGTGAGGAAAATGGAGACCTGACACCTGACAGAAGGACCCCTCCCCCACCCTTTATCAGCCAGACCTCACCTCTCTCCTCCCCCTACCCTTTACCAGCCAGACCTCACCTACCCCACCCCCAACCTTTACCAGCCAGACCTCACCTACCTGTCAACTATGTAAAGAACCAAGAAGTAATTCACCGAACTTGTTTGTCAAGGAGATTCACGCAATGCGAGTTTCAGCTCATTATTATCGCGCCTCCTTAATTAACTGGGAATGTATTGCGTGAAGTGCATGCCAAGTGTTAGTATATCGTTGGCTGTGGATGTGAGTGTAGTCTGTAATCAGTCAATTGGCAACATCTGAAATCGAAGGCTTGGGTGTATCTGTACGGTACCAGTCTCACCCGAAGCTTAGTTTGACCTATGCGATACCCTTCTCACCTTGTAACAGCCTTCTCACCTTGTAACAGACCACCAACCCCTAGAGGGGACGTCACAACTTTGTCCACTTATACCAGGCTCCTATTTATACTGCTAGGTCAGTGTGATTCACTAATTTGTTCAAGAGAGCCAAAAGTTCAGGACATATTCAGCGTGAGAGCCGCAAGCCATAAGGCAAATAAGCCACAGGGATAAGCAGAAACAAATATATTTAGGAACTAAATTACATATTTTTTGTGGGTTTCCATAGCCACAGATTTATAGAACAAGACTAGTAACAATTATTGTATTGAAATTCTTTAGTAAAAATAAATTATATTGAAATTCTTGACTACTAATATACATTTAACAAATAAATACTTTAATTTAATGTTGTGATGACGGAAATGAGCCAGCTGTTCTTTTACCTTTTCCTTGCTGTACTTGTAATTTGTCACTTGTGGAAGGTTGTATTTCTGGTGGTTCACTTTCTTTTGTGTACTTACGCTTTATAATAAATTTTTCCATTTTGATTATAGCCTGGAATCTAGATAATTCACTGCCTGAAATACGACAAATTGTTGAAAAAATAATAAAATTTGGAAAATACATCGTTTGAATTTGTAAGAATACTAGTTTAGGTCCATACATTTCATGCATTCACCGAATAAAATAACACTAATTTATGAGGCACCATAACCTACTTTTCTGATGTGGTGTTAATAAAAAAACTAGTGAATGGACAAGACTGACTGAGTCGCTGAGCATGGGCCGCCGAGCGCTGGACTTACGTAACCCACACGTACATTTCTTGAAGGCTCGTTCTCGTTCTCGTTCTCTCTCTCTCTCTCTCTCTCTCTCTCTCTCTCTCTCATCATTCCTGTATAATGGGTGCTCTCTCTTTTCTCCTTTTCTCTTTGTGTTGAATAATTATGAAATTAAATAATTGCCAGAGTCACTCTATAGGCCTATGCCCATTAGCAATTTTGTTAAGTGATACGTCTGATACGGCATTATGATGCAATTTATATCTAATACTTTAAACTATTCTCTGATTACTGATTAATTCTCTCTTTCTCTCTCTCCTCTCTTGTGAGCTTTCAATTAGGTCATTGCGAGCCGCCACTGGCTCGCGAACCGCGCAATGAAGACCACTGTGCTAGGTGAACAGAGGCTACACCATTAGGAGACATACCCAAATGTCTTTTCCCCGCTCGGGTCTTGAACCCGGGACCTTCTGATGTGACATCTTCGACAATAAGGATTGATGCCAGACTCTATCAAAGGCCTTTGAAATATCCAAATCTATTGAATGTAATTCACCATATATACAGTATATATAATTATATATACTGTATATATATATATATATATCAGAATTTTTTGCCTTCTTACCCATCAAATTAATCAAGCTACAGATCAACATGGTGAATTATATACAATAAAACTGGATATTTCAAGGGTCTTTAATTGATAGTCTGGCATCAATCCTTATTGTCGAAGATGTCACACTATGGTCTTGCATCACTAGTTCCATTAATTTATTCTTATCTTCATAACAGAAAAACATGTGTAATGGTAGATGGTCTGTAGTCTCAGTCTCAATCCTCCCCCCTCCCCCCCACCCCCCATTAATGCTGGTGTTCCTCAGAGAGCAGTTTTGGCCCCAACTCTGTTTCGATGATCTATCTATCACTCATAACCTAATACATTCCTACGCAGATAACTCAACACTCTACAGTTCCATCACATTTAGTAGTTGTTACACGCAGCCTGATATTATAAATTCCAAAATAAGCACTGCAATTTCGCTGAACCAGGACTTTTCTAAAAATTAATAGATGAGGAAAAGTTGCTTTAAGACAGTTGAACAACATTAAACATAAAGTTATTAGATTAATCAATAACCCTGCAATCAAGCAAGACTTTCCTTCATTATTCTGCAAAGAGGTGATGCATCCCTTGCATTATTATACAGAAATTTTCACAGCAAATGTTCAGAGTTACTTGCTTCAATTGTACCACCTCTCCACATCTTTCCCCACAGTGCTAGGGCAGCTGGAAACATCCACGAATTCACTCTCTCTCTCTCTCCTCTGCAATGTATAACTTCTGCTTATGAAAATAAATTTGTCCCCAGGACTACGACTCTCTGAAATTTACTTCCTTGGAGTTGCTTGCCATAAACTTGCAATCTACAAGTTTAAATCCAGTTGTTGCAAACATTGTATGAATGGAGGATGCATTTAGGCACATGGACCTGTTATATTTTGTGTTTGTGTTTTCCTTCCTCCATTCATTGTCTCTAAAAAATAAATACAAATATAATAAGATAATTATTATGCCCTCATATCTCTTTATGAGCCTTTCGCTTTCTCCTGTCTTATTCCTTTTCATTAACTTTTTTTTTAAATGTTTCTGTCTCCGTTTTGTCTTTCTAATTAACCTTTCTCTTTCTCCGTCTTACACCTTTTTATTAACCCTTTTATTAACCTTTATCTTTCTCTGTCTTATAAATTTGTATTAACCTTTCACGTTCTCAATCTCATTAACCAACAATACCCATTTTAAATTATTTTAAACTAGTAGGAACAATTGAGGTTATTCACACCGACATACAGCCCAATGTTATAAGAGCAACCAATCTCATAACAGCTTTTGATATATATATATATATATATATATATATATATATATATTATATATATATATATATATATACCGTATATATATATATATATATATATATATATATATATATATATACATACTTACAATAAAACACAAAACACATCCACAATAAACTTTAAAACGGCACACACATTGGTGATTCCCTTTTGTTGTGCGAGCCACGGGGTTGTCCAAACAGGGGATGTATTTCTTGTGCCTGTCCCTGCATATGATCAGGCGGTCGAGGTCAAAACAATTGTAGTATCTTCGCGTCTCCTTCTTTTGTATCGTTTCCAGTTATTGTAGTTACTAGTAATTCCTGGCGGGTGCCCAACCCCGAAAGGAGTTGATATAGGGGAGCTATCCCCCCCGCCAAAGGCGGCTTTCTAGGGCCTTTCCTAGCTGATGCTGAGAGGATTGGGTTCTAGTCATGTGGTGATGGGCTGGTCTATCAGAGTGAGAGTTGAGCGATCTCTGCCATACCCATAACTTACTCTGAATGTTACTTTTACTTATATATTTTCTATATCTCAAGTGACGGCGTCTCTTCCGTGGATTGACCTCCCTACTGTCAACCTAGAGGTTGACAGATTGGGAGCCAAAGATTCACATTTTTTCCTTTGCCCCTCAACTTTCCCTTCATAATTGCTGAGGGTGGGGCTTTGGTGTCCAGGGCGTCTCCGCACCCTCCACACATCCCAGCCTTGGAGTGGCTTCGGTCACCCAGGCTTTATTAGTGGTAAGCAGGGAGGGTTTTGTGGGTGTGCTCGTTTATGGCCTTGGGCTTGCTCGGGACTTTGGGGCTGTTCGGCCAGACAGCCTGGGGAACAGCAACAACAACAACAACAACAACTAGTAATTCCTTAAGGGGACAGAGGTAATTTCTTTGGGTCTATTTATTTATATATTCATATAAATTTTAGTTTCCTCGCAAGACCTTCATCATGTTAAAAAAAAAAAAAAAAATCTCTAGACCCCACTTCAAGATAAATTTGTAAATGGGGCGAACATCTTAAAATCTGAAAACTAATGGGTCTAAACATATGGAAGAAGGGGGACCAGAAAAACGACCCGTCTCCCCTTAAAACCGTTGAACAAAGATCTATTGTTCAAGCCATATTCAGATGGGCTAAAATGTATAAGTACCTGAATGA
The DNA here is from genome assembly GCA_032716605.1 of Paralithodes platypus. Lineage (NCBI taxonomy): Eukaryota > Metazoa > Arthropoda > Malacostraca > Decapoda > Lithodidae > Paralithodes > Paralithodes platypus. Next base: position 2,839,901 of record CM064539.1, read on the forward strand.
AAACAATAATAACATCACATATACTTTGGCGAGCGATAGCCAGCCAGCATTGTATGGAGAAATTTGGAATCCCCGGGAGATATTTTTCTACCAAAAAATGTACAAATTTAGCCTGCTGTATTTTTTTTTTTATAATATGCCGGTTCGCTACCGCTCGCCAGGAAATAATCGATACCTGGATGTGGATAACGTCTTAAAACAGTAGGCTGAATGGGGCCGAATAGATAACGGCTCCTAGTAGGATTTCCCTTATCCTTAATATATAGGAAAAGGTTAACATTCCTTTATCACGCCGTGGTGTAGGGGATTAAAAGCTTGGACACTCAGTTTGAATGTCGGAGATTCGAGCCCGTCTGGGAGTGTATAAATTCTCTCTCTCTCTCCCTCTATATATATATATATATATATATATATCCTAATTTACCTGTATGCTATATTTCTCTAATATATTATACACCATCATCACCGATCTTTTTTCGTCTTATAATCTAATTGAATTCAAAACTCACTTTAGCCTTCTTTTCTTGCTAGCTAATTTAATCTGAATATATTTCCTCTCTCTAATTCCTTTACCCAACTCTATATACATATACATATACATATCCATATACAGGGTGTCCCGCATGTTTTGTCAAATACTTCCCGAGATGAAAGATTAAGTAATTCTAAGTAAAAACTGTTATATACACATAGGCTTTTGGGGGCATTGTTTTGTAGTTATGGACCCTTAAAGTCGGCATTTTGGTGTTTTTTGTAATTTCTAACCCTGTTTTTCTTCAATAAGTTGAGGATAGGAAAACAAACTATAAAGTGTATTATGAAGCATGATATCAATACTTCAAACTGAATATTACAAGAAACCAACAAAACTTAATTTTAAGCTCATCATCGCGGAAAGAAGAAAGGAGCTACAGAGGATTTGTTGGTGTTTTCTGTCAGTTTAAATCCATTTTCCGAGTAATGAAAACGAATAGCGATAAAGTTAAATGCTGTATGATAGTGCATGGTATCAATACTTAATGAAAACAAAACAAAAAATCCTCTTTGGCTCCTTTCTTCTTTCCGTGATGATGAGCTTATTTTATTTTTTTATTTTTTTTTGTAATATTCAACTCCATGTCAAGGGAATATGAAGTACGATGTAGGGAAGTTTTTGGTGTCAGTTCGAAGTATTGATATCATGCTTCATAATACACTTTATATATATTTTTCCTATCCTCATCTTATTGAAGATAAACAGGTCTAGAAATGGCAAAAAAACACCAAAATGCCGACTTTAAGGGTCCATAACTACAAAACAATGCCCTCAAAAGCCTATGTGTACAGTATATAACAGTTTTTACTTAGAATTATTTAATCTTTCATCTCAGGAAGTATTTGACAAAACTCGCGGGACACCCTGCATATCTATACATATCTACCTGTCTATCTACCTGTCTTAACTTTTTCTACACACGTCTGTCTATCGGTCGTTTTTCAGTATGCTTATTCATGTAATCTGACACAATATATTCCTATCAGTTCCCGGACATCTCAACCAGTAGACCATTTCAACCAGTAGCTCTCAACCAGTGCCAAATCAACCAAGACCAACCAAACCAGTGCCAACATATAGTGCTAACCTAACCTAACCTAATCGTATTGGTTGATATGGTACTGGTTGAGAGCTACTGGTTGAAATGGTCTACTGGTGGAGTTGTCCCGTCGCCATTCCTAACCTGCAGGTGATTTAATTTGTGATAGAATTCTCATCTTTTGATCCACCATTCGTGTTGATTTATTATCATCATTAACAAACAATTTTAATTCAAATGTTGGGGAGATTGCAGGCACCAGTCGAACAAGGCACTACCCAGGGGAGGCCTTTAGCCATATGATAAGGAGTTACTGGAACTCCTGTTTCATTTGTCTGTCTTCCCTTACTGTTTCTCTTTGTGCCACACCTACACAGAGTGATCCAGCTGGCTCTCACAAACACGTCCTCCTGTTATCTACATCACTACACTAAACAAGCACATCACACATCTTTCTGTATAGTATTCGCCGAGTCTGGTTCGATAGTTTGTTCGTCCCCACTTGGGTTTACTTGGTCTGGTTTGAGTTTTTTGTCCCTACCTACTTTCAACTCTGGGGGAGGCACTTGTCACAGGCAGCTCTGCCATTTGTCTCCCTCATCCAATAGAAAAATAAATACATATTAAGTGTTTGTAACAGTAAATTCAGAACCTTTCACACATTAGTTAAAAAAAAAAAAAAAAAAAAAAAAAAAAATCGTTGCTCTGGCCCTACCTAGGACAAACACCCGGACTTTCAGGCGCCGAGGACAACGCTGTTAACGACATTGTAACGCATGCCAAAAAGTAGCCAAATCTAATAACCAGCAGCTCATCACGTTGCCATGGAAACCTAACCTGGGGCTGTAAGGGAGCCCACCTCGCTTTTTGTTATTTTTCTCTCCCTCTCTCTTTGGGTTGTATCCATTTGGCCCCACTCAGCCTACTGTTTTAAGACATTTACCCCCATCCAGGTGTCAATATTTTCCTGGCGAGCGGTAGCGAGCCAGCATATATATATTTTTGCTTTTACAGCAAGCTAAATTTGTACATTTTTCGATGGAAAAATTTCTCCGGCGAAGCCGGATTTCTCCATACAATGCAGGCTCGCTATCGCTCGCCAGGAAGCAATCGACACCTGGATGGAGATAAACGTTTTAAAACAGTAGGCTGAATGGGGCCGAATGGATACAAGCCAGGGAAAGAGAGAAAAGGAGAGAAACAAAAGCCTGTCACCCCCCTTAACGACATCGTAGCGCATGCCAAAAACTGGCCAACTCTAATAACTAGCAGCTCATCACGTTGCCATGGAAACCTAACCTGGGGCTGAAAAGGGGATTTTTATTCATTGGGAAAATTTATGAGGGTGGAGAATTTTGTTTTTCAAGTTTATGGAGTTAGTGGACGAACAAATGTAGCAACTCACGTGTAAAAGTTATTGAGAGGGGATTGCATTTTTTAGGTTTGTTTACACACACATACACACACACACACACACACACACAAGAAAACCCCCCCCACACATATACACTAAAAAAAAAAAAAAAAAAAAAACACATACACATACATGCACATAAAAAAACAAAACACACACAGTCATGACATACAGTAAAGTCACACACACACACAAAGTAGGAACTCACATGCAAAAATTGTGCAAAATATAAGCTTTATTCTTTATTGCATAGACACACACACACATTTGGAGACGCATTCATAGACATGTAATTGCAGATAACATATAACAATACAATTAATCGGTTCAAATACGACATTAATACCGTAATCAAAACGGGATACAAGAACATAACATTTGCACATAACACATCAAAATGTAATTATCCAGACTAATCTATTTTGTATTAATTTCACCCCAACACCAAACACCTTAAAACAATACAACATACCAGACCAGACCAGATGGCTGGAGTAAAATAGGAAAGAAGAGTAATTGGACAGAGGAAGAACAAGCCGAGAAGTGAGAAGTACAGTAGAAGACTGAAAGTTCTCGGGCTCAACATACCATACAGCTTAGGGATAATTTTGTACATTTTTCCTGAGAACCCTAAAGACTGATAAAATGTTAAGGTAAACAAGAAATGAACGGGTAGAGGAGTTTAAGGAGCTGAATTACTCTCACGATTGTAATAATGCTCCAAGAGAGAGGTTTTAAGACGTTAGTTTGGCGATTTTGAGACCTTTCGCCTCATTTTGTTGTGAATATTAAGACCTTTCGTGCCCTGTAGGTGTAGATTTTTTCCTGGCGAGCGATAGCGAGCCTCTAATTTTAGAATGAACTGGCCTTCGGCCGGGAAATTTTTCTACCGAAACATTTACACATTTATCTTGAAAGGGGGGTCTAGGCGGTGTTTATATAAGCTTGAAGGAGGTCTAGCGAGAGAACTAAAACAATAATTAATAAATAAATATATAGACCAAAAACCATGCAGTACCCCCTTAACCCCTACTATACCGGCGCCGCCCTTTTAACTTTATTTTGGCTACTATTAGACGATTTTATGCAGTTTAAAAAGGGTCTCCAGTAATTAACCCTCTCCGACATATGACGCAATTTTGAGCCTATTGGGGATACTTTAAAGTCTTTCTTACCATCAGGGGTATTTAGAAACCTTTAGTTTAGTTACTTCAACCTCTGCAGTTGTATTTGAGTTAGCTGTGGGCAGAAAACTAATTTTGGAGAGGTAATTATAAGAGTGAGAGAACTCTATTTCTTATTGCTAATCTGGCAACCTCTGTGTCATATGTGCGTGAAAGGGTTAACAAGCTTCGAACTATCTCATTTAATACATTTCATAACCACAGATCCTTCTTAGCCCTGCTCAGGTAAGTTCCCAGAAGTGTGACGAAATTAGCAATGTGGCCCCATATGGTTACCGGCACTTTAAACGGCTCTCACCCGAAAACTAATCGATAGATTTTAAATTTCTTGTTACCAATAGATACTACAATTAATACTTAATATTATGTTAAGAGCAAATTACACTACTGTAAATATTAAGTCTTTGAAAAAAAAAAAAAAAATGTAGTGAAAAAAAAGGGTCAAAACAAGTGAGGCATATCTCATACATTACATAAGCTGGATTAATTTGGTTGCAGGGCTGTGGAGGGGATGGCTGAGGGTCTTGGGTGACAACAAGGCAGAACTCTGGGGCTAAAAAAAAGTTCGATACGAAGGGGAAATTTGTAGTACACATTTGGGATTATGGACCCCATATGGTGACCAGACAGGTTGGTACAGGAAAGGGGAGGAGAGAGAGTGGCAGCTCACACCCTCTCCCAGTCGTAGGACGATGCAGACTGACTGCTCGTCGTCGTAACTTCTTGCCATCGGCCTCCGGCTGTGAAATATTCGCTAAAATCGTGTTTTACGCATGCGCGCGGACCCCATATGGAACAATTATGCCTGAGCAGGGTTAAACCGCACAAAATAATCTAAAAATTACTAGAATAAAGTATAACACACGTCGCTGGTACTTAAAGGGTGAAGATAAACGAGAAACCCACGGGTAGAGGGGTTCAAGGGGTTGTATATTATTACTCTCACGATGGTAATAATGCTTCAAGAGAGACAAAGGAGATTAACCTAATGTGTGTGTGGGTGTGTGTGTGTGTGTGAGTGTGTGTGTGTGTGTGTGTTTTCATTATGAGCATATCAGTAAATATAAGAATGGTAAACATAAACAAAACTAGAAAGGGAATCTAATGGATGATTTGTTTAAGGGGAGATTTCCACTTGAGGGATTGTTTTCTGGATCCCGTTCTCCCTCATGTTTAGCCCCATTGCTTTTCAGATTTGAAGACTTCGCCCCATTATTTTGGCGATCTTAAGAACTTTCGCCCCATTTCTGTCAATTTTAAGATCTTTCGTGCCAATTAGGTGTCGATTTTTTCCAGGCGAGCAATAGCAAGCCTGTAATTTAAGAGGAACCGGCCTTGGGCCGGGAAATTTTTCTACCGAAAAATGTACACATTTATCTTGAAAGGGGGTCAAGGAGGGTGTAATCGTAAGCTTGATGGAAATATAGGGAGCACAGTAAAAAACTCCCCTTAAAGTTTGATAGAGGTCTAGGGAGGAGACTAAACACATTATAAAACTATAAATATATATATATATACAATCACAAATAAATACGAGCCGTCCCCCCTTAAACGAAAGAGAAAACGAATTTGCGTAAAGATATCAGTGCCATGAATCTGTTGTAAATCACTACGGGGGGGGGGGGTAAGTGAGGGAATGTCTAGTAGTGTATTATTTTTCACCCCCCACCCCCCTCCCCCTTCCCCTACCCCTACCCCCCTCCCTGCAACACGGGGGCCCTCGTTTATTTGTTCAAGGGTGACAATTTATTATGTATTCAAGCTGCAGTGTTATTATGACCGGACGTAGCCAGATAGAGGACCTTTAACAGATAGAGACAGGACACAGTCATTTTCGCAGACACCAATATATTTTTTTCAAACGTGGCTTGTTTTAGTAATAATCTATAAGTTAAGTTATGTTAAGTTAAGTTAAGTTAAGTTAAGTTAAGTTATTGTATTCATTTCACTCACAACACCAAACACCTCCTAATGAAAATACTGAAAGCATGTGCTCCACACGATTTATCAGATTGACCAGATTTATTAGCTAGAGAGTTTAGGAGACGAACGCCTCAGGCAGCCGCAGCCATACGACTTTACTTTCCCTTGTGTGATTCAGATGATGTTCCAGACGTTTCAATTTGAACTTAAGTAAATCAATACAAAAATAAATAAATAAATAAATAAATAAATAAATAAATAAATTAAATCAATCAATAAATACATAAATATATAAATACATAAATAGGCCTACATAAAAAAAAAAAAAAAAAAAAAAAAAATATATATATATTAGAGAGAGAGAGAGAGATACATGGTCTTCAATCCCATATTGGCAGTATTACTATTAATGCGTCAGTCAATTTGAATATCATGGACCACAATAATTGCTGTAATAATCATGAATATTTTCTGGTAGAAAATACAAATAACAGCAGTTGTCCAGTGTCCGGTTTACTGAAGGGTCTGCTCATTTAAGGAGGATTCATATCCGTTTCATTATTATTATTATTATGTTTTTAGTAGTAGTAGTAGTAGTAGTAGTTCCCTAGGCTACCTGGTCGAACAGTCCCGTCTCCTGTTTTTTAGAGGGTCTGCACATATAACGAGGCTCAATATTTGTACTAGTAATAAAATATCAATAGACACCATTTGCTCAATTTAATCATCATTGTAGCCATGATTCTCAGGCAGCAGGGTGCGAGGGAATAATCAGAACATTAATTATTTTGAATGTACAATATTAACATATTATTATTATTATTATTATTATTATTATTATTAGTATTTTTATTATTATTATTGTTGTGCTTAAACTTAAATTCACTGCTCTACTAGGGTAGGAATAATTCGACAGTTGTTTGGAAGTTCTCGTCTTTATTTAACAAACTCCCATGGTAACCGCAATCCACATAGCAATTGATTCTCTGTTCGAGTCAAGATGAGTTCAAACTATTAGTTGAATACCTACGACGGCCCAGTATAGATTGCACTTTGGAATTTCTACATTCCCATCACTACCTATCTTGACAATCGCTATTCAAAGTCTTGACTCACTTCGACTTCGAGCCAAAGGCACATCACTATATTCACAGTGCTTGACAAAACTATACTATAACTATCCCTCTATATGTCCTTTAATCACTTTAACAATATTAGGACCGAGGATTTATGTTCTCACATCACCATGACAATATCATAAACACTTATTTCTTTACATGGGATTAAATCACCTTAATCATATTAGACACGAATAATGAACCCGTAGGAATTTACATCACCATGACCTTACTAGTAAACAATTATTCGATTCGCGTTCTTAAATCCCTTTTACAATAATGAAAAAAATTACTAAATCAACTGGTATTTATGTTACCATTACAAAGTCAGAACGCTATGTCCTTTAGGTCGCTTTAACAATGTTGCAAACTACTATTCAATCAATGACATCCTTAAAACTAGTTGGCTAGGTATTTACGCGCAATCAAAAGCATGCTGTCGACGAGGTGAATATCTAACTAATAAATGGTATTTTATGGGTCTGGGCTGAAGCACTTCTCTAACTATTTCTTCAGCTAAGTTTAACCTATTTTGTAAACGTGAAACAACAATATACTGTATATGGTAACTCTCTCTTCAAAACTATAAGTGCTTGCTCAGGGTGACAGGCAACAGTACTAAGGGCGTCAGAGTTTTGGCAGGGGTGTGAGGAGGGCCAGGTATTTTGTCGTAGTTGAGCTGCATGTTCTTCTTATCTTATCTCTTGTCTGGGAAGCACACTGCTGAAGAAGTGGGTACTGGAGGGACAAGCGGATTACGACTTATGAGAACAAGCAGAATACGACGTTTGTTGCCAACCAGAATAAGACTTAGTGCCTCGAGAGAAATACGACTTAAGTGTGGTGAGCTGGGTGAGCTAATGACTGGAGAGAGATTCGCTCAAGGTATGTATCCCATTTTTCTTCTTCTCACTTGTCCGGGTGGTCTCGGACAATAAGGTACCCCTGGCCACTGTTGTTGTGGTGTCTTCTATGCCCTTGTTGATCTGAGGTGGCAAGTACATGTGAGCTGAAGGGCAAAATGACAGGTGAGGCTGGTTGATGGTTTCCTTGGCTAGTTGGGGGCGATATTTGTGATGTGGCTGCAGGGGGTGGGGCTTGTGACGTAGACGGTACCTGTGGCATGTTCAAAGAGCGGGACAGCCATAAAGAATGTGGTGATTGCTAGGTAGCTTGTCTAGTTATCTTTGGAGCCACTATCACTGATGCAATGCTTCATGGACGTGCAGATGTTGAGGACTTGGGCATTAAATCTTACTAAAGGCAATGTCATATGAGCTGTTATATATCTTGCAGAGCAAGTTTTAGTGATTCAGAGTATTCTCACATTGTTACTGGTAACTAGACAAAGGTAGATGATTTTATGAAACTGAAATGTTATAAAACTATTATTTAGAAATTACTGGACCACAATTGCCCCCCAATATTGCTGGGAAAACCGTTCGTGTGCACCGCTTTAATGCAGGGACAGCGTTTCCTAATTGACTTCCCACCAACGTCAATATTCCCCGTTTGTTTACAAACTGAAAGTGGAGAGGGAGAGTCAAGAGGAAGTCAACATAACTTGGGACCACTCTTCACCGGATATTTTATATGAAATATCATTAATTGGATTTTATTTTTGCTAGTGATTGCCTCTGCCACCCAGAAGTGATATGATAAATAGTGTGTAACTAGAGAGGAAACATATATTTGTGTACGGTCGCGCTAATAAGTCATGTCCCAGCTGTCATTACGTTTGGCTTTCTCAGTGCTGTATTTATGTCTGTCAGATGTTGAATAGGGTGGGTAAGTGTAGGAACATGTTTGTATATTTCACTGAATATGAAGAAATGAAGCTTACTGTAGATATTGCTGATACCAATTATTGATCAAAAGATAATTGGTGCCGAGACCACTTATTAGCGCAGCTGTACCACGAGCAAACACGGACTACCATATGAAGCACGCTCACTAAAAGTAAATCGCCCTAATATATGAAATGGACTACCTAATGAAAACATAAGTAGTTTTCTGTTTATAAATCACCTGGAAATACCATTCTGAATAACACTACACCTTAATATAAATGTCAATACTTTGATTGATGGTCTTGCTTAATTCTATCTATCTATCTATTGCCGATCGCCTTACTCCCCTATATGAGGGTGGCCATAAACAAAATGCCCCCAAGCGGAACTATCCCCTGTGAGAAGGACAACCCGTGCCAGTTTACTGAAGGACTTACAGGATTGACCACTCAACTTTGGGTCCGTCCGACTTCGAGGCCTTTTATGTATCTTTTTAGCACTATTGTTCTACAGTGGTGTGTGGCTAGTCCATCCACTAACCTGCTTTACCTTTAAGTAATCAGTAGGGATTTGTTCAAGGTTTACTCCCTTAGACAGATTACCGACCAAGGCTGACGAGTCTCACCCACCATGATTTTTATAAGGTTGTCTCCCCTAGATGGGTTTCCAACCAAAGCTGGCGAGTCCCATCCACCCGGAATTATTTAAATCTTATATACTTGAGAATACCCTCTCGAATAAGTGACTGAATAAATGCTTTATGTGAACTTATTTTAGATTGTAAAATCTTTAGTTTTCAAGATGATGTTTTTTAGTGCACCTGTATATGTTGTATATTTTTTTAGTGCACCTGTAAATTTTGTATATTTTTTTAGTGCACCTGTATATTTTGTATATATTTTTAGTGCACCTGTATATTTTGTATATTTTTTTAGTGCACCTGTAAATTTTGTATATTTTTTTAGTGCACCTGTATATTTTGTATATATTTTTAGTGCACCTGTATATTTTGTATATATTTTTAGTGCACCTGTATATTTTGTATTTTTTTTAGTGCACCTGTATATTTTGTATATATTTTTAGTGCACCTGTATATTTTGTATATATTTTTAGTGCACCTGTATATTTTGTATTTTTTTTAGTGCACCTGTATATTTTGTATATTTTTTTAGTGCACCTGTAAATTTTTTATATTTTTTTTAGTGCACCTGTATATTTTGTATATTTCTTTTAGTGCACCTGTATATTTTGTATATATTTTTAGTGCACCTGTATATTTTGTATATATTTTTAGTGCACCTGTATATTTTGTATTTTTTTTAGTGCACCTGTATATTTTGTATATATTTTTAGTGCACCTGTATATTTTGTATTTTTTTTAGTGCACCTGTATATTTTGTATATTTTTTTAGTGCACCTGTAAATTTTTTATATTTTTTTAGTGCACCTGTAAATTTTTTATATTTTTTTAGTGCACCTGTATATTTTGTATATTTCTTTTAGTGCACCTGTATATTTTGTATATTTTTTTAGTGCACCTGTATATTTTGTAATATGAATAAGTATGGCTTCATTGGAATAACACATTATGATTCTGTGTTGCCTAGACGTTTTGCCAATCTGAATAAAATCATCATCATATATTGCAAGACTTGAGGAATGTTGATGAGTTTCGGCCGTTTATTCTGGCAACCATTAAACAAAAATAGGAAAAGTGGGGATTGGGCCTGAGTATATAGATAGATAGATAGATAGATAATATTAATAAATAGACTATACCATATGATTTTATCGAATATAAGAATATAAGAAGCCAAAAGATCGTGGGTGATCAATCGTGGTTGTAAAGCCGGTATCACACGAGAGCATTTATGGTCAACATTCGATGATAAAAAAAATTCTGGCAACATTTCTGGAATATTTTGCACTGGTATCGGAAACTAGACTGTTGCTAGATGAATTTAGGCGACCGAAATATTCTAAATGTTGACCTCATAAGCTGCCAGACCAGTGTTAAGGATAAATGTTGAGGGAAAAAGTGCTCGTGTGATACCGGCTTAAGGGGAGGTATTTAGTTCGTACCCTAGACCTCCATCAAGCTTAAAAATTGCACTCCCTTGACCCCCTTTAAGATAAATTTGTACATTTTTCGGTAGAAAAATGTCCCGGCCGAAGGCCGTTTCCTCTTACATTACAGGCTCGCTATCGCTCGCCAGGAAAACATCGACGCCTAAATGGTACGAAATGTCTAAAAATTGACAGAAATGGGGCGAAAGTTCTTAAAATCGATAAACTAATGGGGCGAACGTCTTAAAATCTCAATAGCAGTGGAGTTAAACATGAGGGAGAAAGAGGTTAAGAAAATAATCCCTCTAGTGGACATCTCCCCTTAAGGCAGAGTGTTTCGCGCACACACACACACACATATATACATCTCTCTCATTTCCTCCACCCCCGCCCCTTCACCCACCATCTTCCTCCCTCTCACTTCCCTTCCATTACCTCTTCCTACACCGGATATCCTTACCTTCATCTTTTATCCTAGACACTCCCCCCTCTTCACACTAGTCCTCACTCTCACTCTCTCTCACTCACTCACTCACACACACTCTCTCTCTCTCTCTCTTTCTTTCTGTCTCTCTCTCTCTCTCTCTCTATATATATATATATATAGACAAATGTCAGGTATTGCATATCGTCAATTTAGGTTGATGGAGGTCTAGGGAGCAAACTAAAAAAATAATATACAGATAAAACAATAAACAAATAAATAAACCCATCTCCCCTGTAAGTACTTTTGATAGTCAGTTGAAATAGGACTTTAGAGGCTATCAACTTTTCCTTTCTGGATTATTAAGCCAGCTATCGCTCGCCTAAATTGCACGATAGGTCTTAATATTGACAACATAATGGGTCGAAAGGTCTTAAAATCGGCAAACTAGAGGGGCAAACGTCTTAAAATCTCCAAACTAACGGGCCAAACATGAGGGAGAAGGGGTTTCAGAAAAAACGACCCATCACCCCTTAAGGCTTGAGGGATGCCCAACCAAAAAGTTCAGCCAAGAGTCGTAAGGAAGGTATATTGTGTCTCGGCTCCCCCCTTTGATCTACGGCCAGGCAGTTTAGGTACTATTATGACCGGGAAGATGGAAATACACCATTTTCTGTATCTCTTATTGCTATGATAAATTGATGCCGGTATGTGGCTGAGATGTATATTTGATTTCATTTATATATATACTGTATGTATGTATATATATATATATATATATATATAGATATATATATATATATATATATATATATGTATCTTTTGTTGTCTCCATCCTTGGGACTGTAGGTTAGTTAGTTAGTTAAAATAGGACTTTAGAGGCTATCAACCCTTCTGGATTATCAAGCCAGCACACTGTAAGTCAAGAATAGCGTCAGGACTGGAGCCTCTTATCGTTAGTTAGTTAGTTAAACTAGGACTTCAGAGGCTAGCAACCCCACTGGATTATCAAGCCAGCACACTGTAAGTCAAGAATAGCGTCAGGACTGGAGCCCCCTTCCGAGAACTCCAGTCCCTTGTGTAGGCTTTCCAGCAGTAGCCTGGAACTCTCACGAGGCCCCGAGATTATCGAATGAAGCTTTTGAGATCTTGGCTGCTTCATTCTGTTTTTGCCGCACTAGATGACAGCAGCTTATTGAGACACATTACGCAGATAATGCTGAGTTTCATTCTTTAAGGGGAGGTTTTTAGTGTGTTTCCTAGACTTCCATCAAGCTTGAAATTATACCCCCATGACCCCCTTTCAAGATTGATTTGTACATTTTTCGGTAGAAAAATGTCCCGGTTCCTCTTAAATTACAGGCTCTCTATCGCTCGCCAGGAAAAAATCGACACCTAAATGGGACGAAAGGTCTTAAAAGTGACATAAATGGGGTGAAAGTTCTTAAAATCGCCAAACTAATGGGGCGAACGTCTTAAAATCTCAAAAGCAATGCGGCTAAACATGAGGGAGAAAGGGTTAAAGAAAAAAATCCCTCAAGTGGAAATCTCCCCTTAAGGGAGCTCAGACGGTGTGGTGCAGCATAATTTACTGGTTCGGCTCAATGGTTAATTTAAGGAGGGAGTTTAGTTGGCTCTCTAAACCTCTATCAAACTTTAAAAAAACACCCACAAGACCCCCCTTCGATATGAATGTGTACATTTTTCGGTAGAAAAATGTCCCGGCCGAAGGCCGATTCCTCTTCAAATACAGGCTCGCTATCGCTCGCCAGGAATAAATTCGACACCTAAATGGCATGAAAGGTCTTAATATTAAATAAATGGGGCAAAAGGTCTGAAAATCGGCAAACTAATGGGGCAAATGTCTTGAAATCTCCCAACTAACAGGGCTAAACATGAGGGAGGAGGACTAAAGAAACAACTGCCTAAGTAATTTTCTTGTCAGGGCAAAGTAACCAAAATGTCTATGCTCCTTTTATGGAAAGCTAGAACGTTGGAAAATGAAAATGACTGAATGTTACGGAACTCTGAATAATGACAATATAAATGACTGAATGTTACGGAACTCTGAATAATGACATGATCAATACAGAAGAAGAGATCATTTGGATATTTCGAGTTTTACATTTTTATGGCAAGAACATTTATATAGGTTAGGTTATTTTCGACACCGGTAATTCCTAATGGCAGTATGTGACTTAATGGACATACACACACACACACACACACACACACACACACACACACCCGAGCGGTTGGCGTTTATCGGTACATATCAATTTGGTGCATGCTTACGAGTACATTTTTCGATTTTTAAACCTAAATTACACTAAACTAACCTAACCTAACTTAACTTACCTAACCTAACCGAAAACACTCCATTTCAACGTATTTTAAAGAGGTGTGTACCGATTAACTGTCGCCCCAAACCTCATGTACCTGTAAACCTACAAATATCTAGAGATTTGTACCAATAAACCTACAACCGCTCGTCCACACACACACACACACACACACATACATACAAAGTGTGTGTGCGCGCGTGTGTCTGCTACATACACTCTGAAATCGGCCAATAACCGAAGCTAGGCATAGTTTATTAAGACCATTCTGGGCAATACTGGTCAGATAAATTTCACTTGCAAGAACAGCTGCTGTTAAAGACTCTCATATCATCGAAACCTATATAACACAAAATATGTACATTTAACTCATGTTCATAGTAGAAATTTAAAAGTGCTAACCCCTTCAGTACCGGTGACGTCTTTTTACCATTATTCTGGCTACTTTTAGACCATTTTATTCAGCTTAACCCTCTCCGACATATGATGCGATTTTGAGCCTATTAGGGATACTTTAAAGCCTTTGTTACCATCAGTTTTTTTTAGAAACCTTTAGTTTAGTTACTTCAACCTCTGCAGTTGTCTTTGAGTTAGCTGTGTTGAGCCTATTGGGGATACTTTAAAGCCTTTGTTACCATCAGGGGTATTTAGAAACCTTTAGTTTAGTTCTTTGAGTTCTTTGACCTGAATGTTGGTTTGAAACAGGGGTGTGTGATGTCCCCGTGGTTGTTTACTGTATATATGGATGGAGTTATGAAAGAAATACTATCAAGAGCAGTGGATGTTGGTGTATCGCTGAAAAGGGAGGGAATTGAGTGGAAGCTACCTATACTGCTGTTTGCGGATGATACAGTTCTGATGAGTGATAATGAATGGGAGTTGCAGGGTCTGGTAAATGAGTTTGGAACAGTGTGCGAAAAACGGAATTTGAAGGTAAATACGGGGAAGAGCAAGGTTATGGTCTTCGAAAGGGGTGAAGTCACAGAGTGTGAGGTGAAGCTGAACGGTCAGGCTATGGAGATCGTCAACTCTTTTAAGTATCTGGGCAGTGTGTTGAGTAAAGATGGGACTATGGATGAAGAGGTGCGGGAGAGGGTACAACAGGGGAAGAGGGTTGTAGGAACGCTAAAAGCAGTAACAAGAAATAGAGTGGTCAGTATGGAAGTGAAGAAGTCCTTGCATGACAGTGTGGTAATCCCGACACTGACTTACGGAAGCGAAGCATGGACGTTGGTTGAGAGACTCAGACCAAGAGTGAGAGCAGTGGAAATGAATTACTTAAGGAGTGCGTGCGGAGTTACATGGAGGGATAGACAGACTAATGAGGAAGTAAGAAGGAGGTGTGGTGTGGAGGTAGATGTGCTGGAAAGTGTGAAAAGGAACAACTTGAGATGGTTCGGCCATATGGAACGTATGGAAAGCGAGAGAATGACTAAGAGGGTGTACGAGAGCGAGGTGGAGGGACAGAGGGGGAGAGGTAGACCGAATATGAGGTGGAAGGATGGAGTGAGGAACTACATGAACGAAGGCGGTGCTGGTTGGGGGGAGGGGCGTCGACTGACTGGGGACAGAGGTGCATGGGGGCGGTTCGTTCGTGGCCACCCCTTCGGGGATCACGGCGTCAGGCAATAGATAGATAGATAGATAGTTTAGTTACTTCAACCTCTGCAGTTGTCTTTGAGTTAGCTGTGTTGAGCCTATTGGGGATACTTTAAAGCCTTTGTTACCATCAGGGGTATTTAGAAACCTTTAGTTTAGTTACTTCAACCTCTGCAGTTGTCTTTGAGTTAGCTGTGGGCAGAAAACTAATTTTGGAGAGGTAATTATAAAAGTGAGATAACTCGATTTCTTATTGCTAATCTGGCAACCTCTGCGTCATATGAGTCTGAAGGGGTTACAAAGAGCCTCCAGCATTGATCAGGGCACGGACCATCTCACTTGACATTTTGACTACCACAGATCCTTTCTAAACTGCACAAAATCGTCTAAATATAGTTCGAATATAATGGAAAATACCACGTCGGTACAGAAGGGGTTAACAGGTTTAACAAGTCCTGGAAAATTTCATCGCCTGCCTTTATTTGGTTAGGTGGGGCAGTATTAAGTTTGCATATTTTAAGGGAGCCCACCTCGCTTTTTTCTCTTTCTCTCCCTCTCTCTTTGGCTTGTATCCATTCGGCCTCATTCAGCCTACTGTTTTAAGACGTTTATCCCCATCCAGGTGTCGATTTTTTCCTGGCGAGTGACAGCAAGAAATCCGGCTTCGCCGGAGAAATTTATTTATTGAAAAATTTACAAATTTAGCTTGGTGTAAAACATATATATATATATATATATATATATATACTGTATAGTATATATATGCTGGCTCGCTAACGCTCGCCAGGAAAATATTGACACCTGGATGGAGTTAACCGTCTTAAAACAGTAGGCTGAATGGGGCCGAATGGATACAAGCCAAAGAGAGAGGGAGCGAAAGAGAAAACAAGCGAGGTGGGCTCCCTTAAGTTAGCATATTTTAAGCGAACTCAAGGTAGGTATCGTAGAGTTGATTATGCTAAGTAGGATAAAAATTAGGCTTGGCTGGATAATAATTATTGTCTAAATTGGCATGGTAATAGAAATACAATTTCAAATCAAATTAACGAATCTTATTATAGGAATGATTACAATAATTCGACTAGAGTCCAGTGTTAAATACAGAGGCATGCTACCGCTTTTTCGATATTTCCTGGCAGTTCTGGACTTTTTTGTTGTATAAATTTGTTTATTTTGTAGTATGGGACAAAAGGCAAGTCTGCTTGTCTCACTTCAGATTGAAAGAGGAACAGAAAGGCAAATTTAGTTTACTTTGGAGTAAATATGCTTGGACACACGGAACTTAAGGGGGGGGGGGACCTGTTTTTGTTCTGTCCTTTTCTATCTTTCTCTGGCTTGTATCCATTTGGCCCCATTCAGCCTACTGTTTTAAGACATTTATCCCCATCCAGGTGTCAATTTCTTACTGGTGAGCGGTAGCGAGCCAGCTTATTTTAAATTTTTGTTAGACAGCAGGCTAAATTTGTACATTTTTTGATAGAAAAATTTCTCCGGCGAAGCCGGATTTCTTCATATAATGCTGGCTCGCTATCGCTCGCCAGGAAGAAATCGACACCTAGATGGGGATAAACGTCTTAAAATATTTGGCTGAATGGGGCCGAATGGAAAGTGGCCAGAGAAAGAGAGAAAAGGACAGAAAAAACAAAAAGCAGGTCACCCCCCTTAAAGAAGTGTAATTCATGGGAAGGGAAAAACTAGATTACTACAGAGTTTACTTGTTGAGTGGAGGAAGCCAGTGAAAAGCGGTTTACTCTTGGATTAAAGAGCTGGAGCTTCACCAACGACTATATAGTAGTATAACGGTCAGGATAGTCGAGCAGCCATAGCTTGGGGCATGTCCCCGCTCATGCTTGCGTTCATCCGGTAGTACGCCCCCAATGTCATGACATAAGGTAATACTAAAGGGGAGATTTCCACTTGAGGGACTTTTTTCTTGACCCCTTTCTCCTTCATGTCTAGCCCCATTGCTTTTGAGATTTTAAGACGTTTGCCCCATGAGTTTGGCGATTTTAGGAATTTCCGCCCCATTCTGTCAATTTTAAGACCTTTCGTGCCATTTAGGTGTCGAGTTTATCCTGGCGAGCGATAGCGAGCCTGTAATTTAAGAGTAACCGGCCTTCTGCCGGGACATTTTTCTACCGAAAAATGTACAAATTTGTCTTGAAAGGGGGTCAAGGGAGTGAAATTTTAAGATTGCTGGAGGAGTAGGAAACAAACTAAAAACCTCCCCTTAAAGGCCCCAAGTCAACTAGTCCATCTGTAACTCTACCCCATTGACCACACGGCAGGACCACCTAAGCGGCTCGACAGGACCAAGGGAAAGGACTCAATACTTCAACCACCAGTGCTCAGTGTGTCTCCGAAATCTACTCAGTGTTAGAATAGGAGTGCTAGTGAATCCTACAAGTCTGTCGTGGATCCTCGTCCGTGCTCGGCGCATATATTGTGTATTTATTCCATGTTATAAGTGTAAAGTGTATTCAAGTGTATTTATTCCATGTTATAAGTGTAAAGTGTATTCAAGTGTATTGTACTAAGTGACCATTAATAAGAAAACTCATGCGTGTACTCTTATATTTATCCTTTTCGACTTTTGTGCATGTGTAGTTTGGCTTTAATTTCTCCAGTCAAGCAAGAACCTACCATTGTTCAATTAAACCCCTGTAAAAAACCTGGCATAACAATAATAATAATAATAATTTGTTTATTTCGTGTGTGTGTGTGTGTGTGTGTGTGTGTGTGTGTGTATATATATAAGTGTGTGTGATTATCCAGGGTGGGTGATAAAAGTGTAATAAAGTGTGTTGCCGGAGCAGTTTGTTGATGTTAGTGGTGCTTTACTTGTCTTGGGGAATGGTCCGGGATAAATTACGCACTCTACTCACCTAACTTTTCTTACTTCAGCCATGAATAATACAGAAGGACCAGCGCGGGTAAAACAGAAGATTGCCGCAATACTAAAAGGGGTCACATTTTTTTTTTTTTTTTATCTTTCTTTCCTTTTCTCACTTTTTCTGCCTTGTATCCATTCGGCCCCATTCAGCCAACTGTTTGCGTCATAAACGTGAGAGGGTTAACCCTCTCCGACATATGACGCAATGTTGAGCCTATTAGGGATACTTTAAAGCCTTTGATACCATCAGGGGTATTTACAAACCTTTAGTTTAGTTACTTCAACCTCTGCAGTTGTCTTTGAGTTAGCTGTGTTGAGCCTATTGGGGATACTTTAAAGCCTTTGTTACCATCAGGGGTATTTAGAAACCTTTAGGTTAGTTACTTCAACCTCTGCAGTTGTCTTTGAGTTAGCTGTGTTGAGCCTATTGGGGATACTTTAAAGCCTTTGTTACCATCAGGGGTATTTAGAAACCTTTAGTTTAGTTACTTCAACCTCTGCAGTTGTCTTTGAGTTAGCTGTGTTGAGCCTATTGGGGATACTTTAAAGCCTTTATTACCATCAGGGGTATTTACAAACCTTTAGTTTAGTTACTTCAACCTCTGCAGTTGTCTTTGAGTTAGCTGTGGGCAGAACACTAATTTTGGAGAGGTAATTATAAGAGTGAGAGAACTCTATTTCTTATTGCTAATCTGCCAACCTCTGCGTCATATTAGTCTGAAGGGGTTAAGATGAAGGACGGTGAAGATGAAGATTGCCTCCATGCTAATTGAAAGAACCCAAAATCGAAAAATTATAAAAAAAGGTAAATATCACTCTCTGCTGTCGTAAGGGGGGGGGGGGGGTGACCTGCTTTTTGTTAATTCTGTACTTTTCTCTCTTTCTCTGGCTTGTATCCATTCGGCCCCATTCAGCAAACTATTTTAAGACGTTAATCCCCATCTAGGTGTCGATTTCTTCCTAGCGAGCGATAGCGAGCCAACATTATATGATGAAATCCGGCTTCGTCGGAGAAAGTTTTCTATCGAAAAATGTACAAATTTAGCCTGCTGTCAAACAAAAATAAAAAATATGCTGGCTCGCTACCGCTCACCAGTAAAAAAATGACACCTGGATGGGGATAAACGTCTTAAAACAGTAGGCTGAATGGGGCCAAATGGATACAAGCCAGAGAAAGAGAGAAAAGGACAGAAATAACAAAAAGCAGGTCACCCTCCTTAACGTGTCTCTTACAACCAGGCTACTGTAGTCTATTCCCTGTAAAGAGGAATCATAACCCTTATCCTCCATAACTCACAAACTACTTGAGTAATCGAGCTAATTGTTCCACCATTTGGGAAGAGTCGGTCAGGGAATAGATGTGGCCAAGTGGAATCATAACCCTTATCCTCCATAACTCACAAACTACTTGAGTAATCGAGCTAATTGTTCCACCATTTGGGAAGAGTCGGTCAAGGAATAGATGTGGCCAATTTGCTCTAGCCCTTTTAGAGTTACAGAGGATAGAGGTCATGATGTCTCGCCTACTTACAGCGAATAGACTATAGGACGTATTCTTATTGTTTCATTGAATAGACTATAGGACGTATTCTTATTGTTTCATTGAATAGACTATAGGACGTATTCTTATTGTTTCATTCAGACTATTAGTAGATTATTTGATTAAGGAGGGGTGACCTGTTTTTGTGCTGTCCTTTTCTATCTTTCTCTGGCTTGTATCCATTTGGCCCCATTCAACCTACTGTTTTAAGACGTTTATCCCCATCCAGGTATCAATTTCTTACTGGTGAGCGGTAGCGAGGCAGCATATTTTTTATTTTTTGTTTGACAGCAGGCTAAATTTGTACATTTTTCGATAGACAAATTTCTCCGGCGAAGCCGGATTTCTTCATATAATGCTGGCTCGCTATCGCTCGCCAGGAAAAAATCGACACCTAGATGGGGATAAACGTCTTAAAATAGTTGGCTGAATGGGGCCGAATGGATACAAGCCAGAGAAAGAAAGAAAAGGACAGAAATAACAAAAAGCAGGTCACCCCCTTGAGGTTAGTAAGGATCTGTGGGAGCTAGACGAATGTTTATTTTAATTTTATCTATAATTAGTCGATTTTGTGCAGTTATAGAAGCATCTGTGGTAGTAAAAAAAGGGTTAAATGAGATAGTTCGAAGCCTGTTCATGGCTGGAGGCCCCTTTTAAACTGAATAAAATCGTGAAATAGTTGCCAGCATGTAATGAAAAGGACGACACTGGTACTGAAGGGGTTAGCAGTAGTCAACTGGAAATCTCGCCGGGTGTACATGAAAGGCTATAATGCTTCCTTCTAAGACAAATTAAGCATACTTTAACTCTTTGCCTGCGGGAGACGTTACCGAACGCCATGGCAATTTACAGCAATTTATAGACTTTTAAAGCCTCTTAAAACCTGTAGAATCGAGTGCGAGGGAGCGGGAGCGCGACAGGCTACACGTCCTTCCCCCAGCCAGGCGGCCGCGGCACTGAGGGCTCTGAGTCAGAGTTTCGGAGGTATACAGTGCTGCCAAAGGCAAATGTAGCATGACATTAGCGATAATGGCTCATTTAGCGGATGTCTATGGTAGCACTGCGGGTGAACTCCGCGAGCTACGAAGCTCGTTTTGGTGTCATTTTAAAGCTATTTTTTGTCTAGTTTTGGGCTGAATTGATTTAATTTCATTCAGACACTTGCCTAATCAATCGTGAGTGCCTGAATGAGCCCTAATATGGCGGAAATATGCCTGCAGCGTAAGTGTTAAATATTGAAATGAAAACAGAAATTCAAGCATAACATAAATATAGCAATAATTTAAGAAACAATTGCAAATCATACAATATTAAGTAAATTGATATAACACAAGCGAATATCCAAAATAATAAATACAAAACAAATGCGTGTAAATAATGTAATGGAAAATACACATAATATACACATAATATACACATAATATACACATAATATACACATAATAAACACATAATATACACATAATATACACATAATACACATAATACACATAATATACACATAATACACATACTATACACATAATACACATAATATACACATAATATACACATAATACACATAATATACACATACTATACACATAATACACATAATATACACATACTATACACATAATACACATAATATACACATTATACACATACTATACACATAATATACACATACTATATTGCATAAGTGAATCAATAAATAATAATAAATGGCTTTCCCTCTGCCTCTATATTTAACGGCATGTCACTATGAAAAATATTGTCTGCAATAAATCAACACAATTGTTTATTTAGGAATTATTTTGTTCAATGTTTATTTACGAAGCCGTCCTTAACCCTTTCTGTATATGAGAACGTCAATTTAAGCCCTTCAGTACTATGTTGCATATATATATATATATATACATATATATATATATATATATATATATATATATATATATATATACATCATTGCAGATCTTAATATTATTTCAACCCGAGTGGTACAGATATGTGTGAATTTGTATTTTGTTTTTGTGCGTTCATTGTTTTCTGTTGTGTTGTCCTTATTTTGGCTCTGTCTTGAGTCGGCCACACACCCCAAAAAAGGAAAAGAGGGAAAATGAAAAGAAACAAAAATAGAAAAAGTGTGGATTGGGTCTGAGTATATAGAATAGATAGATACAGAGGGACGCAATATACAGTACCGGTACTCTCAACAGTATAACTGGATTTACATGGTGCCTCAAACTGTGCACCATACCATGTGTTATCGCATGTGTTATGCTGGAGAGTCAATGACCTTTATATGTGTATTGGTCTGTATGCTGGAGAGTCAATGACCTTTATATGTGTGTTGGTCTGTATGCTGGAGAGTCAATGACCTTTATATGTGTGTTGGTAAGCCGTACGTCACCTCCTGCCTCTCAATATTTTATGCATGCCACAAAATATGTAACATGTTCACTCCAAGCTTCGCATGATAATGAAACCACCGTGTAATTGCGCCTTTAGTGAGAAGCTCGCTTCCAACTGCTGCCGCAACTAAAAAACGAAAATGTTCGTTAACAAAAAAAAAAAAAAAAAACGCACTTGGACAATGCTAAACCGGATTTGTATTAGCTATGTTGGAATACTGTGCATCACTTTTGGTAGTACAATTACCTCCAGGGAAAGATGATGCACATTTGAGTCATAGTTTTCTGTTATTCAGTGTTTAATGTCTCAAGTTTATCATATAGTAGTTTACTTGGTATTGGTAATAACGGCGATTGTACATTTCACAATAATGCCTTTATCTGTGGAACTTTAACATATTTTTGGTACTGCTTTTAAGGGGCGATTTCCACTTAAGGGATTTTTTCTTTACCCCCTTCTCCCTCATGTTTAGCCCCATTGCTTTTGAGATTTTAAGACGTTCGCCCCATTAGTTTGGCGATTTTAAGAACTTTCACCCAATTTATGTCACTTTTAAGACCTTTCGTCCCATTTAGGTGTCGATTTTTTCCTGGCGAGCGATAGCGAGCCTGCAATTTAAGAGGAATCGGCCTTCGGCCGGGAAATTGTTCTACCGAAAAATGTACAAATGTATCTTGAAAGGGGGTCAAGGAGGTGTAATTTTAAGCTTGATGGAAGTCTAGGAAACACACTAAAAACCTCCCCTTAACTTGACAAAGTTTCTCTTCACATGCTTAGGTACAGTATAGCACCTCAGTCTGCCAGAAAAAATAATTCCTTCAATATACCTTCCTTTCCTCTCGTAAGTGAAATTATTATACATAAACATAAGCTATCCATTATATATTCCTGTGAAACTACCAAACACAAACATGCAAACCACCACACTGATACACTGCAAACCACCACACTGATACACTGCAAACCACCACACTGATACACTGCAAACCACCACACTGATACACTGCAAACCAACACACTGATACACTGCAAACCACCACACTGATACACTGCAAACCACCACACTGATACACTACAAACCACCACACTGATACACTACAAACCACCACATTGATACACTACAAACCACCACATTGATACACTACAAACCACCACACTGATACACTACAAACCACCACACTGATACACTACAAACCACCACACTGATACACTACAAACCACCACATTGATACACTACAAACCACCATACTGATACACTACAAACCACCACACTGATACACTACAAAACACCACATTGATACACTACAAACCACCACACTGATACACTACAAACCACCACACTGATACACTACAAACAACCACATTGATACACTACAAACCACCACACTGATACACTACAAACCACCACATCGATACACTACAAACCACCACATTGATACACTACAAACCACCACATTGATACACTACAAACCACCACACTGATACACTACAAACCACCCCATCGATACACTACAAACCACCACATTGATACACTACAAACCACCACACTGATACACTACAAACCACCACACTGATACACTACAAACCACCACACTGATACACTACAAACCACCACACTGATACACTACAAACCACCACATTGATACACTACAAACCACCACATTGATACACTACAAACCACCACACTGATACACTACAAACCACCACATCGATACACTACAAACCACCACATTGATACACTACAAACCACCACATTGATACACTACAAACCACCACACTGATACACTACAAACCACACTGATACACTACAAACCACCACACTGATACACTACAAACCACCACATTGATACACTACAAACCACCACATTGATACACTACAAACCACCACACTGATACACTACAAACCACCACACTGATACACTACAAACCACTACACTGATACACTACAAACCACCACACTGATACACTACAAACCACCACACTGATACACTACAAACCACCACATTGATACACTACAAACCACTACACTGATACACTACAAACCACCACACTGATACGCCACAGCACATCGATACACTCTTGTCAACACCAATACACGGTAGTCCTTCTCTCTGTATCTCTCTGTCTGACTGATTAAATATCACTCTGTTTGCTTGCCCAAGAGACCCTCCTGCTGTCTGCCTATGATCTAATCACACACACACACACACGCGCGCATACATAAACACACGTACACACACACAGGTGTGTATTTATTTATTTTGTTTGTAAACTGAGCTTACCATCCTCATATCTGTACATCTCATGTTCATCCACTAAATTGTAAAATGTGTATTTTCAGCTCATGAGGCTGCCATTCTTTAATAAACCGTTTATTATTATTATTATTATTATTATTAGGTAAACGCGTCACAGAGCGGACACGTGAACTCAATCAGACAAATACGGCTCCAGGAAAGTATTTTGATTCAACACAACTGTTTAATTGGTAGTGACATTATTTACTTGATAACTTCCTTCCCACGCCAATATTGTGTGTGTATTTTAGTTATCAGTGCTCGTATTCCATGTCAGTTAATTATACCTGTCTGTTTGTGGAAAAGGGGATGTGTTGCGTGATAGGACGTTATATTTCAGCTGATGGTATGTTGCAATGACTTTATCTTAATGTATGTTGCAATGACTTTATCTTAATTACTGAGTGTACTGAGTCATACGTTCGTTGATAAATCCGAATGTTTTTCATTTTAACCATATGTGTATAAAATATATTATAACAGTGTAGTAATTAGTAGAAAATGAAGGTTATTTAATATTCTGATATGGATGATAGGAGCCTTACAAACGCCAGGAGGGGCTGGTATTTACTTATCTATGATCTATTTACTCAGGCCCAATCCCCACTTTTCCTAAAAAAAAAAAAAAAAAAATATTTATAGCCCTTGCAAACAATAGCCCTCTCCTCGGGACTCTTCTCTGCTTTTCGCCAACACAGTCGTGTGCATAATCGCCGACACTCGTAAATATTCGCATCTTATCGTAATATACTTGTCAACACTTGGGGAGACTCGGGAGTACTCGGGCCCGAATTGTGATACGCACCCACCTCAGAAGTGTAGTAACCCAACAAGGAGGAACATTCAACATCAAGCATATCCTAGGTGGAGGAGACCTACCACAGCACAGTAAACATGTCATCGCATCAGCCCTAGGAACCTACATCAGAACAACAAACAAAATCACAAGCATATAAAATTACCATCCAACTGAATCTGTACTATACCACCACTGATCATCATCATCATCATCTCTGACCTCACCCTCACCTTGACTTGAATCACACAGTACACATAGAGCAGTACAGTACTGTACTGTACTGCAACTGATCATCATCATCATCTCTGACCTCACCCTCACCTAGACTTAAATCACCCTGACCTCAAAAGACAACGACAAACTTACCCCTCATATACAGTACAGTAGTATAAAATCCACCTTTACTATCTCTCCTAACCCCTATTATACTAACAATTGTTCTTTTCACCCCTCCTAAAACGCCTGTGCAGTAATCTGGAGACACCACAACCCTCCAAGCAAACTGCACATTTAAACAATAAGAAGAAGAAGAAGACTGTCAAATTCAAGTTTTTCAACATTCGCCGGCAATTCACAGGTTATGCCGAGTTACCACGAGTACACTCGTAAAACATTCATAACTATTATCTACTATTCTCCTGCTTTCGAGTAAAAAAACAAAACAAAAAATGCTATTCACTATCAAATTTTGCTGAGTGTTGCCAACTAGACACTCGCCAACACTCAGCGTCTGACTCTTGTATGCATGAAAGAGGCTTAAGTTGGCCCCTATTTAGTGTTAGCCATCCCGAATAACTCCCAAGTAGTGGTGGATATTCCTGGTAGATGCCCTGTAATCTATCATCCTAGTCACGCCCGCCCCTATCTTGCCCCTGCAGAGGATAGTTCCGTTCACCCCGTGGCACCAGGAGAAACAAGAATGCTACTAATTTCCTCCGAGAAAAAAAAAAAAAAAATCTCCCCCCCAAAAAAATAAAATAAATAAATAAATCTAAGTAATAAGTAACACCCCGTTCTTAACATTAATCATCAATTACAAACCCCAATGTACTTTAATTAACTAATGAAAGCATATGATCCTCCCGGGATTCGAACCCAGAACAGAGCCACGTCCTTACCTCCCTTCCCCTAGATCCCCTCCCTTGCCTTGGTTGACCAATTCCGAGCATAAAATGACACCCCAATTTTGTTTCCCATCTCTGGCTCCGTGAGAACACCTACCACCACCACGAAAACCCTAATGGCAGGAGCCCTAAGGGAGATAATTAATAAGGAACACCAGTGGGGATCATATAACATTAATGAGACCCTAGGTGTGTCACAGGAAAGGGGGCTCTCAACGAAAGGGGTCCATGGAGTGCTGTATGGGACCCTAAAGGGATACTCAAAGCAGGACCCAAGGGTAGGGATTATTGGAGAAACCCCTATTAGTAGTAAGACCTGGGAGTGTGATGAAGAAGGGAGATAGGAAAGTACCTACCAGTAAATGAAGGCCCCAGATCCATATCTTTCGTGCTAAGCTTGTACATTTTTCGTTAGAAAATTATCCTGGGCAAGGACCAATTTCCTCTTGAATTGCAGACTGGCTATCGCTTTCCCGAGTAAAATCGAAACATTTGTCTATTTTGGACTATTTTCTTTACTGGCTCTTTGACTGATTTTGTAGTAGTGGAAATGGCAACACCGCTGACACTGAGGGTGCATGGAACTGTGTGTGTGTGTGTGTGTGTGTGTGTGTGTGTGTGTGTAGTGATGGTGGAGGGGGGAGGGGGGGTTACTGATTGGCTTTGGCAGTGGCGAGGCATTCATTAGATGCCATTTTGGTTGTTCTTCCTTCTTCTCTATGACTGGAGTTGAGGGGATATCACACGATAGCTTTTTTCATCAATTTTCGATCGTCAACATTTTTAGCTAAATTCAGACGATTTTGTGCAGTTAAATAAGGATCTATTGTAGTAAAAAAGGGTTAAGTGAGATGGTTAGAAGCTTAATATAATCGTCTAATAGTAGCAAGAACATATTTAAAGAGACGTTGCCGGTACAGAAGGGGTTAAGGGAACATTTCTGAAATGCTTTGCACTGTTAGTGGAAACTAAACTGAAGATGACCTAAACTGATGAACTTATGTGTACCTCATAAGCTGCCAGACTATTGTTGAAGATACAAGTTGAGGGGGATAGTGTTGGTGTGCTGCCAGCTTTATGGTAGACAATTGACGGCTTCACTGAGAGGCTTGTGCCTGCAATGTAATGTCCATAGTGATTTGGCTTACATTGCAAGTTATCCAATAAAATGGCTCACTTTTGAAACTTTATTAATTACACCACACCACAGAACCATGGACAATTCCTGAGATGTATAGCCTACTTAATGAACAGACGCCACAATACAGTGTTATAGAAAATATTAAGTCAAACGATCATCAAAGACTGTAACAATGTACACTCGGTCAAAATGTATCTGCACCCCTACGCTGATCATCTGGTGTGTACAGCTCGGTAGGGTTGGCATCTCTACCTGCAGCTATATCCATCTGTACTACTACCTACCTATACTATCTAAGACCTACGACCTACGACCTATACTACCGAAGAGTACACACCAGATGATCAGGAGAGGGGTGCAGATACTTTTTTGACCAAGTGTACATGAAATTGTCAGGAGAAACAAGAATGCTACTAATTTCCTCCTCGAGAAAACAAAATCTGCCCTCAACAAATTCAAGTAAAGAAGAAACAATCCAAAGATCCCGAACCAATTAAAAGTTATGAGGAAACTATCTGGCCGATATCCATGACCAAGCCATAAAATGCCTGGGGTATGTGCCTGGCCCACTTTCCTTTACCACAGCAAGGAACGAGCCCCATTTTTTGTTCTTGCTACTATTTCCTGGAGTCTTGAGAACTTATTATCATAATAATCTTCAGGTCTTTTATTCGGGGTGGTAGGGTATATTTGTCGTTATATATATATATATATATATATATATATATATATACAGTACTGTATATATATATTTTTTTTCTATTTGAATGAGGGAGACAAAAGGCATAACTGCCTGTAGCGAGTGCCTCCCCCATATTTCAAAGAGTGACAGGGCCGAAATCAAGGGACGTTCGAGCTAAAATGCCTGGACACAACGGAATTTGAAGCAATTTAAGTTATATATACTGTATATATATATATATATATATATATATTTTTTTTTTTTTTTTTTTTTAGTTTCCTCCCTATACTTCCATCAAGCACACATCCCCAAGATCCCCTTTCGAGATAAACGTGTACATATTTCAGTAGGGCCAGTTCCTCCAAAATTACAAGATCGCTTTCGCTCACCAAGAACAAAATAACACCTACTACTGGGTTTCAGAGGCCGTGTGGCATCGTTTTTCGGGAATATCTTGTTAACAAACAGTTGGATCAGTATAATATTTTGCCACAGCTTGTTTCGCACCGTCCCCTATTTTTCGTCAATATAGTGCATTACCAAAAGTTGAGAATTAAGCCACTTGTCCCTGTGTCATGAGGTTAAAGTCACCCCTGAATGACTAAGAAACGGACAAGGCTACCGTGTCGTACCTGTGGAAACCACCAAGCCATTATTGCTCCTCCATCAAACACGGTAGTTATCACCCACCACTCAACCCTACTATCGCCTTTACATTAAAGTTATCTGTCAATACCAAATAAATATATACAAAACGTATGTATTTTTGTATATATTTATTTGATATTGACAGATAGCTTGAATGTAAAGGGGGGCAAAGCCTCCCCTCAACCTATTATTGTATCCCACGGCAGTCAAAATAGACGGGAACGTGATCGCCAGCGTGCGAGTAGTGTAAACAAAGCGGGGCGATACACCGGATACTACATACAGTACATCCTTACGCTTCTTGGATAATGGGAAAATATCAAATTCCGGTATAAATAACTAATGGAAAACAACAAAACACACAAATATAAATAATACAAACAATAAAACCCTAAAAAATCCTGTGTTGAGACTCTTACATATTGACCGGAAAAAAAAAAGAAAAAAAAGAAAAAAAATATATATATACTGTATATATATATATATATATATATATATATATATATATATATATATTATAATTATTTACTTTTACTTATAAACAAAGGACAAATAATACCCTAAATACTAATGTAAACTAATAACACACTAGTAATAGGAATCAGGCTATTAAAGCTAAGATACACTATACTCACTGATAAACAGGACAGCTAGTGGTACTTAGCAGCACTCAATACACGGACATTAGCTCCAGGGCAGTAGTTCCCTTTCCAATTTTCACCTACCCACTCTAAACCAGTTTGGTCACTTGATCCTCAGTGTTTTGGAGGACAAGCAGCCTAGAGGGGTCACTATTTATGTTGTTGCTTGATTTCCTTTGTACACTTCCACACAAATCCCCAGGAGCCGATATATTTAGTTAAAATAGGGCTACAGAGGCTATCAACACTCTTGGATTATTAAGCCAGCACACTGTAAGTCAAGAATACCGTCAGGACTAGAGCCTCTCCAGTCCCTTGTTGAGTACACACTGGTTACAAAAGAATGATAACAACCTCGTTTTCATATTGACCTCCTACAAAACTACAGAATGGTAACTATAATACCCAGAAGATTAGCATGTAAAGCGCCATCTATTATTAAAGCTCAATAGGACTTTGGCTGGCACAACAAAACCCAACTCAAAGTGCCGAGCTGTAGAGAGTCGAAGGAGTCGAGCAGATAAAGCCAATGAAGTCTCGAGGTAACGCACGAAGCTTAACAGTGACGATGGATGTGACATATACTTTATATATAGACAGAATATATATATATATATATATATATATATATATATATATATATATATATGTTGTGCCGGATTCTGATCGTTTAGTTCCCTTAATACAGTCCGTAAAACAATCCACTTCTGGGTTGATGGACTTAAATATACTTGACAGGGACGTCCCGAGTAGGTTCTATGTGCAGTAAAAATGGTATTCAAAGGTTCAATATAATACTCAATAACAACACAAGAAAGAACATATACGAAGGTTTTATGTAATAAGCATGAGATTTGGGTAAGAATAAGAATCATAAAGGAAAATCCCACAATACTAGCAAAGATATAGATTGTCCTTACTTCAGAACAATGTTACTGATACCAGAAGAACTCAATAGTGAGAGTCTAGTATTAAATCAGATCATGTGGAAAACATACTTAGGGGCATAATGTACAAGAATCAATTTTAACCTTCAATGCAATAATAAATGAGAGTCAAATATCTTCCGCTATCAAAGAGACTTCAATGCCCTAGATAATGCCTTGAAACTGACCGTGTGAGCTTGCCCTCAGGTCAGGTCACTGGGAAGGTCACTAGGTGAACTGAGATGATAAATATTACTTTTTCTAGTTAATGCAACTATGAACTTAGCTGCAGTGCGATGTTACTTTACTTTGTACGAAAGGGCTGAGATTATTATTTATAATTAATGAGAAGTATCAAAATCGCTCTCAAGGAAGTTCTATCTTAGTACGGAATTATATTACTTGAACATATGCTACGATAACGAACCGAACTTAGGAATTCGTGTTTCTATATTTTTCTTAGGCAAAGCAGAGTGATTATGCGAATTTAATAAGAGCGAAAAGGTAAGTTATTAGGTCTTACTTGTTAATATTAATTAGATCAAGATGTAATCTTCAATATTGGTAATTAAGACTATACACGAAGATAAGCAAAATAATTAAATGAGTTCCAAAAGACTCAGACTTGAATGAATACTATAGTTTTAATCTCAAACAGTGAGAACTGACTGATTAACAGATATCGATCGGTAGATCGTGCGTAATAATTAGATTGGCGCTAATGACGAAGTTTAGCTCATTGATATTTAACGCAATATCAGATTCGCTTCTGAACGTGTTAACAGGGCGAGGGAAATAAAATGTACAGGCACAATTAGTACATGGGCATAGGCGACAAAGTCCTACTCATTGATACTTAAAACAGGCAGTACCAGGCTCGGGCCTGAACGGGTTAACAGGGCGAGGTGAATAAAATACACAGATACAATTTGTGTATGGTGGATGCAAATGACACGAAACACGGAGGAAAGAATTCCTAAACACGGTATTCGAAATATCACAACATCAAGATTTACAAGAATATAAAAGCACGTCTATAAGATATATTTCATATGCGATTACCGAATAGATAATTTAGGAATTATGCTGAGCACTCGTTGGAAAATTGGGCGTAGGTTCTAGGTAAAAAGCAATTATATAAATGGATTGATCACGGAATATATTGGGACTTCAACTCACAAATAATAAATCAACATACACGTAGTCAGTAAATCTGCGAGCGTGGGGGCCTGAAGATATGTTAATGACACTGTTTTGTAACGTATGTGTAAGTTATGAATTAAATAAAGTCTTGAACAAGGGTCAAGGAATGAAGGCAAAACTAACACAGAATAACACAGCTTCAGAAGGATGAAACTTATTACGCAAGTACAGGATCTTGGGCACAGATCGCAAGTAAATCAGGGCCCAACACGGTTCACATATTTACATAATCAATACCTCACAACAATAACCAACAGAGAAAGACACAGAAACACTTAAGTATTTGGGAGGGCAGGGGGACGAGAGTGCTGGTCTGGCCGGCGTAGAGGGTAGTAGCCAATCTTGCACAGCTGGTTACCTCCTCGAGCAGGGGTCCTCGATCTAGGCCTGGTTACGTAATTTGAACAGGGGTCCTAGATCCAGGCCTGTTTACGTAATTCGGGCAGGGGTCCTAGGTCCAGGCCTACGTCCACAGCTCGAGCAGGGGTCCTCGGTTCAGGGCGCCAGGCAACAGACAGGTGGCCCTTCCGCAATCCGGAAGAGGGGGGCCAACGTCCAGGGGGCACTCTCGAGGGCCAGGGGCGAGCACCGTAGCAACACTGTCCTTAACTGGCCCGTTCCAGAGGTCAAGCCCAGTCAGTAGGTGAGGTGGTGTGCTGGGGCAAACCGTACTTATCACTGTCCCAAAGAGCCTTATCCAGAAGGGGGTCAGACTAGTCAGTAGGTGATGGTTTGCATACTTTCCTCAGGTTTTCCTGAGATTCTATGCAAATATTTTCTCACTTCACGGGTCAATGAACTCGGGGGGGGGGGGGGGGGGGGGAAGGGGTGTTGAGGAAAGAGGAAAAATGGTTGTTGTGAGGTACATATACATCCTAGCCTTGAAAATCAGGTATTATCATATGGGCCTGGTTCCAAGGGAATATTATAATACTTATTGGGGCGACTGGAAGGTCCAGGGCTGCTGTGAAAAATAAAGAACACTTAAAGCTAAAAATGGAGCAACTGTCTTGCAGGTCTTCTAATTATTCTAGGGTATACACATAGAGGATTGTAGTCGTATCTTCGGGGGCATGGAGTTGTCAGGCCTTATCAGGTCCATTTGTTCCTGACATGTTCGGGGTGCTGGTGAGTAGATTGCATAAGGTTGTGTTCATCGTATGCTAAATCTGGCGGAACAATAGAGGGGGCGTCACTTCTGGTGGAGGCTACGTAAAAGGAGGGTTCTAATTGGTGGTCCCAGGGTGGTTGTGGTTGGCTGAGGCTTGTGACTGGTTGAGAGAGTACTCCGTTCTCTTAGATGGCTGAGGGCGTAAAAGAGAACTGTGGCTGGGCATGGTCAATTCAGGTAGATTCTGGTAGGCTCGTAGGGGGGACTCAGGTAAACGTCTATGTCGTCTCGTTGACTGAGTGGTTATGCTGGCCACTGTACCGTTGGTTTGGGGCCCGTCATCTCAATATATATATATATATATATATATTGTATTCTAGGAATGAGAACAATATAAAGAATCGAACTCCAACGACGACTAAATCTGATTGACGCGGAATCATTCGTGCGTGGTCAGGGTAGGACATGGAGACTAAAAAAAAATATAACTCGAGACTTGCGCTGCACTGTGTGGGTGTGTGTGGGAGAGAGAGAGAGAGAGAGAGAGAGAGAGAGAGAGAGAGAGAGAGAGAGAGAGAGAGAGAGAGAGAGAGAGAGAGAGAGAGAGAGAGAGAGAGTGAGTGTGAAGGAGATATATATACTGTATAAATAGAGAGAGACTGAGTGGAGTAGGAGACAGGGAGAGAGAGAGAGAGAGAGAGAGAGAGAGAGAGAGAGAGAGAGAGAGAGAGAGAGAGAGAGAGAGAGTGAAGGAGATATATATACTGTATAAATAGAGAGAGACTGAGTGGAGTAGGAGACAGGGAGAGAAAGAGAGAGAGAGAGAGAGAGAGAGAGAGAGAGTGTGAAGGAGATATATATACTGTATAAATAGAGAGAGACTGAGTGGAGTAGGAGACAGGGAGAGACAGGAGAGATAGATAGAGATAGATAGAGAGAGCGAGAGAGAGAATGGGAGTGTGAGAGAGAAGGCTGGCTCTTGGAATAATAGACCACCTAACTATTCCCTCATCCATTTTCAGAGAATATCAAACAAACATTGGAGATCTGATCAACAGTCACATAATGCCATACAACCCTATCATAGACTGAAGGAACTGAGACTGAAGGAAACAAAGATTGAAAGAGGTGAGCCGTAATGAACTAAAACTGAACTAATCCTGAAGGAAATGATATGAAAGATGTAGGTCTCTGAATGATATGAAAGATGTAGGTCTCTGAATGATATGAAAGATGTAGGTATCTGAATGATATGAAAGATGTAGGTCTCTGAATGATATGAAAGATGTAGGTCTCTGAATGATATGAAAGATGTAGGTCTCTGAATGATATGAAAGATGTAGGTCTCTGAATGATATGAAAGATGTAGGTCTCTGAATGATATGAAAGATGTAGGTCTCTGAATGATATGAAAGATGTAGGTATCTGAATGATATGAAAGATGTAGGTCTCTGAATGATATGAAAGATGTAGGTCTCTGAATGATATGAAAGATGTAGGTCCTCTGAATGATATGAAAGATGTAGGTCTCTGAATGATATGAAAGATGTAGGTCTCTGAATGATATGAAAGATGTAGGTCTCTGAATGATATGAAAGATGTAGGTCTCTGAATGATATGAAAGATGTAGGTATCTGAATGATATGAAAGATGTAGGTCTCTGAATGAACTAACGCTGAACTAAGACTATAATAATATAATAATGATTATAATAATTTGTATTGTTGCATATAATTGTACATAATAGAATACATATATTGAATAAGTACAAACAACATTGATACGCAACAAAGAGGACTTGATACCTAACGGGATACAGTATATGTCCTTAAATATTTTATACTTAGTAACATTGGTGGTATGACACACAGTGCTAGTGATTGGTGCATATTAAAATCATAGATAAGTTAGAAAACCAACCAAAGGTACAGTATATTGATATTACGATTATTTGCCAGAAATAACAAAGTTGTTGTCACTAAGCCAGAAAATTGATGTTTAACGCATTATCAAATAACAAACCTCTTAATCTGAGCTTATACACACCAAACGAACAGTCATGATTCAAGTTGTCCATTATACAATTCCATATTAGAACACCTTTATGTTTAACCCTTTCACGCATTTATGACGCAGAGATTGCCAGATTAGCAATAAGAAATAGAGTTCTCTCACTCGTATAATTAGCTCTCCAAAATTAGTGTTGTGCCCACAGCTAACTCAAAGACAACTGCAGAGGTTGAAGTAACTAAACTAAAGGTTTCTAAATACCCCTGATGGTAACAAAGGCTTTAAAGTATCCCCAATAGGCTCAACACAGCTAACTCAAAGACAACTGCAGAGGTTGAAGTAACTAAACTAAAGGTTTCTAAATACCCCTGATGGTAACAAAGGCTTTAAAGTATCCCTAATAGGCTCAACACAGCTAACTCAAAGACAACTGCAGAGGTTGAAGTAACTAAACTAAAGGTTTCTAAATACCCCTGATGGTAACAAAGGCTTTAAAGTATCCCTAATAGGCTCAACACAGCTAACTCAAAGACAACTGCAGAGGTTGAAGTAACTAAACTAAAGGTTTATAAATACCCCTGATGGTAACAAAGGTTTTAAAGTATCCCAAATAGGCTCAAAATCGCGTCATATGTCGGAGAGGGTTAAATGTTTTTTGTGCTAAAGAAGTTCTGAGCTCGGGTACAATACATTTATTATTTGTTCTAGTTGGATAAGAGTGAACTTCACAAGCTCTTATGAACATATTATTACATATTGGAGGTAGCTGATTATCTACGAATTTATACATCATTTTACCAATGCAAAATATATATATTCCAGCTAAGGTTAAGGGGAGGTATTTAGTTTGTTCCCTACTTTTTCATCAAGCTTTAAATTACACCCCCTAGACCTCCTTTCAAGATAAATTTGTACATTTTTCGGTAGAAAAATGTCCCGGCCGGAGGCCGGTTGCTCTTAAATTACAGGCTCGCTATCGCTCGCCAGGAAAAAATCGACACCTTAACGGCACGAAAGGTCTTAAAATTGACAGAAATGGGGCAAAATGTTTTAAAATATCCAAACTACTAGGGCGAAGGTCTTAAAATCTCAAAAGCAATGGGGCTAAACATCAGGGAGAAAGGGGTCCAGAAAAAAATCCCTCAAGTGGAAATCTCCCCTTAACAACCTAAACACCTGGAATAGTGGTAGTGTATGAGCTAAATAATGTGAGGAAGACAACATTCTCATTGCTCTTCTTTGAAGTTTAAATACAGCTTTACAAAAAATTCCAATACCCTTAGATATTTTGTTTTTAACTACTTTTATATGTTCAGACCAAGATAATGTACAATCCATTGTTACACCCATAAATTTACAAGACTGAAGGAAGTAAGAATGAAGATAAGACTGAAGGAAAAGAGACTGCAAGAGGTAGGCCTGAATGAACTAAGACTGAAGGAATTTAGAGACTGAAAGAGATAAGATTGGATGATGAACTAAGACAAAAAGAGGAAAGACTGTAGGAGATAAGACTGAATGAACTAAGACAAAAGAAGGTTAGAGTGAATGATGGACTAGGACAAAAATAGGGAAGACTGTAGGAGATAAGACTGAATGATAGACTAAGACAAAAAGAGGAAAGACTGTAGGAGATAAGACTGAATGAACTAAGACAAAAGAAGGTTAGAGTGAATGATGGACTAGGACAAAAATAGGGAAGACTGTAGGAGATAAGACTGAATGATAGACTAAGACAAAAAGAGGAAAGACTGTAGGAGATAAGACTGAATGAACTAAGACAAAAGAAGGTTAGAGTGAATGATGGACTAGGACAAAAATAGGGAAGACTGTAGGAGATAAGACTGAATGATAGACTAAGACAAAAAGAGGAAAGACTGTAGGAGATAAGACTGAATGAACTAAGACAAAAGAAGGTTAGAGTGAATGATGGACTAGGACAAAAATAGGGAAGACTGTAGGAGATAAGACTGAATGATAGACTAAGACAAAAAGAGGAAAGACTGTAGGAGATAAGACTGAATGAACTAAGACAAAATGAGGTGAGACTGAAGTAAGACTGAGCATAAGACTCTGAAGGAGGTAAGACTGAAGGACCTACTACTACTCCTCCAGGACAGGGCAGGACGGTAATGTTATTGGCACAACACAATGGGCTAACGAAGGTAAGTCAAGTTAAGCACACCCACACATACACACACATACCCACTCCCACGCACACACGCACACTCAAGCGGTGGTGTGTTTATCGATACACACGTTAATTATGCATGCTTACGAGTACATTTTTCGATGTTTAAACTTAAATATAACTATCTAGATAGTTAAACTTAACCTAACCTAACCTAACCTAACTTACCTAATCTAACCGAAAACACTCCATTTCAACGCATTTTAAAGAGGTGTGTACACTTAAACTGTCGCTCCAAACCTCATGTACCTGCAAACCTACATATTTAGTCAATTTTGTACTGTTAAGCACACTGCCGCTTGTCCACACACACACACACACACACACACACACACACCCACACACCCACACACACCCACACACCCACACACACACACACACCCACACACACACACACACACACACACACACACACACACACACACTCACTTGCGTCATTGTGTCACTTGATTTTTACTTCATATATTTTTTCCTTCCTGGTCCCTGTCACTGGTTGGGTTGTCAGTGTGTGTGTGTGTGTGTGTGTGTGTGTGTGTGTGTGTGTGTATGTGTGTGTGTGTGTGTGTGTGAGTGTGAGTGTGTGTGTGTGTGTGTGTGTGTGTGTGTGTGTGTGTGTGTAGTTGGGGCAATATAATGTATATATCTGTATTTGAATTTAATTTTGCTTGTATATAAATGAGTGTGTGTGTGACTGTGTGTGTGTGTGTGTGTGTGTGTGTGTGTGTGTGTGTGTGTGTGTGTGTGTGTGTGTGTGAAGATAATGGTGCATGTGAGAGTAAAGGGAAAGGATAAGGATGCGAGGAAGGGCTGGCAGTGATTCTATTTTGTGACCGTATAAGAGCTAGTAATATGAGTACAAAGGAAATAAAGCAACAACAGGTCTACTGACCCCTCTAGGCTGCTTGCCCTCCAAAACACTGTGGATTAAGTGTCCAAACAGTAGTTTAGAGAGGGTAATGGAAAATTAAAAAGGGAACTACTGCCCTGGAACTAATGTCCGTGGCAGGATTAGGAAGTTAGTAGGGGACAGATGGTTTAGTAACATAACGCAGTTATACGTGATCTTTCGTATATCTTGGAAAAAAAGTCTCTGGGGGGAATAAAATAAAGTTATACATTTACAAACGCAGTCAGTCGCGGGTTTGATGCAAAATATGTGTCTAGGCGAAGTTTAAAAGAATCAACGGTGCTGCAGTCTATAACGTCTCGGGGAAGCCCATTCCACAAGTTGATAACTCGATTGAAGAAGACATTCTTAGATTCCTGTGAGAGAACAACAGCGCCGTGGATACACATTTGGAAAGTATAATTTAATGTTGACACTGTACATTTTTGTAAAGACACCACAATTTCTGGTCTTCTTTGAAAATGTCTGCTTAACCTTGACAACTTCTGCTAATTTTTGACAATTTCTGCTTATCTCTGACCATTTATGATCATCTAAGACAATTTCGGCTCATCTTGAGCCCTGAAGATATACAGTACAAAGTACAAAGGAAATCAAGCAACAACAGGTCTAGTGACCCTTCTAGGTTGCTTGTCCTCCAAAACATTGAGGATCAAGTGTCCAAACAGTGGTTTAGAGTGGGTAAGGGAACATTGGAAAGGGAATTACTGCCCTGGAACTAATGTCCGTGGCAGGATTAGGGAGTTAGTAGAGGACAGATGGGTTAGTAACTGAGGGGGGGATAAAATAAAGTTATTCATTTACAAATGCAGTCAGTCGCGGGTTTAAGGAGAGATATTTGTCTAGGCGGAGTTTAAATGAATCAACGGTGATGCAGTCTATAACGTTTCGGGGAAGCCCATTCCACAATATATACAGTATCTCTCTCTCTCTCTCTCTCTCTCTCTCTCTCTCTCTCTCTCTCTCTCTCTCTCTCTCTCTCTCTCTCTCTCTCTCTCTCTCTCTCTCTCTCTCTCTCTCTCTCTCTCTCTCTCACATACCGTATTTACCTTTTACAAGTTACATGGGATGGTAAATGTATGTTGTGTTTTGAGGTCACCCATAAATTACCTAACCATATTAATAATTTTGCTGTAGTCTACTGAACATTCATACTGTAGCCTAAAACAATGCATCATTATGGTAGCATATGAATATAGATTATCTATTCACAGCACCTGTAACCACAATGGCATCATTTTAATTATGCATGGAATTCAAATGATTAATATAGGTAGATTAATATAGGTAGATTAATATAGGTAGATTAATGGATAGGTAGATTAATATGTAGGTAGATTAATGGGTAGATTAATATATAGGTAGATTAATATAGGTAGATTAATATAGGTAGATTAATATAGGTAGATTAATATAGGTAGATTAATATAGGTAGATTAATATAGGTAGATTAATATAGGTAGATTAATATAGGTAGATTAATATAGGTAGATTAATATAGGTAGATTAATATAGGTAGATTGTGTTAGTTAGCTAAATAAATTATGTTGAAGTTTTCCGACTGCAATTGCCGGTATGTGTGTGTGTGTGTGTGTGTGTGTGTGTGTGTGTGTGTTAACTGTTAAAGGAGTAAAGTTACAATAAAAACGAGCGTAAGTTATAGTGTTTTGTATATATTTATGAAAGAATACATATACAATACACACAGCCCCATGTATGTGTGTATGTATGTATGTATGTATGTATGTACAGTATGTATGTATGTATGTATGTACAGTATGTATGTATGTATGTATGTATGTATATACAGTATGTATGTATGTATGTACAGTATGTATGTATGTATGTATGTATGTATGTATGTGTGTATGTATGTATGTATGTATGTACAGTATGTATGTATATATGTATGTATGTATGTACTGTGTACGTATGTATGTATGTACTGTATATATGTATGTATGTATGTATGTATGTACTGTATGTATGTATGTACTGTATATATGTATGTATGTATGTATGTACTGTATGTATGTACTGTATGTATGTATGTATGTATGTATGTATGTATGTATGTATGTATGTACTGTATGTATGTATGTATGTATATATGTATGTACGTATTATGTATGTATGTATGCATGTATGTATTGTATGTATGTATGTATGTATGTATGTATGTACTGTATGTATGTATGTATGTATGTATGTATGTATGTATGTATGTATGTATGTATGTATGTACTGTATGTATGTATGTATGTATGTATGTATGTATATATGTATGTACTGTATGTACTGTATATAAGTATGTGTGTATATATGTATGTACTGTATATGTATGTATGTATGTACTGTATGTATGTACGTATGCATGTACTGTATGTATGTATGTATGTACAGTATGTACTGTATGTATGTATGTATGTACTGTATGTATGTATGTACTGTATGTATGTATGTATGTATGTATGTATGTATGTATGTATGTATGTATGTATGTATGTACTGTATATATGTATGTATGTATGTATGTACTGTATGTATGTATGTATGCATGTATGTACAGTATGTATGTATGTATGTATGTATGTACTGTATATATGTATGTATGTATGTATGTATGTATGTATGTATGTATGTATGTATGTACTGTATGTACTGTATATGTATGTATGTATGTATGTACTGTATGTATGTATGTATGTACTGTATGTATTATGCGCAGGATATTTCATGGAAGCTTGGAACTTCGGGAAAGAGAACGTAAAATATGTCTCGAGTTTTTCCTAATGTCTCTCTCTCTTTCCCCCCCCCCCCCCCTCCCTCCCTCTCTCTCTCTCTCTCTTTCTCTCTCTCAATGATTGGAGTGAGTGCAGGAGGAGGAGAGAGCTGTCTGCTTATGGTGAAGTAACTAACTACAGAGATGAATTAATCAAGGTAGCTGAATAATAATTGTGCACTAAGTTATGCAGTAGTGAGGACAGACCCGAAGACATTTCTCAAGAACATGTACAAATGGATACAACCCAGAGAGAGAGAGAGAGAGAGAGAGAGAGAGAGAGAGAGAGAGAGAGAGAGAGAGAGAGAGAGAGAGAGAGAGAGGGGGGGGGAGTGACAGAAAAAACCCCGAGGTGGACCCCTTTAAGTAGAACTGAAAATGAATAGATAGAAAACCAAGATTATATTTAATTATCTTGTGTATCCATAACACATAAAGATAGAAGATGAAGTGATAGAAGCAGTTGAAGAATACATACATAAAGATAGAAGATGAAGTGATAGAAGCAGTTGAAGAATACATACATAAAGATAGAAGATGAAGTGATAGAAGCAGTTGAAGAATACATACATACACCTAGGCCAGGTTATAAATTCAAACCCACATCACTCTAGAAAAATCAAGCAAAGAATTGGCATGGCTTAAGGGGAGATTTCCACTTGAGAGATTTTTTCTGGACTCCTTTCTCCCTCATGTTTAGCCCCATTGCTTTTCTAATTTTAAGACGTTCTCCCCATTATT
Organism: Paralithodes platypus; assembly: GCA_032716605.1. Taxonomy (NCBI): domain Eukaryota; kingdom Metazoa; phylum Arthropoda; class Malacostraca; order Decapoda; family Lithodidae; genus Paralithodes; species Paralithodes platypus. Next base: position 2,881,367 of record CM064539.1, read on the forward strand.
TTGACGATTTTAAGAACTTTCGACCCATTTCTGTCAATTTCAAGACCTTTCGTGCCATGTAGGTGCCGATTTTATCCTGGCGAGCTATCGATAGCGAGCCTGTAATATAAGAGGAACCGGCTTTCAGCCGGGACATTTTCTACCGAAAAATTTACAAATTTATCTTGAAAGGGGGTCTAGGGGGAGTAATTTTAAGCTTGATGGAAGTCTAGGGAATCAACTAAAAACCTCCCCTTAATGGAGTGCATTTGGTAAACCAAGCTCTATTAACCCTTTGAGTACCAGCGACGTGTGTTATATTATATTCCAGCTATATTTAGACGATATTATGCAGCTTAGGAAAGATCTGTGGTAGTTCAAAGGGTTGGTTGAGATAGTTTGAAGCCTTATTATTGCTAGAGGTCCTTCCTAAGCTGAATAAAATCGTCTAATAGTTGCCAGAATATGATGAAAATGACGTCTCCCCCCGGTACTGTATGGGTTAAGAAAAACAAGCCGCCCCTTTCATTATAAAGGAAAATAAACAACCATTATGTCCTCCCTGTTCTAATTTATGGCTCAGAAACTTGGATTATAACAGTGTCCAGAACGTAAACTTAATAGCGCCCAAAGAGGAACGGTGAGGATAATATTAGGTCTTCTTTTAAAGAGGAACGGAGAGGATAATATTAGGTATAACTTGGGAAGACAAGAAGAGAGCCTCTTGGATAAGAGAACAAGCAACATTAGAAGATATTCTCAGTAATATATATATATAGTGGCTGTTCTACCTGGAGCAAACTGTCTTAAGAAACTGTGCATAGTTCCTCAGAAGACCAGTTCAATAAGAAGGTAGATATGAGGGTGGTACACAATCTTTCTCTTTCCACTTACAGTAGAGTGTCTCCCCGGAATCGACCGTAAGCTCTTTGGGATAGTAGCTGTTCTTTATAACTCCTTGTAACTCTCTCTCTCTCTCTTCATCATCCAGCTTTTGTTGTTACCCCCCAAGCTTTCAATTCGCAGTTCCTCACGGTATTTTCCACGCACATAGATTCACATTCACACACACACACACACACACACACTCCTTTTATCTCTCTCTCTCTCTCCCCTAACTCGCTCTCTCTCCTCTCTCCCCCCACTCTCTCTCTTTCTTTCTCTCTATCTCTTTTTCTCTCTCTCTCTCCCCCACTCTCTCTCTCTCTCTCTCCCCCCACTCTCTCTTTCTGTCTCTCTCTCTCTCCCCCACTCTCTCTCTCTCCCCCATCTCGCTCTCTCCTCTCTCTCCCCACTCTCTCTCTCCCTCTCAAGCAAACGCTGTGCAATTTGTTGTTACGCTTTCTGTGAACGATGTATATTTCTTGGAAACAAATCTCAGGGAACTGTAATTTCTGCATTGATGTTATATTTAGTTAGAGTGGTTAGGACATAAATATTTTGTGCCCAATATTAACTGAATTATTGTATCACAGTATTGATGTTAAACTAGTAAAATTAACTATTGTAAATTGACTACTGCACCACAAACAATTATTGTGTCGAAATGTATAATCGTCTGCCCCCATCAACTCTTTGGTGCGGTAAGTAAAGGTTATAAAGTCCAATCAAGTATCTCTCTTAGTAATTAACCCCTTAATTTACGGTCACTCTTCACAACCCACACATTCCTCTGCCTTCACACACACACACACACACTCACACGCGATGACACACACTTTCTCTCTCACACACACACATACAAAGACACTCACACACACAAACACACACAGACATAACAAGACACACACTCACTCACACACAAAGACACACACACACATACAAAGACACACACTCACTCTTATTCTATATCTCTCCTGCTCCTTGGTTGTATCAGTATTCGTATATTGTTTATTTTTATCTTTGTTCACCTGTTTTGCATATCTGCTTTTGGTCTAACAGTATAATTGATTAGATGTATATTTCACCACCGTTATACCCCCTCCTCTCCCCCACCCCCCCCTCTCTCTCTCTCTCTCTCTCTCACCGGGTTGCCAACCATTTTTCTCTTATAACATTTTTGTTTCCTTGTGGGGTAATTTGGTCCGCCCTCATAAATGTGAAGTGAGTTAATTTTCTTAAGACAACAAGGGCACCTCTCTTTACTCGGGAGAAAGTCAAAGGGAATCTTAAAGTTTATGTTTGCTAGCCGGCCAAAATAAGGGATAGACCTGAGGAGGATTTAGCGCATTAAGGAATATTAATAATTATAATAATCAATTATAATAATAAAAATAAAAATATAAATAATACAAATACTACTAGCCTACTACTAATACTGCCTTTTATTTAATATTGTACATTCATTATAGTTTACAAGCATCAGATATTACTCTATTCCTACTATTCTATTATACTACTACTTTACACCATGCAACTTCAATCCAGTCACCTCCCTATGCGACCCTCTGCCACCGCTGCCTCGTAGTCCACGTCTGCCACCGTCGCTGGTTGTGGTACAGACAGTATTGTTCCCCGCAGGCATAGTAGTGCTGATCTGAGTAATGAGAAAGATAGGCGGCACCTCATCCAGGCTACAACTTTGCTCCTGGGTTGTTGCTTCTTCTCTGTGATGATCTCTGCAAGCCTTGAATAGAAGCACTGGTCCCTGGATTCCATTCCTCCAGATGTGGTGAAGACTAGTGGGGTAAAGCTGCCTTGTTGATATTTAGGATCCTTTCCCCATATGTCCTGACCTTCTCTTGTTTGTTCCTCTTGTGTGCAGCCTCCAGAGACAGCTTGCTGTAACTATGGGCCATTGGGTCGAATATTCTTATGTCGAAGAACGCTTGCTGCCCTCTTGTCCAAAAACCTCTTGCACTAACGTCCATTCTTGCTTCATTGGATGTGTTGGCCGTCCTGTGCTGCAAGATCTCTCCATCCAAGGGAATGATTGATGGTTCGCACGCCAAATCGCGACACACCTCCCTGAGCATGTTCGCCGTTACGTCTCGCACTTCATCGTGCCTGATGCTGATGAACCCTCCCTTCTTACATATCATACAATGGTCTGCATCGTTGTTGACTCCTTAAACGCATTGATCGGGTAGTCCTTCAATAGGCCAACCATACCTCAGTGCAATGGCATCAAAGAATTCTTGTTTGTTGAGGTTGAAGCCTTTTGCCTTGATTGGTAGTGTTGTCAGCCAATTTGAAGCACCCGTTTCTTGTGCTATTTGTATTTTTCTTACTAGTCTCTGGGAAAGTTGGTGCATCAGTCGTGTGAGGTAATTTTTCTGTGAATTATGCCTCTCTGACGTGATGGTCCTTCTGATGTTGTAAATATCTGCCTGGTCTACTTCCCCGTCAGACTATTGTGCTACGAAACGGTCAGTGAAAGATCCTATTATCTTTTCCGAGTTCTGGTGTTCCATTGTCGCCCTCCTCACCGGATTGATGATTCCAAGCCCTCCCAACCTAGAAGGCAGTGCGAGCAACTCCCTCTCCGTAGCACTTGGGGTGTGGGACTTTACGCACGCTGGGATGAGTTTGTCTCTGATGGCATCTTCCAGCGGTTGAAGTAATGCACTCACATTTGGAAGGGTTCGCATCAAGTAGGTCCAGTGATGTTTGACCCCATGTGTGAATGCTGAATACACAGCCTGTGCTGCTAACACCGCACAGCGAGTTGGCAGGTGCCCACTCTTGGGCATACTTGTGACAACTGGCCATAACTCGTAACTACTCGTGGTAACTCGTAACTACTCGCAGCTACTTGTGATTCCAAAATGAATTAAAATTAAAATTTTCCCCGACTCTCAGTAAACTCACAGCACACTCGTAGTGACTCGTGGAGGAACGCGAGTGTCCACGAGTGCACCTGCGGCTACTCGTTATGACTCGTGGACACTCGTGTACACTCGTGGAATTTTGCACACTCGGCCTCATTTTTGGCCGAGTGTCCACGATTGTGGACTCGTGGACACTCGGGCTCGGACTCGGGCATGTGTGAAGTAGGCTTTACTCTAGGGCGGTAATATATTTATGATTCGGTAGGTACTCTTTCGACCTTCAACGAGTCACTATTCACCCCCCCCCCCCCCAAAAAAAAAAGAACACAAAATTGTTTTTATTTAATCATTTAAAGAGTCTAATCTCCTAGTGTTGCACATTGACAATGGTGATTCTGGGGATATCTGATAAGGTGAGAGATGCTCTATTAAGTAATAAAACAAGCCTAAAAGCACTATTGCGATCCCTACGAATAGTGAACATTAGAGACTATAAGTTTATCACTGATTACTGTTGTTTTTGTTGTTGTCGTTGTTAGGGTGTGATCAGCGTGTAATGAAGTGGGCGCCGTGTGTGTGTCTGTGTTATATACGAGGTCATTATACCGTATTGTGTCACGGGGAATGGCTCACTATTGTTGTTTTTGGTGTTGATTGGTTTTATTTGTCTGGTTTAGTAACGATGTGATCAACTAGGCATACCAGGGACTTTGGTTCTTAAGGGAAGGTTTTTACTTTGTTCCGTAGACCTCCATCAAACTTAGAAACCCCCCCCCCCCCTAGATCCCCCTTCAAGATAAATTTGTACATTTTTCGGTAGAAAAATGTCCCAGCCGATTCCTCTTAAAATTGCAGGCTCGCTATCGCTCGCCAGGAAATAATCGACACATAAATGGCACGAAAGGTCTTAAAATTGACAACAAAATGGGGCGAAAGGTGTTAAAATTGCCAAACTAATGGGCCGAACGTCTTATAATCTCAAAACTAGTGGGGCTAAACATTAGGGAGAAGGGGGTCCAGAAAAAACGGTCTGCCTCCCCTTAATGGCTATAGAGTGTTTAAACATCCGTGTGTGTGGTAACCCAGGTTCGAATCCCGGTGGATCACATAATATGCTTTCATTAATTTCAATAGAGGTGTTTGGTGTTAATACAAATAGATTTTTTTTTTTTTTTTTTTTTTTTTTTTCTATATTCCAACTACTACATATAATTTTATACAGGTCATTAAGGGGAGGTTTTTAGTTTGGTCTCTAGGTATCCATCAAGCTTAAGATTACACCCCCTTGAGCCCCTTTCAAGATAAATTTGTACATTTTTCGGTAGAAAAATGTCCCGACTGAAGGCCGGTTCCTCTTAAATTACAGGCTCGCTATCGCTCGCCAGGATAAAATCGACACCTAAATGGCACGAAAGGTCTTAAAATTGACAGAAAGGGGTCGAAAGTTCTTAAAATCGTCAAAATAATGGGGCGAACGTCTTAAAAATAGAAAAGCAATGGGGCTAAATGGGGCTAGCGATAGAATAGCGAGAGAGATGCAACATTGCGGCGGAGAGAGAGAGATTGCAGAGAGTTGGTGAGTGGACGGGAGTTAATGATACGAAAGGCCTTCCTTTCAACTTTGTCTAGGAGAGCGGTGTGAGAGGAACCTCCCCACACATGTGAACAATACTCAATACAAGGGCGCACTATGCCCCTGTACAGAGCAAGAAGCTGTGCAGGGGAAAAGAACCCCCTAAGGCGGTTGAGCACACCCAGCTTCTGGGAGGCTGCCTTAGCAAGACTGGTAATATGGTCCTTCCAAATGAGAGCAGAAGAAAAAGAGACACCAAGAATATTGAGAGAAGATGAAGGGTTGATTTTTGTATTGTTGAAGAATAAGGGATAGTCCGCTGGGAGATCCTGACGGGTAGATAGATGGAGAAATTGGGTTTTGGAAGCATTAAAGTTAACAAGGTTTTCTCTGCCCCAATTGGAAATAGTATTTAGATCAGAATTTAAGAGTTCTATGGCTTCATTACGTTTGTCGTTGAGGGATTGCTGGCTGGGGCGTTCTGAAAAACTAATGGAGTAGTGTAAGGTTGAGTCGTCTGCGTATGAATGGATGGGAATTAAGGTACAGTTAAGGAGATCATTTATAAAAATAGAAAGAGAATAGGAGATAGGACAGAGCCCTGAGGAACACCGGAGTTTATAGGGTGAGGAAGTGAACAATGGCCGTCCACAACCGCGGCTATGGAACGGCCGGAAAGGAAATTAGAGACAAAGGCACAGATGGAGGGATAGAAACCGAAGGAGGGTAGTTTAGAAATTAAAGATTTGCTGCATCTATACTGCCTGTATTTCAGTAAATTACAGTTTAAAAAAAATTATTCCATGAGTTCTTAACCCTTTGAGGTCCAGCGACGTGTGTTATATTATACAGTATTATAGCTGTATTTAGATGATTTCATTCAGCTTAGGAAGGACCTCTAGCAATAATAAGGCTTCAAACTATCTCAACCAACCCCTTTACCTACCACAGATCCTCCCCAAGCTATATAACACCGTCTAAATATACCGGTAGCTAGAATAAAATATAACACACGTCGCTGGTACTCAAAGGGTTAAGCAAAATATAACACACGTCGCTGGTACTCAAAGGGTTAAGCAAAATATAACACGTCGTTGGTACTCAAAGGGTTAAGCAAAATATAACACACGTCGCTGGTACTCAAAGGGTTAAGCAAAATATAACACACGTCGCTGGTACTCAAAGGGTTAAGCAAAATATAACACACGTCGCTGGTACTCAAAGGGTTAAGCAAAATATAACACACGTCGCTGGTACTCAAAGGGTTAAGCAAAATATAACACACGTCGCTGGTACTCAAAGGGTTAAGCAAAATATAACACACGTCACTGGTACTCAAAGGGTTAAGCAAAATATAACACACGTCGCTGGTACTCAAAGGGTTAAGGGGAGATATCCACTTGAGGGACTTTTTTCTTGACCCCTTTCTCTCTCATGTCTAGCCCCACTGCTTTTGAGATTTTAAGAGGTTTGCCCCGTTAGTTTGGCGATTTTAAGAACTTTCACCCCATTTTAAGACCTTTCGCGCCATTCAGGTGTCTATTTTATCCTGGCGAGCGATAGCGAGCCTGTAACTTAAGAGGAAACGGCCTTTGGCCAGGACATTTTTCTACCGAAAAATTTACAAATTAATCTTGAAAGGGACTCGAGGGGGTGTAATTTTAAGCTTCCTGGAGGACTAGGAAACAAACTAAATACCTCCCCTTAAGCAAAATGCCAATGAAATATGAATACCTTAGTGACATGGTGACTTAGTACTTGTTTGTTGCGTATGTATGTTGCGTATGTTTGTTAGTAATGAATATATTCAAATATTTGTTTGTTCTTCAATAATCTTCAGGTGTATGAAAAGGAAGGCAATATTCTGATAGAGCTCATATATTTTGTTATCAGCCATTAATAATGTTAGTATATCAGGAAACATTGCTTATTATATTTTAGTCATCATTTAACAACATTTCCCAATTTATTGAGAGTATGCGAGGTCAAATGGCGAACCATGCAATATTGAATCCCATTAATTTCTAAAGGCCATTCCTAAGCTGCAAACAATATTTTAATAATAGCCAAATTAAGAAGGAGGAAAAGCGCCATTTTATACTGATAGGGTTAATAATGACTTAATCAAAATAACACCAATAAGTAGCATAGCAATCACCATGGCAACCATATATAGCTGATACTATATACAATTTAGGCTACTGGTCTATATAATATACTAAGACTGTTGAAATATACTACATTCTAGTCATAATAATTAACTATAAATAGTTGTTGTTGTTGTTGTTGTTCCCCAAGCTGCCTGGCCGAACAGCCCCAAGGCTCCGAGCACGGCCAAGGCCATAACCGAGCGCCCCCACAGAACCCTCCCTGCCGACCACAATAAAGCCTGGGTGACCGAAGCCACTCCAAGGCGGGGAGCTGAGGAGGGTGCGGAAACGCCCGGGAAACCAAAGCCCCACCCAGGGCCCTGTGCCCCTCAGCAATTATGAAGAGAAAGTTGAGGGGCAAGGGAAAAATGTGACGCTTTGGCTTCCAATCTTGGTAGATTGGGAGGTGAATCCACGGAAGAGACGCCGTCACTCGAGATCTAGAAAATATATAAGTAAAAGGTACATTCAGAGTAAGCTATGGGTATGGCAGAGATCGCTCAGTTCTCACTCTGATAGACCAGCCCATCACCAGACTATAAATAGTTAAATAACTCTTTGAAGCTTGTTTATCAGCATCATATTAATGCGAGTTCTAATATATATAATTATCATATTCATGCTTGTAGTGTATAACCATTTTCTTTGTATATGTATATTATTTACGAAATAAAATATTGATTGATTGATTGATTGACTACAAGTGCATCTACAATGGATCTCAATGCTCAGCTAAACATACAGTATACTGCACAACACAAGGGTAACAGTGTAGTTTATATTCAATTGCAGCGATCCATTCAAACGATTCAGATGGCATTGATTGTAATTGGGTAGTGTAAATAATTGGTGTATTGTGATGGGTTAATGCAATTATAGCTCTCAAGTGGTTATATTGGCGGGTACAGTCATAATAGTAATATGTATCAGCTACCGGGGCTCAAACAAATATAGAATTCTATTTTCGACACCAATACTTATGTCAAGCACTCAAATCTGTTCTGCATCACTATACACAACATGCATAAAGCACAGAAATACACACATGCACAAGATATATATATATATATATATATATATATATATATATATATATATATATATATTCTCTTTTAAACAGACGAGGTTAAAAGCAATAGCTCTAATCATTACCTCTCCATTCCCTGAAGATGCAAGATGTTTACTTGTGAAACGTTGGATCCACCATGAATTTTGCTAACCTTTTGTACCTCATCTCTGAACCCCAGAGGAAAATTGTTAGAACTATTGAAAGCTGTAACAATAAAATCCTGAATGCTGAAACTGCTATTGCTTTTAACCTCGTCTGTTTAAAAGAGAATCTATTACCTGGCTATACTAACATATATATATATATATATATATATATATATATATATATATACTGTATATATATATGCATTTAGGCTATGCGTGAACAGGGTTACTGTACAACAATGTAACGATACAATCTCACTGACAGGATGTACTGTACATTGGATCCACAATGAGCATAGTGAGCTTTACAAAACAATATGCTTATTCCACGTAAATGAGAACTAGGTCGTGTGCTACGCCTGAGTATATAATAGTAACAAAAACAACGGGCTTCACCAGTACAACCATTACAAAAACAACGGGCTTCACCAGTACAACCATTACAAAAACAACGGGCTTCACCAGTACAACCATTACAAAAACAACGGGCTTCACCAGTACAACCATAACAAAAACAACGGGCTTCACCAGTACAACCATAACAAAAAGAACGGGCTTCACCAGTACAACCATTACACAAACAAAACAGAACCATTACTACCACAACTACAACCATAAACAAATCACACACCATACCACCCACCGCAACAACAACAAAATTACCATAATTGCCCAACAAACTTTCCACAACCAAAGCGAACCACCAACATACTGTGGTGATGGGCTGGTCTATCAGCGTGAGAGTTGAGCATTATCTGCCATACCCATAGCTTACTCTGACTGTTCCTTTTACTTATATATTTTCTAGACCTCAAGTCTCTTCCGTGGATTGACCTCTCTACTAGGTTGGCAGATTGGGAGCCAAAGCGTCACATTTATCCTTTACCCCCCAACTTTTCCTTCATAATTGCTGAGGGGCACAGGGCCTTAGGTGGGGCTTTGGTTTCCCGGGCGTTTCCGCACCCTCCTCAGCTCCGATCGCCTTGGAGTGGCTTCGGTCACCTGGGCTTTATTAGTGGTAAGCAGGTAGGGTTCTGTGGGGGCGCTCGGTTATGGCCTTGGCCTTGCTCGGGACTTTGGGGCTGCTCGGCCAGACAGCCTGGGGAACAACCACAACAACAAAATCCATGGACCACAAATCTCCACAACAAAATCTGCCGTAAAAACCCATTCTTGGTAATCTGAGTGTACAGTGGCGTTAATAAGTCATGTCCCAGCTGTCATTACGTTTGGCTTGCCCTGTAGTGTATTAATGTCTGTCAGATGTTGAATAGGGTGGGTAAGTGTAGGAACATGTTTTTATATTTCACTCGATATGAAGAAATGAAGCTTAAATATTGCTGATACCAATCAAAACATACTTGGTGCCGAGACATCACTTATCAGCACGACTGTACCTAGAATATAACAATGAAAGAAGCCTCACCAAAACTGTAATTGTTTCTCTGTAAAGCAGCTTACCGTGTAATGCCATAACGTCGGTGTGTGTCATAAGACTTCAATTAACCCTTTCAAGATCCAATACGCATTTCTTTTCTGTTTTCTGGTCATTATTAGACAATGTTATTCAGATTGGGAAGGGTATAATTATGGAAGTCAGGGGGTTGATTGAGAGAGTCTTTACCTTTTTTAATACCCACACATCCTTCCTAAGCTGCATAAATTCGTCTAATGATAGTTAAAATAAACTGCTAAAATGCGCCAGAGCTTCAAAGGGTTAAGGGGGAGGTTTTATTTTTTGGCCGATTATTTCACATATTTATCATTTTTTTTTAGTTTCCTCTCTAGACCTCCATCAAACTTTGAAAAATATCCATTAGATCCGCCTTCTAGATTAATTTGTAAATTTTTTGGTAGTCATTTTTGTTTAGTTTCCTCCCTAGACCTCCATCAAACTTTTACCAATATCCATTAGTTCCTCCTTCTAGATTCTATATATCTATCTATCTATATGCTCAGGCTCAATCCCCATTTTTGCTATTTATATTTATATTTTCTATATTATTCTATTTTTATTTATTTTTTCCACCCCTTCTAGATTAATTTGTACATTTTTCGGTAGAAAAATGTCCCGGCCGAAGGCCAGTTCTTCCAAAATTACAGGCTCACTATCGTTCGCCAGGAAAAAAAGGCGACACCTAAATAGCACGAAAGGTCTTAATATTGACAAAGAAATTGGGCGAAAGGTCTTAAAATCGACAAACTGCTGGGGCAAACCTCATAAAATCTGAAAACTAACGGGGCTAAACATGAGGGAGAAGGGGGTCTAGAATAACGACCCCCTCCTCTTAAGTTTATGATAGTAATTTTTAAATATTATGTGAAATTCGAGTCAATAACAAATCAAGCCCTTGAATATATATTTTTTTTTCTAAGACTATATTGCATAACATTCATTATATTAGTAACCCCTTTATTACCGATGAAGTCCTTTTCATTATATTTCGGCAATTACCGGGTATTAGACGATTTTATTTAGCTTGAGACAGACGCATAGCAATTACGAGGCTACAGACTTAATCCTTTTAGCTATCATATAACCTGTCTGAACTCCATAACATCATCTAAGTGTTAATATTTTGAAGGATGTTTATGAATCAAAAGGGTAAAAAAAAATCAATTCAGTCATGAAACTCCTACGAGCTAAATTTGTAAATTTTTCGGTAGAAAAAAGTCCCGGCCGAAGACCAGTTTCTTCAAAATTTCAGGTTCGCTTTTGGTCGCCCAGAAAAATTCATGGGTGAAACATCTTATAATCACGAAGCTAATGAGGCGAAGTGATACTAATGGGGCGAAACATGGGGGGCATAATAAACCACCCCCTGGTTAGATATGGTAAAATCCTTCAATTAAGGATAAAAAATGTTATCACTTTTCATTTTGGGTTGCACAGAGGCAGCTATGCAAATGTAATTCCGAGCACACAGCCACTGATGGTATATAGCACTCTAGATTCCAACTTAGACAGCCTGTAATTGAAAGTACAGTTGGCCAATTAAGTTGTGTCTCCGCTGCCATTACGTTTTGCTCGCTGTGTGCTGTATTAATGGCTGTCAGATGTTGAAAAGGGGGTGTTAAGATAGGAACATGTTTGTATATCTCAATCGAAACGATGAATTAAAGTTTATATAATGCTGATACCGACATCACTTATTTGGCCGACTGTACGTTATTGGCCAGAATACATTTCTTTTATATTTTGATAAAAAAAGAAACTTAAATTTGTCCAGAAATATTTTGTTAGATCATTTAGATGGACCAAAGAAAAAGAAAAAGAAATGTTTTGCAGGATGTAACTAGTGAGACCAAAACGTGTTATGCAGTTAAGAGCAATAATTATGAACCTTCATGCAAGATTCCTCATAGTATATTGAACCCTATAATATTTTGTTAATCAACTTGCACTCAGTTATACATGCAGTGCACTTAATAAATTAATTTAATTACCCCTTGAACAAATATTTCTAAGTAACCAGTAATGCCTGTAAATCATAGCATGGCTATGACAAATATATGCTATAGTCTATTCGCTGTAAGTAGGCGAGAAATCATGACCTCTAACATCTGTAACTCAAAAATGACTAGAGTAACCGAGCTAATATGTCTACCAATTGGGAAGAGTCAGTCAAGGAATAGATGTGGAAATTTACAGCTAATTTGCTCAAGCCCTTTTTTAGTTACAGAGGATAAAGTTTATGATTTCTTGCCTACGTACAGCGAATAGACTATAGCCCCGTTTGGGCTTCTAATCTCACTGAAACACATCTCAAGACCCTACAGAGTATACAGAACAAAGCCATAAAAATATCACAGGCTGCACAGCTACGTCACCCACAGACCACCTACATCAGGAAACCAAAGTCCTCAAAATCAAGGATCACCTTGAAATGAGAGGTGCACATATTATCGCCGTAGCCTCCACAAGCCAACACCACACACTACGTTACATGGCAGAACATCCACACACACCAAGAAACATTAAAACAACACTTAGCACTCGTTACCATATATAAATATTGTTATCACTCACCCCTTGCATACCCCAAACCAGCCTCCAGAAGCATGTCCATACTCAAATCACCCACCAATCTATTCAGTCACTCAAAGACAACACTCAGCTACATGCACGGCCCCCTGAAATTCCTTTCTTGTGAAGACAGAGTCCATCTGGCTAGGCTGCGATGTGGGCACCATCCAGCACTTCTGAGCTATCAGAAGAAGCTGAATAAACTTCACGACAATTACCACAACAACCACTATTCCAATTAAATCTGCGACCAACCACTACCACTACTACCACACTCACCACTAGGCACAGAATACAAACCAACCGCAACCACCAAACCAACCACCAGTAACAACCACCAGTACCACAACCACCAGTACCACAACCACCAACTCAATCACTACTACAACAACCACCACTACAGTCACATCAACAACTATTATACTCTCCAACAACGATTCCACCTGATCTCCAATTATCTTAACGGAGATGAAGTGAGATGGAGTAGTGATGATAGGTAGTGGTGATGATGATAGATAGTGGTGATGATAGGTGGTGGTGGTGGTGATGATAGGTGGTGGTGATGATAGGTGGTGGTGATGATAGATGGTGGTGGTGATAGGTGGTGATGATGATAGGTGATAAGAGGTGGTGGTGATTAAAGATGTTAGTGATGGTTGATAGTTATGATAGATGGTGATAATGATTGTTGGTGGTGTTAGGTTGTGATGGTGGGTGGTGGTGAAGGCATATACTGTAGTGATGATCATTGAAAGAATAAAGAAAAGAGGAAATCGGCAAGAAGAGGTTGAGGGAAGTGTTAAGGTGAGGTAGAAATAGGTAGTCAAGAAGTGGTATAGAGAATGGCAATCGAAAGCGGTGGTATTGAGGTAGAAAGTGCGGAGAGGTATAGAGAAGGAAGAGGAGAGTGGGCAAGGAGAGGTTGAAAGTTCTGATAAGGTGAGGTGGAAAAGGGTCATGAGGAGAAGCATGGAGAGCGGTAATCGGAAAATAGCTTGTAGATATAGAGAGCTGGTGTCGTTTAGGCCGCGAACATTTAAGGCCGTGAACAATTTAGGCCGAGGGGCGCTTAGGCCGTGACCCTTTAGAGATTTTTTTTAATCACATAAATCACATATCACACATTGAAATCACATAAATCACATATCACACATTGAAATTTATAGACAATGTTGGGGATGAATGCAAGAATGACCACTTGGCAACCATGACCGCCACACCGCCCATGATGCCTCCTCAAATCGCGTCCTGTGCGTGAAAGGGTTAATGTTTTATTGCTAATAATACTTGTACATGTATATATATGGAGTAATCCTCAATGGAATAATACTTCCACATGAACATAGTAAATCTTCTTTTACTGTAACTATATTACAAATACGTCATGCGTCAATATTTAGAGCATAATAAACATATCAAGCCAATTCTCTCTCTCTCTCTCTCTCTCCCATTCTAAGGCTGAGATTACGGCAGCAAATTTGCGGCAGATGTGTTTGTGTGACGTGGCGGGCGGTGATTGGCGGAGACGTGTAATCCCGCGAATATGTAAACAAAGACACAGTGGGATAATGAGACGCTGGTGGAAGTGTTTGTGTGTGTGTGTGTGTGTGTGTGTGTGTGTGTGTGTGTGTGTGTGTGTGTGTGTGTGTGTGTGTGTGTGTGTGTTCGTGTGTGTCTGTGTGTGTGTATATACTGTATATATGTGTGTGTGTGTGTTCGTGTATGTATGTGTCTGTGTGTGTGTGTGTGTGTGTGTTTGCGCGTGTGTATGTGTATGTGCGTGTGTCTGTGTGTTTGTGTGTGTGTGTGTCCATGTCTGTGTGTGTGTGTTTGTGTGTGTGTGTGCCTGTGTGAGAGAGAGAGAGAGAGTCAGAATATGTGCGTAGGTGAGTGTGTGTGTTACTTAACATGACAGTATACCTGAGTACGTAATTAGGTGTTCTTGTTTGAGTGTGTGTGTGTGTGTGTGTGTGTGTGTGTGTGTGTGTGTATGTGTGTGTGTACAATTATTCATGACATTCTCTCTATATACGTGTAAAGATAGAAATTACATGTTACAATGAATGTTTAATGTTGGTGTTTACTTCGTAATTTATTGAGTTTATGGAGTTTTGGGTTATTTTGTGTTTTGGTACTGGACTTTGTAAGCGGTGGTCAATAAACTATCTATCTATTTATCTATTTATCTGTGTGTGTTGTGTGGGTGTGTGTGTGTGTGTGTGTTGTGTGTGTGTGTGTGTGTGCTGTGTGTGTGTGTGTTGTGTGTGTGTGTGTGTGTTGTGTGTGTGTGTGTGTTGTGTGTGTGTGTGTGTGTGTGTGTGTGTGTGTGTGTGTGTGTTGTGTGTGTCTGTGTTGTGTGTGTGTGTGTGTGTGTGTGTGTGTGTGGGTGTGTGTGTGTTGTGTGAGTTGTGTGTGGGCGTGGGTGTGTGTTGTGTGTGTGTGTGTGTTGTGTGTGTGTGTGTGGGTGTGTTAGTAACTTTATTTACACATTCTGGGTGCTTGTACAATATATGCATTTCCGATTTATCTTGTGTGCACACCGTTCTATTTATGTGTTTGCTCGCACTGACAAATTAATCTCGTATCTTTGTTTTTCATTATGCATGTAAGGGAATAGAAATGAAATGTGAATATAGCAGAATGGTTGTATAATATAGCAGAATGGTTGTATAATATAGCAGAATGGTTGTATAATATAGCAGAATGGTTGTATAATATAGCAGAATGGTTGTATAATATAGCAGAATGGTTGTATAATATAGCAGAATGGTTGTATAATATAGCAGAATGGTTGTATAATATTAATGATTGTATGATAATATTGAGATAAGCTTTAGTTTACTGGTATATTTGCTGTTATAATTAGTGAGTTTGAATGAGATTGTTAATGTTATTTTAGATGTTGGGGGACATTTTGTGAAGTATTACTGGTGGAAAGAGAAGAGGTCATAGGATGTTATACGAGTTAAGGGGGTAGTGCTTATTTCTAGGTCGATTTTATCAATTATATATAGATATTGTATTTTCCCTCCTAGACCTCCATCAAACTGTTAAAAAATCACCCCCTAGACCCCCCTTCAAAATAAATTTGTACATTTTTCGGTAGAAAAATGTCCTGGCCGAAGGCCGGTTCCCCATAGAATTACAGACTCGCTATCGCTCACCTGGCGCCATCCCAAGATGAGCGAAGCAAGGAAGAAGAAGAAATCCCAGAAACAGAGGCCCCTACCCCAGAAACCCGAGAAGAAAACAAGAAGAGAAAAGACTATCCCCGAGATCCCAGGGAAACATTTTAAATAACATTTGCATTGGTATATGATATTAATTCATCTTTGGTTGACAGAGTCCCTTTTTGATATTAAAAAGTCCTAGGAATACCTCTTACACTCTATCCTTAAAAACCTTGCTGAGGTATGTTTTTTTTTTTTTTTTTAGTAGTTAAGGGATGAGGTCACGAGGAATCTTTTTACCCTGCCATTGACCTATTTTACTGTTAGGCGATCAGAACAGAGGCAAGGGGTGTGAGGAGATTGCCCAACTATCTCCGGTCCTCCCGGTTAGAAACCGAGCGCTCTACCAATGTCGCTACTGGTCACCCTGTTTACATATTTAGAAATTCGTCGACGAACCAGTCTACGAGATTATAAATATCTTTTTTCCTCCTTAATTATATTGCACACAACACCTGTTCACACGTATTTACATATTTATTTACTCTCTGTCCTTGGCCAATATATATATTTGAATCTCAACATAAATTCTCTCTTCTTGGCTTCTACTTGATTCTGTGTATAAATTGTATTGTAAATTCCTCTTGGTAGACTTTCTTCAAAGATTGATATTGATATCGACAGATTTAAACTGTGTCTTAAAACTTCAGATGCACTGATGAATGTATGTACATGTTTTTGCATTGTAACCACACCATATTAAATCTGCAAATAAACCTTATATACCAAAGTCCATGTATCTGTTCTAGTCTAAGTCTCCCAGCTCATATAAGACAGAAAAGTTTATACGTCTCTGAGAATATTTCCAAGTCGGTATCTTAATCATTATTATGATAGCCAAAACTGCTCTTATCTTTCTCAGAGCAAGAGGAAGCCTTGCTGCTCCAACCTTTCATCTTTTATTCTGTGTACCGTCTTAAGGGGGGATGGGCCGGTTTTCTGGACCACTTTCTCCCTCATGTTTAGCCCCATTAGTTTTCAGATGTTAAGATGTTTGCCCCCATTAGTTAGTCGATTTTAAGACCTTTCGCCCCATTTCGTCGTCAATATTTAGACCTTTCGTGCTATTTAGGTGTCGATTTTTTTTCCCTGGCGAACGATAGTGAGCCTGTAATGTTGGAAGAAACGGTCTTCGGCCAGGACATATTTCTGCCGAAAAACGTACAAATTAATCTAGAAGGGGGATCTAATGGATGTTTTTGTAAATTTGATGGAGGTCTAGGGAGGAAACTAGAAAAATATTGAATACAAGCAAAAATTGCCCAAAAAGTGAACCATTCCCCCTTAAATGGAGATGGGCGTATATATTTGCTAATTTATGTATTCTGCATGTATTATGTATTATGTATTCTGTATGTATTATGTATTATGTATTCTGCATGTATTATGTATTATGTATTCTGTATGTATTATGTATTCTGTATGTATTATGTATTCTGCATGTATTATGTATTATGTATTATGTATGTATTATGTATTCTGCATGTATTATGTATTCTGTATGTATTATGTATTATGTATTCTGTATGTATTATGTATTCTGTATGTATTATGTATTCTGTATATATTATGTATTATGTATTCTGTATGTATTATGTATTCTGCATGTATTATGTATTATGTATTATGTATGTATTATGTATTCTGCATGTATTATGTATTCTGTATGTATTATGTATTATGTATTCTGTATGTATTATGTATTCTGTATGTATTATGTATTCTGTATATATTATGTATTATGTATTCTGTATGTATTATGTATTCTGCATGTATTATGTATTCTGCATGTATTATGTATTATGTATTATGTTGGTGGTGTAATGGTTTAGGTGTTTATGTTCTGGGTGTGGTGTCCCGAGTTGGAATCCCGGGAGGACCATATGCTTTCATTAGTTTATTCAAGAGCATTGGAGTTTGTAATTGATGATTAATGTTAAGAACGGGGTGTTACTTATTATTATCATTTTTTTTTTTTTTTTTTTTTTTTTTTTTTTTCCAACTTACTTCCTCTCGGGCATAGGCTGAGAGCCTTAACATTCACCGCTTTACAATGAACAGTGAAGCCCGTGAGGTCTTGTTCCAGTCTAGGGAGTGAGACATGTGAAGCACGTAGAGTACAACGAGCACCTGCCATCTTGCCTTCACATGAGGCACGGTGCTCACTCACGGCCCGAAACGACCCCATCACTGAAGCAACCTCGTTCCCGTGCTTCACTGTCTCACGCCCTACACTCGGACTCTCACACTTACACACACACAACGCCACCTGTTGAGCAGATAACTCACCAGGCATTGCACCCCTATAGCATATTTTGAATATGGGAATATTCATACAGTACTATTTAATCAGGGAACAATGAGGGTATTTTATTGACGTTTCGGTGGGCTTTGTGGTAATGCACTGATACTAGGTACAGCACAAATTCCATCCCAATAATATCTTCCCATTGATACATAGGGATTTGAACCCAGGACCTTTGTATTACCAGGCCAGTGGCAAGACCACTCCACCACACCTCCCCTTCACCTCCCGAGACCTCCATCAAGCTTAATGAACATCCTCCCAAGACCTTACTTTAAAATAAATTTGTTAATTTTTCGATAGGCCGGTTTCTCTTAAATTACATGCTCGCCATCGCTCACCAGGATTTTTTTTACACCAAAATGACACGAAAATCCGTAATATTTACAAAGAAATGGGGCAAAAGGTCTTAAGATTGCCAAAATAATGGGCCGAACGTCTCATAACCTGAAAACGAAAGGGGCTAAGCATGAGGAAGAAGGGGGACCAGAAAAACGGCCCATTTACCTTAAACGGCGAAGCTATGGTATTTGCAAGTGCCCGCCAGGCGAACGTATTGAGGCTCATTCCCGACTAAAATCGCCATTATCCGTTAAATATCGTTGTTATTTACTTATACATACTTGACTAATCAATCAGGAGTGCCTGAGTGAGCCCTAATATGGCGGAAATAAGCCCGCAGCGTAAGTGTTAAACTATCTAAAACGGGGCTGTTCGGCCAGGCAGCTTAGGGAACAACAACAACAACAACAACAACAACAACAACAACAACTACCTAAAATAATCTACCTTCGATCTAGTTTCCGATTCCAATGCGAAAGAGCCTCAAAATAGTAAGAGAACAAAATTGCCAGTCGAAAATTGCCGGAAAATGCGCTCGTGTGACACCGGATTTAGTCTCTCATACACTCGGCCAACAAACACTGACACACTCTTGCTCAGCCGGTCGTCCTTTTGATGTCGAACTCTTAAGGGGGGTCACCGGATTTGTTGTTTTATCTTTCTCTCCTTTTCTCTCTTTCCCTGGCTTGTATCCATTCGGCCCCTTTCAGCCAACTGTTTTAAGACGTTTAATCCCATCCAGGTGTCGATATCTTCCTGGCGAGCGATAGCGAGCCAGCATTGTATGGAGAAATCCGGCTTCGCCGGAGACACTTTTCTATCGAAGAATGTACAAATTTAGCTTTGCAGTCAAAACAAATATATATATATATATATGCTGGCTAGCGGTATTGACACCTGGATGGGGGTAAACGTCTTAAAACAGTAGGCTGAATGGGGCCGAATAGATACAAGCCAAAGAGAGAGAGGGAGAGAAAGAGAAAACAAGCGAGGTGGGCTCCCTTAAAACTCTGTGGATCACAATATTTTCACTACAACCAGTCGTGAATTTTCCTTTTGTTTCCTGGCTTTTGAAGGGGCACTCTCGATACACTTGTTGTAGTTGGTGGTAACTTTTGTTTCTGTTATTTGAAGTGTGTGTGTGTGTGTGTGTGTGTGTGTGTGTGTGTGTGTGTGTGTGTGTACCACCCAGATACTTTGTTTCCTCCTTTGTTATTTTATTCTTATCATAATATTTTTTCTCCCCAAGTGTGTGTGTTCAGTGAGTTGTTAATGCTCATTTTAATATTTCTAACTTTTGCTGGACAATGGGATAATTAATGTATTTTCTATAATAAGTGCAGGATAAACACTTATGTTACAAAGCACTCATCCACTCTTGACAGTAATATATATTTGAAACATGAACTTCACCTTTGACCTTCTCAAGTCGGATGTAAGCACTAGTATATATATATATATATATATAATATATATATATATATATATATATATATATATATATATATATATATATATATATATATATATCCACACCTATTTCCTGGTGGACTCTTCCCAAATGGTAGAAGTGTCAGTCCGATTGCTTTCATCCATTTTGAACTATAAGAAGTTAAGGGGTCAAATTTATTGTCAAGTTCGTTGGCGCTACCTATTCATATTGTTTCACCAACCAACTCTAGTTCTAAACTCAATTAATGAAATCAACAAATACATTTTTTTTAGGAGAAACCGGCATTCGACCAGGACATTTCCTACCGAAAAACGAACAAATTTATCTTGAAGGGGTGTCTAGGTTTTACTTTTTTTAGCTTTATGGAGGTCTAGCGAGGAATTTAAATACAAATACTGAAAATAAACACATATATATATATCTTAATTAAGTTACACAGGATCTCTAGCTACCGCCACTTCTCAGCCTCAACCAAACACTTACTATAACTATTGCCACAATCCTACATGCTCGGAGCTCATCCTTGACAACGAAACTATTGATTAAACTTTGTCGTAAAACCCAACACAAACACGAGCAGAACAAATTTCCTGAACCAGAAACTTCAACAAAATCATTGACTTCGCTGCTGCCGGGTTGCTTCTCTCTCTCTCTTTTTTTATTCCTTCGTTTCTTCCCATTCGTCACTTCGCAGCCTCTCTCTTTATTATCTCCTCCTCTTCTTCTTCTTCTTCTTCTTCTTTCTTCCTCCCGTCTTTCATCTTGCAGGGTACTTTTTTCTGATCTCGCCGGAACTTTTCTGCCTCCTTCCTTCCACCAACCTGTTCTTTTCTGCCTCCTTCCTTCCACCAACCTGTTCTTTTCTGCCTCCTTCCTTCCACCAACCTGTTCTTTTCTGCCTCCTTCCTTCCACCAACCTGTTCTTTTCTGCCTCCTTCCTTCCACCAACCTGTTCTTTTCTGCCTCTTTCCTTCCACCAACCTGTTCTTTTCTGCCTCCTTCCTTCCACCAACCTGTTCTTTTCTGCCTCCTTCCTTCCACCAACCTGTTCTTTTTGCTTGGCTTCCAGACGGGGATGTTTATTAGGAGAATTACGGCACCTTCTTAGCGACTCTCTCTCTCACTCTCACACACTCACACACACACACGCTCTCTCACTCACTCACTCTCACTCTCTCTCTCTCTCTCTCTCTCACACACACACACACACACTTTCACCCAGTCACTCGCTCACTCAATATATCTTTTTTTGTTCTCTCTCTCTCTCTTACTCCCACTCGCACACACACACACTCTCTCTCTCTCTCTTTTCTGTCTGTCTCTCTGTCTCTGTCTCTCTGTGTCTCTCTCGAACACACACTGGACAAATTGTTGTCAAGATGTCCTGAGAACGAGGTATATTTCTTGGAATCTTATCTCAAGAAACTAAAGTCTATTGTGCTTAGTAAAACAGGCCCATGTCTAGATACCGTAAATCATAAGTGCGCGGATTTTCGGTGTGAGTGTCCTAGGTTCGAGTCCTTGGAGTGCCACATGTATTTGTTGATTTGATTAATTGAGTTTAGAAGTGAAGTTGGTTGGTGACAAAATATAACACATGGCTAAGACATTGATATTATTTGCAATTATTATTTGTAATTATTATTTGTAATTATTATATTATCACAGTTTTGATTTTATGACTTCCATCTAATTAGTTAGTTAAAAAAGAACTTCAGAGGCTATCAACCCTATTGGATTATTATGCCAGTACACTGTAAATCAAGAATATCTATTTATTATGTATTTCACTCCAACACCAAACACCTCCAATGAAACAGGAGCCTCTTTTGGATAACTCTAGTCCCTTGTCTTTCATCTGTACCATTCTTTCTTTCTGTTTCTCCTTCCATTCTTTCCTTCTATCTCTCCCAATTGACCACTTGCGAGTTTCAGGCTATAAGGAAGTTGAAGCCGTATACATCGATATTAAACAGAAATGCAATAATAATTTAAGTTTCTAATTGATAAAATGTATGTTGAATTTGTTTGTATGAGTTTATAAGTGTACTGCAACCATATTTTAGCTGGGAATTCTGTTAAATATCAATGTCTACAGCTCCAACTTCCTTATAGAACGAAACTCGCAAGTGGTTAATTGTCTTTTCTCCTCCTCCCACTTCTTCCCATCCTTTCTTCCATCTCTACCATTCTTTCTTTCTGTTCTCTCCCATGTCTTCCTTGCTCTAGTTTATTCGCTGTGAGTAAGCGATATTTCATGACCCTCTATCCTCTGTTACTCAAAAAGGGCTAAAGCAAACTGGCTGTAAATTTCCACATCTATTCCTTGACCGACTCTTCCCTAATGGTAGACATATTAGCTCGATTACTCTAGTCGTTTGTGAGTTACAGAGGTTACAGGTCACGATTTCTCGCCTACTTACAGCGAATAGACTTTTATACCATTGAGTCCCTCTCTACTCTTCCCGTTCTGGGTTTTGTGTTGTAGGTGACCACTGGCGCTGCTCTCTTTCTTCCCACCGCTGCCACCACAAAACCGGTCCCCCCCCCCCCCCCACAGCCAACTTATTTCTGCACCCCACTTGTGACCATTCGTACAGAGAATGACATTATATTTAGTCAACTAAGATTTACCTAACCAAACCTAGCCTAAACTACCCTAACCTTTGGTCCAATATTTTCCAACCTGGCGAGTCGCTTTTGAACTAGAGGGCTCTACTTCGAGCTAATTGAACACTTGCGAGTTGCAGGCTATAAGGAAGTTGGAGCCGCAAACATCGGTATTAAACGTAAATACAATAATCAATCCGATGTCTAATGGATAACAAATATGTTGAATTTAGTTGTATGTATTTATCAATGTGTTGAATTTAGTTGTATGTATTTATCAATGTGTTGAATTTAGTTGTATGTATTTATCAATGTGTTGAATTTAGTTGTATGTATTTATCAATGTACTACAACCGAATTTTAGCTGGTAATTCTGCTCAACATCAATGTAAAATACTCCAACTTCCTTATAGCCTGAAACTCGCAAGTGGTCAATTGGATGATAGTAATGTGTTCAAGTAACATACAGTACAAAGGAGTACAAAACATACACATGGAGTAACTACTCAGCACCTGCAGCCAATCAGCTCTAAAATGAGTTCTCCAGATCAAAGGGACCAGGTGCAAACTCACCAGGTAAACACAATGGACTATAACCTAACCTAACCTAACCTAATCAAGCCTTACATAGCCCAGCCTAATTTGCTCTAACTTTCTCCTCACTTCTCTCTCTATCTATCAATTAATCAATCAATCTATGGGGGAGGCACTCGCTATAGGCAGTTATGCCTTTTGCCTCCCTCAATCACATAGAAAAAAAAAAAAAAAAAAAAAAAAAATCTATCTATCTATCAATATCTATTTATCTATCAATATCTATCTATCTCTCTCTCTCTCTCTATATATATATATATATATATATCAAAGTAATATTAAAGAGCATCTGAACGGTATCGTAGGCATGGAGAGCTTAACAATCCTCCCCAGACCCCCCTTCAAGCCAATCTACTGAGGCAAAGCAGGTAAACTCGGATGCGATAATCTCTCGCCCACTCATAACAAATCGTGAACCCTCTATGTTTTCTTATATGCAATTATATCTATGTGGACAAATGTATGTGTAGAACTGGCTTTTTAATTAATAGCATATATATTTGTGTAGTTGATTTATAGAAAACTATATTCATCATTTCGTTTCCAGAGATATACTTCCATAGTTAGAAATAGGTTAAATCCAGGAATATTTATGAGTGGGCTAGACACTATAGTATATGATGATGTAAGATTGGTCAGGAATGGGTTACAAAAAATACTCTAGTGACTTTACCTCCCCCCCCTCTCTCTCTCTCTCTCTCTCGTCTATCATCCCACTGTGTTCTCTTTTTCTCTCTATTCCTTCATTTCTTCCCGTTCGTCTCTTCGCGGCCCCTATTATCTCCTCTCTCTCTGTCTCTCTCTCTCTCTCTCTCTCACTCTCACTCTCTCTCTCTCTCCCTCTCTCACACACCAGGGATTTAAAGCAGAGGGCGGAGGGGCGGTAAAAAATGGAGGTGGAGGAGGGTAATAAGATTTGAGGAAGAGGAGGAGGAAGAAGGGTTGCGAGAGAGAGAGAGAGAGAGAGTGAGAGTATGTGTGTATGTGAGAGAGAGAGAGAGAGAGAGAGAGAGAGAGAGAGAGAGAGAGAGAGAGAGAGAGAGAGAGAGAGGCCGCGAAGAGAGAGAACGGGAGAAGAAGAGGAGAGAAAGAAAGAGAGAGAGAGAAGTGAGAACAAGGAGAGAGAGAGAGAGAGGAAGAGAGAGAGAGGAGAAGAGAGAGACGAGAGAGAGAGAGAGAGAGAGAGAGAGAGAGAGAGAGAGAGAGAGAGAGAGAGAGAGAGAGAGAGAGAGAGAGAGAGAGAGAGAGAGAGAGAGAGAGAGTATGTATATATGTGTGTGTGTGTGTGTGTCCCTCTGGTCTCGTCTCTCTTCTCTTTTGACAGCTGTTTTCTAGCTTCGTTTTCTGAATTTTTTTCTATTTCAATTTCTATTTTTGTTTCCCCATCTTCGACAATTTAAGGGGAGATTTCCACTTGAGGGATTTTTTTCTTGACCCCTTTCTCCCTCATGTTTAGCCCCATTGCTTTTCTAATTTTAAGACGTTCGCCCCATTATTTTGACGATTTTAAGAACTTTCGACCCATTTCTGTCAATTTTAAGACCTTTCGTGCCATTTAGGTGTCGATTTTATCCTGGCGAGCGATAGCGAGCCTGTAATATAAGAGGAACCGGCTCTCAGCCGGGATAAAAATGTATCTTGAAAGAGGGTCAAGGGGGTGACATTTTAAGATTGCTGGAGGAGTAGGAAACAAACTAAAAACCGGCCCTCAAATGTTCTGATATTTCTACTTGGATGTTTTGTCTTTATCTAATGGCTATGCTTAGTGACAATGGAATAACAAACAATAACAAACCCACTTTGTTTGTGACAGTCTAGTATTTTCCTCAGTTAGACAGTTAGCTTACTGCTCTATATAAATAATGCTTCTATGTTGATAAACTCCCTCAAGGGCAGGTTTTTAGTTTGGTCTCTAGATATCCTTCAAGCTTAAGATTACACCCCCTTGAGCCCCTTTCGAGATAAATTTGTACATTTTTCGGTAGAAAAATGTCCCGGTTCCTCTTAAATTACAGGCTCGCTATCGCTCGCCAGGATAAAATCGACACCTAAATTGCACGAAAGGTCTTAAAATTGACGGAAATGGGGCGAAAGTTCTTATAATCGCCAAACTAATGGGGCGACTGTCTTAAAATCTCAAAAGCAATGGGGCTAAACATGAGGGAGAAAGGGGTCCAGAAAAAAATCCCTCAAGTCGATATCTCCCCTTGAATGAACCGCAGGGTGTTTGAGACGAAAACTATTCCTTAGGTCTCTCTCTCTCTCTCTCTCGTTCCTCCTCATTAACTCCCTTCTTCTTCCATATTTTATCTCCCTCCCTCTCTCCCCCTTCTTCATTGTTCCCTCTCCTTCCACCCCATTTCCCTCTTACCCTCCTTCATATCCCCTCTCGCTCCAATCCTTCAGTTCCCCTCTCTCTCCAATCCTTCAGTTCCCCTCTCTCCAATCCTTCAGTTCCCCTCTCTCCAATCCTTCAGTTCCCCTCTCTCCAATCCTTCAGTTCCCCTCTCTCTCCAATCCTTCAGTTCCCCTCTCTCTCCAATCCTTCAGTTCCCCTCTCTCTCCAATCCTTCAGTTCCCCTCTCTCTCCAATCCTTCAGTTCCCCTCTCTCTCCAATCCTTCAGTTCCCCTCTCTCTCCAATCCTTCAGTTCCCCTCTCGCTCCAATCCTTCAGTTCCCCTCTCGCTCCAATCCTTCAGTTCCCCTCTCGCTCCAATCCTTCAGTTCCCCTCTCGCTCCAATCCTTCAGTTCCCCTCTCGCTCCAATCCTTCAGTTCCCCTCTCTCCAATCCTTCAGTTCCCCTCTCGCTCCAATCCTTCAGTTCCCCTCTCGCTCCAATCCTTCAGTTCCCCTCTCGCTCCAATCCTTCAGTTCCCCTCTCGCTCCAATCCTTCAGTTCCCCTCTCGCTCCAATCCTTCAGTTCCCCTCTCGCTCCAATCCTTCAGTTCCCCCTCTCGCTCCAATCCTTCAGTTCCCCTCTCGCTCCAATCCTTCAGTTCCCCTCTCGCTCCAATCCTTCAGTTCCCCTCTCGCTCCAATCCTTCAGTTCCCCTCTCTCTCCAATCCTTCAGTTCCCCTCTCCAATCCTTCAGTTCCCCTCTCTCTCCAATCCTTCAGTTCCCCTCTCCAATCCTTCAGTTTCCCTCCTTTATTTTACACTCGCCTTCTCCCTCTCTCTTCTTAATTTTCCCTCTCTTCCTCCCTCCCTCTCCCCTCTCCTTCAGTTTCCCCTCTCTCTCTCCCCTTTCATCTGTTTCCCCCCTCTCCCTTCCTTCATTTTCCCCTCTCTCTCTCCCCCTTCACCAGTTTCCCCCCTCTCCCTTCCTTCTTTTTTCCCTCTCCTTCTTCCCTCATTTAATCCCATCGTTCTGTGTTCGTCAATTTATCGCCTCTTTGCTCTTCCCATTCTTATCGCTCCATTTCCTCTATCCAGATTTCTCCCCAGTGTCTCCCCGATTTCTTATTTGTAAACTTTCGTGCGTTTATCCTTCGTTGAATCTAATGCCTTCCTCGTTTATCTAATTATGTTTTGTTCTTCGCACGTCTTCCCATACATTACCGTTTCATGTTTTATCGTATACTTTTGTATCGTATATATATGTATGTATGTATGTATGTACTTACTCTAGTTGTACTTACTCTAGTTGTATTGCGGGAGTGAGCATGCTCGTTATTTCCCGCCTCCTATATGTGTAGGTGTGTTATATGTATCGTTGGAATGGCTGTGGATGTGTGTGTAGTCTGTATTTTTAGCCAATTGGCGACATCGGAAACGAAGGCTTAGGGTGGATCTGTATGGTACCATTCTCACTATAGACGGTACCGTCTCGCCCGAAGGCTTAGGTAGCCATCAGCTTAGGTGAACCATATGATACCCATCTCGCCTTGTACCATTTTTGCCAACCCCAGATGGGACGTCACAACGTCGTCCACTTATTCCAGGTACCTATTTACAGCTAGGTGAACTGAGGCTAACACATGAAAGGAAACAAGCCCAATTTGTCTCCGCCCGGCCGGGGATTGAACCCCCGACCCCTCGTGTGTGAGACGAGAACTCTACCTACTAGGCTACGGGCTGTGTGTGTATGTATGTATGTATGTATGTATGTATGTATGTATGTATGTATTTACTAAGGCCCATTCCCCACTTTCCCAATTTTATTTGTTTTGTATATATATATATATAATTATATATATATATACTGTATATATATATTTCGTGCTTGTTGCTTTTTCTCTATTTACCTTCTTGTCCGACAATGATAATTCAGTATTTCTATTGTTCTTTCTTCTATTTCTCTTTCTTAGCTATTCTTCAAGTCAATATTTTCCGCTCTACCGACTTTTTCTTTTATGCAGCTTCCGTCCCACTTCACTCACTCCTTACCCACTTTTTAACTCATAAATTTTTAATAAGAAAGGAAGCAAAACCAACTCCCTCAGCCAATAGCCCGGCTCTCTCTCTCTCTCTCTCTTACAATCTTTCACTTTCTCGCCTACGATCTTTCCCTGTCTCAATTACACCCCCTCTCTTGTTCGCCCTTCTCTCTCTCTCTCTCTCTCTCTCTCTCTCTCTCTCTCTCTCTCTCTCTCCTACAATCTTTCACTTTCTCCTCTACGATCTTTCCCTGTCTCTATCCTACTCCTCTCTATCCCCTCCCTTCCCCACCCCCAGCAGTCTAATTTATAATGGCCTGATGAAGAGAACAGCTGGCTGGCCCCCCCCCCCCCTCTCTCTCTCTCTCTCTCTCGCCTCTTATTCTATTATTCACATTACTCCTCTTTCGTCTCTCTCTCTCTCTCCCTCCACCTATACAAACATACATTAAAATAAAAATAAATAAATAAATATATATATAAATAAATATATACAGTATATATATATATATATATATACAGGGTCTACCAAAATACATGTGCCAAACTTCAGGATATGATTCTACAGATGCGTCTACGCAAACAATGTTCTATAACAAAAAATGTGTTTATTTGTCTTGGGCAACATACCCAATTGACCCGCCTTGCATTCCCTTCACTTCCGCCCCGTTGCCATTGATGTCCCTACATATTGAGCCGCCCACACTAGCTACTGTGCCTCTTACCCAGCTACCCAGCAAGCCTAAGCTATAGTCTATTCCCTGTAAGTAGGCGAAAAATCATGACCTGTAACCTCTGTAACTCAAAAACGACTTGGGTAATCGAGCTAATATGTTTACCATTTGGGAAGAGTCAATCAAGGAATAGATGTAGAAATTTACAGCCAATTTGCTCTAGCCCTTTTGGAGTTACAGAGGTTAGAGGTCATGATTGATCGCCTACTTACAGCGAATAGACTACAGTGTAGCCCTTGAGAATACATACCAAGCCAGTGAGCTTAGCTACTGATGTCATCGAAGTCTAGAACCTCCGGAAGAAATGCAAGGAACTTCACTTTGTGTTCTATCAATCTATCTATCTATATGCTCAGGCCCAATCCCCATTTTGGGGGTAGCCGACTCAAGACAGAGCAAGAACAGGGACAACACAAAAACAACATAAAACAACAAATAAACACAGATAAAAAGCATAAACTCACACACATCCAGGTCACCCAGGAGAAGACCCAGAGACCAGGGTCACCAAGGTCGCTCCAGCACTCCCCCGGCCCACGACCACCCGGAGAGGTTCCGATCTCGGCAGGCAGACAAGCAGCGGAGCCAAAGCCACAAACCCTCCCACCACACTTCCAGGCGCACCCTTCATATTAATCATCTCCCCGGGCCAGGCGCCTGATGGACTATTATCTAGTCCAACTTGCACCCGACCCCTTACTCCAAATGACCAAGTGTTCACTCAACTATTCACAAGCATTCTCCATTCACTCCTGTGTTAATACTAATAATCTATGTTTATACTCTGTTATATTATCCTCTATTACCTTTGTGTTCTTGTGTGTTCTCACCTTCTCCAGTCAAGTAAGAACCTACCTCTCAGTTACTGTAAGGCACACCCCATCAACCGACAGTTCCCTCTCTCCTCTCCTCCCCCTCACACCCTGCAGGCCTTGCACCTCCAGCAAGCCTCCTTCCTTGTGAAAGAAGGTGTGTGTTTGTGTGTAAGTAACGAATCGAAGGAGCGTGTAAATGACTGTGGGTGCAAGGATTGTGGGGGTAAGAATGAAAGTAGGAATACAAACGTGGGTGGTTGTGTGTGTGTGTGTATGTTCCGACAGAGGATAAACCTGAAAGAGAGAAAGAGGAGGTGTATATGTGTAATTAAAACACATACACACACACACACACACACACACACACACATCTATATATACAAAGATAACCAAAACGAAGATGTGCAATAAATGAATTTCCAAAAAGTATGTATTTTGTTTAATTTGTTGATTCAGCAGGTCTGGGCTCACTGATCTCTTAAGTCGTCCCAGAACAACCTTAATGTGATTACCTGAGACCCTTTACAAGTCAGAGAGCGGACAACCTTTCACAATAGCACCATTTGGGAGACTCAGAACCTTATTAACCCATTCTGTACCGGCGACGTCATTTTATCCTATTCTAACAACTATTAGACGACTTTATTCAGCTTAGGAAGGATCTATTGTTGCTAAAAGGATTAAATGAGCTAGCCTGTAGCCTTCTAATTGCTAGAGGTCCTTCCAAAGCTGTTGCCAGAATATAACGAAAAGGACTTCGCTGGTACAGTCGCGCTAATAAGTGATGTCTCAGCATTAAGTATTTTTGCATCAATAATTGGTATCAGCAATATCTAAGCTTCATTTCTTCATATCAAGTGAGATATACAAACATGTCTCTACACTTACCCACCATTTTCAACATCTGACAGACATTAATAAAACACAGAGCAAGCCAAACGTAATGACTGCTGGGACATAACTTATTAGCGCGACTGTACAGAAGGGATTAAGACTGGTATTTTCGGGTTCGTTACTGTATGTATGTATTGTATGTATGTATATACTCAATCACATACCCAATTGCTGGGGGTTACCGACTCGAGACAGAGCCCGAACAGAAACAATGCTCAAGGGTTCTAATTCTCAGGGTCCGGGATCACTTTCACGTTCCCTCGCCCCTTTCTCTGTCTAGATGAGTAGGAGAATTTTACAAGGGGAAGAGGGTTCCTAGCCCCCTGTCCCCAGAAGGAAAAGTAGGACAGTAAAAGAGACAGACAGAAACGGCTAAGGTTGTGTAGAGGATGCCAAACCTCACTCTGGATAGGACCAGCCCTCACCCACTACTACAAAACAAATTCGGGTGTGCCATATATTATTATTGTTAATGCATTATTTATATATAGTATATATTTTTTTCTATGTAAATGAGGGAGACAAAAGGCATAACTACATGCAGCGAGTGCCTCCCCCAGAGTTCAAAGAGTGACAGGGCCAAAATCAATGGACGTTTGAGCTAAAATACCTGGACACACAGAGTTTGAAGCAATTTAAGTCATAGGAAGAGGGAAAGACTGATTCTGGGAGAGAGTTCCAGAGCTCAGCAGTTGAATAGAAGAAAGTCTGAGAATAGCGTTTCACTCTTGGGTTAGAGAGTTGCTTACGTAGAGGAGGTGGTATACACTGGGAAAGCTCCGAGGAACACTGATTATTGTAGTAGCGATAGAATAGCGAGAGAGATGCAATATTGCGGCGAAGAGAGAGAGATTGCAGAGAGTTGGTGAGTGGACGGGAGTTAATGATACGAAAGGCTTTCCTTTCTACTTTATCTAGGAGTGCGGTGTGAGAGGATCCTCCCCACACATGTGAACAATACTCAATACAAGGACGCACTGTGCCCCTGTACAGAACAAGAAGCTGTGCAGGGGTAAAGAACCCCTTGAGGCGGTTGAGCACACCCAGATTCTGGGAGGCTGCCTTAGCGAGACTGGTAATATGGTCTTTCCAAGTGAGAGCAGAAGAAAAAGAGACACCGAGAACATTGAGAGAAGATGAAGGGTTGATTTTTGTATTGTTGAAGAATAAAGGATAGTCCTCTGGAGGTTCCTGCAATTCATTACTAATTAATATTTTGTGTCATGCCCCAGCCAGGGTTCGAACCCAGGCCAGTAGTGCAGCACTCCAGCACCTAAAACACTAGACCACCGAGGAGCTTAAAGGTAGTGGCTTCATTTGGAATTATATCCCATCCACCACCACCACCCGCTCCGACTCGTGATCACGTAGCTAGATACCATACACACAAACACACAAACACTAGCAACCAAGTACTAGAGAAGGATACTTGTAATCTGGGGCACATTGAAGGCCTCACTGATAAACAAGTAGAGCTCTAATCAATGAATATTTTGTGTCATACCTGTATTTGGTAAGTTCTATCTATCTATCTATTGCCGGACGCCTTATTCCCCTTACGAGGGTGGCCATACACAGAATGCCCCCAAGCGGACCGATTCCCTGTGAGAGGGACAACCCGAGGACTTACAGGATTTACCACTCAATTTAGGATCCGTCCGACTCCGAGGCCCTCTGTGTATCTTGTTAGCACTATTTTTCTACAGTGGTGTTCGGCTAATCCATCCACTAACCTGCCTTACCCTTAGGTAAGCAGAACGGATTTGTATCAGGTTTACTCCCCTAGACAGGTTGCCAACCAAGGCTGACGAGTCCCATCCACCCGGTAAGTTGCTAATAATATATATGCACCTCTCAACAAGTTACCCAAGTCAATAACAAGTTTATTCTACAGTAAGTTTTTTATCATTTACGAATGACAATATATATGACTAAAGGAGAAGTAGAATCACACTGTTTTTTGAAGCACACTATTTGTTTAGAGAAAAGTAAATTATAAGAATATATTTTCATGACGGTATTTATATGTTTGCTTTTTAGCATTTTTAATACAACAACGCATATGACGCGATTTTGAGCCTATTGGGGATACTTTAAAGCCTTTGTTTCCATCAGGGGTATTTAGAAACCTTTAGTTTAGTTACTTCAACCTCTGCAGTTGTCTTTGAGTTAGCTGTGTTGAGGCCTATTGGGGATACTTTAAAGCCTTTGTTACCATCAGGGGTATTTAGAAACCTTTAGTTTAGTTACTTCAACCTCTGCAGTTGTCTTTGAGTTAGCTGTGTTGAGCCTATTGGGGATACTTTAAAGCCTTTGTTACCATCAGGGGTATTTAGAAACCTTTAGTTTAGTTACTTCAACCTCTGCAGTTGTCTATGAGTTAGCTGTGGGCAGAAAACTAATTTTGGAGAGGTAATTATAAGAGTGAGCGAACTCTATTTCTTATTGCTAATCTGGCAACCTCTGCGTCATAAATGCGTGAAAGGGTTAATACAACAAGAACTAACATAGATCCTTCAAAACAACAACAAAGCTGGTTGTAGATTTCGAATTCGGGTTCAGATTAATTAGCTTTACAATCCTAGTGCTATTTGAGCTACAGTAGATACTTCATATTTCCACCATATTCGGTACTCTCCAAAGGCAGTACATGTTCCTCTTTAAGGGGAGGTTTTTAGTTGATTCCCTAGACTTCCATCAAGCTTAAAATTACTCCCCCTAGACCCCCTTTCAAGATAAATGTGTACATTTTTCGGTAGAAAAATGTTCCGGCCGTAGGCCGGTTCCCCTTAAATTACAGGCTCGCTATCGCTCGCCAGGAAAAAATCGACACCTAAATGGCACGAATGGTCTTAAAATTGACTTAAATGGGGCGAGGGTTCTTAAAATCGTCAAACTAATGGGGCGAACGTCTTAAAATCTCAAAAGCAACGGTGCTAAACATGAGGGAGAAAGGGGTCCAGAAAAAAAATCCTCCAGGTGGATATCTCCCCTTAAAACCCTCCTCATTGTTCTGACGTGTTCAATACCACCATTATGTGCCTTGCTCGGATCCTTGGGGCCCTTTGATATTATGTGCCTCGCTCTCGGATCCTTGGGGCCCTTTGATATTATGTGCCTCGCTCTCGGATCCTTGGGGCCCTTTGATATTATGTGCCTCGCTCTCGGATCCTTGGGGCCCTTTGATATTATGTGCCTCGCTCTCGGATCCTTGGGGCCCTTTGATATTATGTGCCTCGCTCTCGGATCCTTGGGGCCCCTTTGATATTATGTGCCTCGCTCTCGGATCCTTGGGGCCCTTTGATATTATGTGCCTTCGCTCTCGGATCCTTGGGGCCCTTTGATATTATGTGCCTCGCTCTCGGATCCTTGGGGCCCTTTGATATTATGTGCCTCGCTCTCGGATCATTGGGGCCCTTTGATATTATGTGCCTCGCTCTCGGATTCTTGGGCCCTTTGATATTATGTGCGCGCTCTCGGATCATGGGGCCCTTTGATATTATGTGCCACGGTCTGGGATCCTTGGGGACCTGTGATATTATGTGCCTCGCTCGCGGATCCTTGGGGCCCTTTGATACTATGTGCTCGCTCCGGATCCTTGGGGCCCTTTGGATATTATGTACCTCGCTCTCGGATCCTTGGGGCCCTTTGATATTATGTGCCTCGCTCTCGGATCATTGGGGCCCTTTGATATTATGTGCCTCGCTCTCGGATCCTTGGGGCCCTTTGATATTATGTGGACTCGCTCTCGGATCCTTGGGGCCTTTGATATTATGTGCCTCGCTCTCGGATCCTTGGGGCCCTTTGATATTATGTGCCTCGCTCTCGGATCCTTGGGGCCTTTGATATTATGTGCCTCGCTCTCGGATCTTGGGGCCTTTGATATTATGTGCCTCGCTCTCGGATCCTTGGGGCCCTTTGATATTATGTGCCTCGCTCTCGGATCCTTGGGGCCCCTTTGATATTATGTGCCTCGCTCTGCGGATCCTTGGGGCCCTTTGATATTATGTGCCTCGCTCGGATCCTTGGGGCCCCTTGAGATTATGTGCCTCGCTCTCGGATCCTTGGGGCCCTTTGCTATTATGTGCCTCGCTCTCGAATCATTGGGGCCCTTCGATATTATGTGCCTCGCTCTCGGGATCCTTGGGGCCATTTGATAATATGTGCCTCGCTCTCGGATCCCTTGGGGCCCTTTGATTATTAGTGCCTCGCTCTCGGAGCCTTGGGGCCTTTTGTAGTTATGTTGCCTCGCTCTCGGATCCTTGGGGCCCTTTGATATTACTGTGCCTCGACTCTCGGATCCTTGGGGCCTTTGATATTAGTGCCTCGCTCTCGGATCCTTTGGGGCCCTTTGAGATTATTAGTAGTCCTCCGCTCGTCGGATCCTTGAGGGCCTTTGATTATTTATGTGCCTCAGCTGCTCGGATTCTTTGGGGCCCTTTGATATATGTGCCTGCGCCGCATATCGGATCCTTGGGGCCCTTTGATATTTATGTGCCTCGCTCTCGGATC
>CM064539.1:2916049-2918549 GCA_032716605.1 Paralithodes platypus
GAAGCTGCGCAGGGGTAAAGAACCCCTTGAGGCGGTTGAGCACACCCAGATTCTGGGAGGCTGCCTTAGCGAGACTGGTAATTTGGTCTTTTCAAGTGAGAGCACAAGAAAAAGAGACACCGAGAACATTGATAGAAGATGAAGGTTGATTTTTGTATTGTTGAAGAATAAAGGATAGTCCTCTGGAGGTTCCTACAATTCATTACTAATTAATATTTTGTGTCATGCCCCAGCCAGGGTTCGAACCCAGGCCAGTAGTGCAGCACTCCAGCACCTAAAACACTAGACCACCGAGGAGCTTAAAGGTAGTGGCTTCATTTGGAATTATATCCCATCCACCACCACCCGCTCCGACTCGTGATCACGTAGCTAGATCACCTACACACACACACACAAATCACACCACTAGCAACCAAGTACTAGAGAAGGATACTTGTAATCTGGGGCACATTGAAGGCCTCACTGATAAACAAGTAGAGCCCTAATCAATGAATATTTTGTGTCATACCTGTATTTGGTAAGTTCTATCTATCTATCTATTGCCGGACGCCTCATTCCCCTTACGAGGGTGGCCATACACAGAATGCCCCCAAGCGGACCGATTCCCTGTGAGAGGGACAACCCGAGGACTTACAGGATTTACCACTCAATTTAGGATCCGTCCGACTCCGAGGCCCTCTGTGTATCTTGTTAGCACTATTTTTCTACAGTGGTGTTCGGCTAATCCATCCACTAACCTGCCTTACCCTTAGGTAAGCAGAACGGATTTGTATCAGGTTACTCCCCTAGACAGGTTGCCAACCAAGGCTGACGAGTCCCATCCACCCGGTAAGTTGCTAATAATATATATGCACCTCTCAACAAGTTACCCAAGTCAATAACAAGTTTATTCTACAGTAAGTTTTTTATCATTTACGAATGACAATATATTGACTAAAGGAGAAGTAGAATCACACTGTTTTTTGAAGCACACTATTTGTTTAGAGAAAAAGTAAATTATAAGAATATTTTCATGACGGTATTTATATGTTTGCTTTTTAGCATTTTTAATACAACAACGCATATGACGCGATTTTGAGCCTATTGGGGATACTTTAAAGCCTTTGGAGTTAGCTGTAGCCTATTGGGGATACTTTAAAGCCTTTGTTACCATCAGGGGTATTTAGAAACCTTTAGTTAGTTACTTCAACCTCTGCAGTTGTCTTTGAGTTAGCTGTGTTGAGCCTATTGGGGATACTTTAAAGCCTTTGTTTACCATCAGGGGTATTTAGAAACCTTTAGTTTAGTTACTTCAACCTCTGCAGTTGTCTTTGAGTTAGCTGTGTTGAGCCTATTGGGGATACTTTAAAGCCGTTGTTACCATCAGGGGTATTTAGAAACCTTTAGTTTAGTTACTTCAACCTCTGCAGTTGTCTATGAGTTAGCTGTGGGCAGAAAACTAATTTTGGAGAGGTAATTATAAGAGTGAGCGAACTCTATTTCTTATTGCTAATCTGGCAACCTCTGCGTCATAAATGCGTGAAAGGGTTAATACAACAAGAAATAACATAGATCCTTCAAAACAAAAACAAAGCTGGTTGTAGATTTCAAATTTGGGTACAGATTAATTAGCCTTACAATCCTAGTGCTATTCGAGCTACAGTAGATACTTCATATTTCCACCATATTCGGTACTCTCCAAAGGCAGTACATGTTCCTCTTTAAGGGGAGGTTTTTAGTTGATTCCCTAGACTTCCATCAAGCTTAAAATTACTCCCCCTAGACCCCCTTTCAAGATAAATGTGTACATTTTTCGGTAGAAAAATGTTCCGGCCGTAGGCCGGTTCCCCTTAAATTACAGGCTCGCTATCGCTCGCCAGGAAAAATCGACACCTAAATGGCACGAATGGTCTTAAAATTGACTTAAATGGGGCGAGGGTTCTTAAAAATCGTCAAACTAATGGGGCGAACGTCTTAAATCTCAAAAGCAACGGTGCTAAACATGAGGAGAAAGGGGTCCAGAAAAAAAAATCCTCCAGGGGGAAATCTCCCCTTAAAATCCTCCTCATTGTTCTGACGTGTTCAATACCACCATTGTGCCTCGCGGATCCTTGGGGCCCTTTGAATTA
Source organism: Paralithodes platypus (assembly GCA_032716605.1). NCBI lineage: Eukaryota > Metazoa > Arthropoda > Malacostraca > Decapoda > Lithodidae > Paralithodes > Paralithodes platypus. The sequence goes on from CM064539.1 coordinate 2,918,158, forward strand.
TGTGCCTCGCTCTCGGATCCTTGGGGCCCTTTGATATTATGATTATGTGCCTCGCTCGTATCCTTGGGGCCCTTTGATATTATTCCTCGCTCTCGGATCCTTGGGGCCCTTTGATACTATGTACCTCGCTCTCGGAGCCTTGATGCCCTTTGTTATTATGTGCCTCGCTCGGATCCTTGGGGCCCTTTGAATATGTGCCTCGCTCTCGGATCCTTGAGGCCTTTGATATTATGTGCATCGCTCTCGGATCCTTGGGCCCTTTGATATTATGGCCTCGCTCTCGGGATCTTGGGGCCTTGATATTATGTGCATCGCTCTCGGATCTTGGGGCCCTTTGATATTATGTGCCTCGCTCGGATCCTTGGGGCCCTTTGATATTATGTGCCTCGCTC
>CM064539.1:2923549-3168549 GCA_032716605.1 Paralithodes platypus
TTGGTTTTTGGTCTATATATTTATTTATCAATTTATTTATTATTTTCCTCCCTAGACCTCCATCAAGATTAGAAAAAGGCCCCCAAGACCCCCTTCCAAGATAAATTTGTACATTTTTCGGTAGAAAAATTTCCCGGCCGAAGGCCGGTTCCTTCTAAAACTAGAGGCTCGCTTTCGCTCGCAAGTACAAAATCGACACCTAATTGACACGAAAGATCTTAATATTTACACAAAAATGAGGCGAAAAGTTTCAAAATGCCAAACTAACGGAACGAACGTCTTAAAACCTCAAACCTAATATGCTAAACATGAGGGAGAAGGGGGTCCAGAAAAAGCGAGTACTACCCCCTTACTACCCTCATGGAAGCCTTGACTTTCTTATAGTATGTTGAAATAACCAGGTGAATAGTGCTGGGGATAGTTCGGAACACTGGCCTTTTATCGTTTACTGAAAGATACGATAATAAATGTTGAGGTGAGGAGTTAACCATTACTGTACCGGTTCCGTCCTTTTAACTATATTCTGGCCACTGTTAAAGGATTGTATTCAGTTTACAAAGAGGCCTCCAGCAATTAACAGGCTTCGAACTATCTCACTTAACCCTTTTTGATACCACAGATCCTTCCTAAACTGGACAAAATCGTGTAAATATAGCTAGAATATTATTAAAAAGACGTCGCCGGTACAGAAGGGTTAACTAAGCATTCAGAGTACCAATAGGTAGCTGTGCATGACAAGGCTTGGATGGTTTCGGCATGTGGAGAGGATGAATGACCAACATTTGGAGAAGAAATGCAAGTCTGTGAACGATGGAGGACTTGCAAGGAGAGGGTAGACCAAGAAACACATAGGATCAAGGTCTATAGTCTGATCTCAATAAGGGTATAACCTTGACAAATTAGGCAGCCCAGAATAAGGCTGCCTGGAATGCTGCCAATAAAACTTGACACTGAAATAATATTAAACTTCTTATAGATCACTCAGTCAATAAATCACACAGACAGTAGGCTATGTATGTACTGTACTGTATGTATTTATATTTGTAAGACTCCCTTTCCAAGTTTCCAGTGAAGGTGACATTGCTCAGCACACAAGGTTATCACACTAATAGATTCAAGTGTACTGTATATGTCCAGCACTCACAGGACGTTCACTGGCTTCATAAAGGTTAGTGTTGATATGTAACGTCAACAAAAATATCCCCTCCTCTTATGTTAATTACGCTCAACGCGTAAGAATATAACTTACAAATATGTCGCTTGATTATATGAATCATATATTACGCCCTTAATTAAACAGCTCAAACTTTTATGCAAAATATGCGGATTATATGGGAAGATGATCGACCGTCGAGGAGTGTCTAAAGGAAGATTTCTAAAAGGGGCTAAGTCCACAAGACACATGATTCCATAAATATAAAGTTGTTGCAAACTTAATTTTAAGAGAAATCGGCCTTCGGCCGGGACATTTGTTATCGAAAAATTTACAAATTTATCTTGAAGGGGGATCTAAGGAGTGTTTTTTTCAAGCTTGATGAAGGTCTAGCGAGGAAACTAAAATATAAATGAATATATAAATATATAGACCCCCAAAATATATAGACCCCCCAAAATATATAGACCCCCAAAATATATAGACCCCCCAAAATATATAGACCCCCCAAAATATATAGACCCCCCAAAATATATAGACCCCCCAAAATATATAGACCCCCCAAAATATATAGACCCCCCAAAATATATAGACCCCCCAAAATATATAGACCCCCAAAATATATAGACCTCCAAAAATATATAGACCCCCAAAAATATATAGACCCCCAAAAATATATAGACCTCCAAAAATATATAGACCCCCAAAAATATATAGACCCCCAAAATATATAGACCCCCAAAATATATAGACCCCCAAAATATATAGACCCCCAAAAATATATAGACCCCCAAAATATAGACCCCACAAAATACATAAATATATAGACCCCCACAAAATATATAGACCCCCACAAAATATATAGACCCCCACAAAATATATAGACCCCCACAAAATATATAGACCCCCACAAAATATATAGACCCCCCAAAATATATAGACCCCCCAAAATAACCACTGTCCCCTTAGGTAGAAAAGGGTCAAAGTTGCCCAGTCAGGTCATTATTTCTCCACACCTTTACAGCTTCAAGCCAAATCAAAAGAGGCTTTGAAGCCATTGAAATCTAAAATACGGGAATATGACCATTTAGATAGCCGATCAATTAGCCCATACACGATAGATTGCTTTTGCACCCGAAATATCTCATCCACATAATAATATAATCTAACTGTTTAATATTTCACCGTTCTTGAGTTAATCCCAACAATTGCCAGCCAGGAAAATATCGACACCTAAATGGCACGATAGGTCTTAAAATTGACAACGATGTTTGTTTTCTATGTGAGTGAGGAAGACAAAAGGCAGAACTGCTTGTAGCGAGTGCCTCCCCCAGAGTTGAAAGAGTGACAGGGCCAAAATCAAGGGACGTTCGAGACCAAAATGCCTGGACACACGGAGTTTGAAGTAATTTAAGTCATAGGCAGAGGGAAAGATTGATTCTGGGAGAGAGTTCCAGAGCTCAGCAGTTGAATAGAAGAAAGTCTGAGAATAACGTTTCACTCTTGGGTTGGAGAGTTGCACAGAGTAAGGGTGGGATTGTGTTGCAAGACAGGTACTACGTACCCTACGTAGAGGAGGTGATATACATTGGGAAAGCTCTGAGGAACACTGATTATGGCAGTAGCGATAGAATAGCAAGAGAGATGCAACATTGCGGCGAAGAGAGAGAGATTGCAGAGAGTTGGTGAGAGGACGGGAGTTAATGATACGAAAGGCTTTCCTTTCTACTTTGTCTAGGAGTGCGGTGTGAGAGGATCCTCCCCTCACATGTGAACAATACTCAATACAAGGACGCACTGTGCCCCTGTACAGAGCAAGAAGCTGTGCAGGGGTAAAGAACCCCTTGAGGCGGTTGAGCACACCCAACTTCTGGGAGGCTGCCTTAGCAAGACTGGTAATATGGTCCTTCCAAGTGAGAGCAGAAGAAAAGGAGACACCGAGAATATTGAGAGAAGATATAGGATTGATTTTTGTATTGAAGTGTAATGGATAATCCTCTGGAAATGGAGCTACAGGTGTTAAAATCGCCAAACTAATGGGCCGAACGTCTTAAAATCTCAAGAGCAACGGGGCTAGACACGAGGGAGAAAGGGATTCAGAAAAACGACCCTTCTCCCCTTTATCCCAACAATTGCCAGCCTAATCCAGATATCTACAACTTTGTTAATTAACAAACTAATGTTTGCCTACAACTTTTTAATAACGGAACTTATCTAATTTGAAGCCATATATTGTAGTTCCCTCGTTATTAATTTGTTGAAAACTTTCTAATGTTTTCTCATTAATTTCCCTCATTAACTTGAGCATCTCTACTATTTGCTAATTATAAGATAACAAAACTTGTCTTTTCAAATAACATAACATGACGGTTTTTAAATATACTAGGTAAGTTAGAATAATTTTAGTTTTTTTCTGTATAATTTGTATTATTATAATTTTGTTTTTGTTGGATTGTCTCCAGATAATTCATTCAGCCAAGGCAAACAGCACAGTACAGTCGCGCTGATAAGTGATGTATCGGCACCAAGTATGTTTTGTATATATATATATATCCCTGTCAGCTATATTTTTGTCATCCAATAAACAACTTGTCATGCTTAGGGCAGCCGGATTTCGATTAAAAGACAGTCTGTCCCCCACCAGAGTCGAGTTGGGAAGGAATACAGAATAATGATAGAAGTATCAAATTCCTTCTTTTTCCACTCTCGCGATGGTGTAGGTGACTGGACCTCCTGCCTGTATGGTTCGAATCTTAGCTCTGTCAGCTATATATATATAAATATATATATATATATATATAAATATATATATATATACTGTATACATTATTTCTTGTTGGGGCAGAGAAAATCTTGTTACTATCAACGCTTCAAAGACCCAGTTTCTCCCTCTATCTCTCCATCACAATCTCCGACACGACTCTCAATTATTCTTCAACAATACACAGTTCAACCCTTCATCTTATCTCAATATTCTAAGTGTATCTTTTTCATCATACATTTCTTGGAAAGATCATATTACCACTCTTGCAAAAACACCTTCCCAAAAGTTAGGTGTGCTCAATCGTCTCCGTGGGTTCTTCACCACCCGCACAGCTTCTTGCTCTGTATCTGCACAGTGCAGCCATGTATTTAAGTATGATTTGCATGTGTGGGGAGGCTCCACCCATACCGCACTTCTCATTAACTCATGTTGTATCTCTTTCACTCTTCTATCGCAGTGTTCTTCAGAGCTCTCTCAGTGCAAGGTCCATAGAGACATAGAGTATCTATGGACCTTGTCTCAGTGTATACCCCCTCCCTTGCGGCGAGTGCGAGGCACTAGCCTTTCAGCACAGTCCCACTCCTATTCTTTCCAGCTCTTCACCCCCAAAATTGGCAAATTGTTTCAGTCTTTCTTCTACACAACAAGTGAACTCTGGAACTCTCTCCCTCAATCAATCTCTCCTTCATCCGATGACTTAGACTGCTTTAAACTTCGTATGTCCAGTCATTATGACTCCAACGTCCTTTGAATTTGGCTCTGTCACTCTTTTGACTTTGGGGGAGACACTCGTTACAGGCAACCTACCTCTTTTAGAATACAAAATACAATTAGTTTATATATATATATATATATATATATATATATTTGTGTAAGTTTCATATATAGGATATAGTCATGTTCGTTATAGTATTCACAATATTGATGTTGTCCTGAATATCCTTGCATTAAGGGAGCCCACCTCGCTTTTTTTCTCTTTCACTCCCTCTCTCTTTGGCTTGTATCCATTCGGCCTCATTCAGCCAACTGTTTTAAGACGTTTACCCCCATCCAGGTGTCAATATTTTCCTGGCGAGCAGTAGCGAGCCAGCATATATATATTTTTGTTTTGACAGCAAGCTAAATTTGTACATATTTTTCGATAGAAAAATGTCTTCGGCGAAGCCGAATTTCTCCATACAATGCTGGCTCGCTATCGCTCGCCAGGAAGAAATGGACACCTAGATGGGGATAAACGTCTTAACACAGTTGGCTGAATGGGGTCGAATGTATACAAGCCAGGGAAAGAGAGAAAAGGAGAGAAAGATATAAAAGGCCGCTGACCCCCCTTCAACTAAAGTAATTGAATTATAATTACTCGGCATATATTCCCTTGTATCTGCATGACCTGGAGTGGTGGCAATTAATACATGTAGACTAAGAAAGGCGATAGATTTATATATTCACATAGATACACTGGCCACACAGACCTTACGATCCAAACGAGGTGGTCAGGACTTAATCCTAGGAGAGAGAGAGAGAGAGAGAGAGAGAGAGAGAGAGAGAGAGAGAGAGAGAGAGAGAGAGAGAGAGAGTGTGGGAGGGAAGAAAGAGAAATACTAGGCAAGGGGAGAGGGAGAGGGAGGTAAACTAGATAGAATGGGAGCATAGATAAATTAACCCCTTCCTTATCGAGGATGCATGTTGTGTCATTCCACCTATAAATAGACGATTTTATGCAGCTTAGGAGGAAACCGTGGTAGTTTACATGGATAATCGATATAGTTTGAAGCCTTTTAACTGCTACACGTCCTCCCTAAGCTGGATAGAAGGGGTGGAAGAGAAGATAGATGGGTGAGAAAGAGGTGGGAGGGATAAACGAATATATAAGGGACAGGAATATATAAGGGACAGGAATATATAAGGGACAGGAATATATAAGGGACAGATATATAAGGGACAGGAATATGTAAAGGACAGGAATATGTAGGTAAGACGGAAAGGAGACAGAGAGAATATGTAGGTAAGACGGAAAGGAGACAGAGAGAATATGTAGGTAAGACGGAAAGGAGACAGAGGGAATATGTAGGTAAGACGGAAAGGAGACAGAGAGAATATGTAGGTAAGACGGAAAGGAGACAGAGGGAATATGTAGGTAACACGGAAAGGAGACAGAGAGAATATGTAGGTAAGACGTAAAGGAGACAGAGGGAATATGTAGGTAAGACGGAAAGGAGACAGAGAGAATATGTAGGTAAGACGGAAAGGAGACAGAGAGAATATGTAGGTAAGACGGAAAGGAGACAGAGAATATGTAGGTAAGACGGAAAGGAGACAGAGGGAATATGTAGGTAACACGGAAAGGAGACAGAGAGAATATGTAGGTAAGACGGAAAGGAGACAGAGGGAATATGTAGGTAAGACGGAAAGGAGACAGAGAGAATATGTAGGTAAGACGGAAAGGAGACAGAGAGAATATGTAGGTAAGACGGAAAGGAGACAGAGGGAATATGTAGGTAAGACGGAAAGGAGACAGAGGGAATATGTAGGTAAGACGGAAAGGAGACAGAGAGAATATGTAGGTAAGACGGAAAGGAGACAGAGAGAATATGTAGGTAAGACGGAAAGGAGACAGAGAGAATATGTAGGTAAGACGGAAAGGAGACAGAGAGAATATGTAGGTAAGACGGAAAGGAGACAGAGAGAATATGTAGGTAAGACGGAAAGGAGACAGAGAGAATATGTAGGTAAGACGGAAAGGAGACAGAGAGAATATGTAGGTAACACGGAAAGGAGACAGAGAGAATATGTAGGTAACACGGAAAGGAGACAGAGAGAATATAAATAAGTGCATTGCAAACAATTTTTTTTTCTATATTATTTCTTATATACATTATGGTAAAGGTTACTTAAAACTAGTAGTTATAGGTAAGCAAATAAACACACACTAAATAATAAGTGTCTTTTCAGCTGACGATAAATTGAATTCCTTTGCAGCTGATTTTTCGATACTCGATGGAAAAATAAAAAAAAAATACCATGTCTCTGCATCATGTTAAGACCAAGTTTATATAATTAGCACCATATTTAACTCCAAAATCTTCAAAATAACTGAGAAATCTTGATGGGAACTTTGCATTTTACCATCAATTTATAAGAAACAGACAATAATGTTAAAATTATTTGATGTATATCATAGAGTCACTGATGAAAAGAAAACTCAAATTAAGACACAGCGAAAGAATGAAGGTAAGCCAAATTATGTATGCTAAGTAAATTCACGTACAGTCGGCCACATAAGTTCTGTTCCTCTCCGTTTGTTTGGTCTATTAATTCATTTATTCATATATTTTTTTAGTTTCCTCCCTAGACCTCCATCAAGCTTAGAAAAACACCCCCTTCAAGATAAATTTGTAATTTTTTTTGTAGAAAAATGTCCTGGCCAAAGGCCGGTTCCTCTTAAAATTGCAGGCTCGCTATCGCTCGCCAGGAAACAATCGACACCTAATTGGCACGAAAGGTCTTAAAATTGACAACGAAATGGAGCGAAAGGTGTTAAAATTGCCAGACTAATGGGCCGAACGTCTTACAATCTCACAACCTGTGGGGCTAAACATTAGGGAGAAGGGGGTCCAGAAAAACGGTCTGCCTCCCCTTAAACGTATACATACAATACAAATGATTGAATTACGAGTGTAGTTTCTTATCCAGTGGTTAACTCATCTGTCTAGTCAACTGATATTTATTTTAAACCACACTCGCAATTCATCCATAACTGTCTTGATAGCCTTAAGCTCGGTTCACACATGCACGAATTAACGTCCCGTCCGGCCACGACCAAAAAAATAGGCAGGACGGCATCAATCTGGAGGCCCCATGGTACACATGCACGAATTAACATCCCGTCCGTTCCCGACCCCTTTTGCTCGCTTCACACATGCACGAATTAACGTTCCGTCCGTCCCCGACCCCTTAATTCGCCTGCAAACGAGCAAGGACGCCGGCAAAATCGCCTATGGTCGGTACACGGACGTGCGGTGTCACCAGCTCACGTGACGCGACGGTGCCACATCGCCGACTCCCATTCCAACATATTTTTGACGCCGTTCTCATCCCGTTCGTCGGCGTCTAGACGCCGAATGCTCCCGTGTGTGTCCCGGCCTGACACGTTTTGTGGCAGTTGCCCCGGCCCACGCCGACCATTTTATGCATGTACAAAATGTTCGCTGCCTCCCGCCCCGTGTGCTGGCGACACCACACGTCCCTGTACCGACCATAGGCGATTTTGCCGGCGTCCTTGCCCGTTTTCAGGCGAGTTAAGAGGTCGGGGCCGGACGGGATGTTAATTCGTTATGTGTGAACCGAGCTTAATGCATAGTGCGCGGAATTTCGATGTGAGTATCCTAGGTTCGAGTCCTCGGAGTGCCACATGTATTTGTTAATTTAATTAATTGAGTTTAGATGTGAAGTTGGTTGGTGTTAAAAACATAATAATTCTAATTTTACTTTCGTACACAAGATCACGATGAGGAACAGAACTTATGTGGCCAACTGTACTTACTCCTCTCAGCAGACCATGACACTATCCTCCATATTATTTTGACCAGCATTATACAATATCACTATACTCTGTTTATTTTCAGCTGACGGCAAATCGAATCCCTTAGCAGCTAATTTATCGATACTTAATGGCAAACAAATATGAAAGGTTTAGGTGCTTTTGTTCTGGGTGTGGTGTCCCGAGTTGGAATCCCGGGAGGACCATATGCTTTCATTAGTTTACTCAGGTACTTTGGGGTTTGTAATTTATGATTCATGTTAAGAACGGGGTGTTACTTAATTCTATGTTTCTGCATCACATTAAGACCAAGCTTATATAATTAGCACTGCAATTCACTACACGATCTTCAAAATAACTAAGAAATTTTGATGGGATCTTTGCAATTTACCGTCAAATGAAAAGAAACAAACTATATGGTTAGGAAGAGATGGGGGAAGTCGGAAAATTAATTGAGATAGATATTAGCCCTTCGATTCTTGGAGATTATCCCTAAGCTAATTATAATATTTTAATGTTAGCCAGATTATAATGAAGAAACCCGTCCTATTATTGATAGGGTTAACCCTTTCGGTAGACGAGGACGCGCTTCTTATGTAGTTTATTTATCCAGCTTGGGAAAGATCGTCAAAGGGTTAAGGGGAGATATGTCACTTTTCTAGACCCCCTTCTCCCTCATGTTTAGCCCCATTTGGTTTGAGATTATAAGACGTTCGCTCTATTAGTTTGACAAAAAAAAAATCTAGGTGGATGAGGGAGACAAAAGGCAGAACTGCCTGTAACGAGTGCCTCCCCCAGTTGAAAGAGTGACAGGGCCAAAATCAAGGAACGTTCGAACCAAAATGCCTGGACACACGGAGTTTGAAGCAATTTAATTCATAGGATACGGGGAAGATGGATTAAGGGAGACAGTGCCAGAGCTCAGCTGTTGAATAGAAGAAGGTCTGAGAATATCGTTTCACTCTTGGATTGGAGAGTTGCACAGAATAGTGATGGGACTGTGTTGCAAGACGGGTGCTACGTACTCTACGTAGAGGAGGTGGTATACACTGGGAGAGCTTTGAGGAACATTGATTATTGTAATAGCGGTAGAATGGCGAAAGAGATGCAACATTGCGGCAAAGAGAGAGAGATTGCATAGAGTCGGTGAGTGGACGGGAGTTAATGATACAAAAGGCTTTCCTTTCTACTTTATTTAGGAGTGCGGTGTGAGAGGATCCTCCCTACACATGCGAACAATATTCGATACATGGACACACTGTGCCCTTGTACAGAACAAGAAGCTGTGCAGGGGTAAAGAACCCCCGGAGGCGGTTGAGCACACCCACCTTCTGGGAAGCTGTTTTAGCAAGGGTGGTAATATGGTCTTTCCAAGTGAGATCAGGAGAGAATGAGATTCCTAGAATACTGAGAGAAGATGAAGATGTATTGTTGAAATATAAGGGATAGTCCTGTGGGAGTTCTTTACGGGTAGATAATTGAAGAAATCGGATTTTGGAAGCATTGAAAGTAACAAAATGTTCTCTGCCCAACATGGAAATGGTTGATAGGTCAGAATTTAAATGTTTTATGGCATTTTCACATGATTTTTTTTAGTGCTTGCTTGTTGGGGGGTTCTGGAAAACTAGTTGAATAGTGTAAGGTAGAGTCATCAGCATATGAATGGATAGGACTGGAGGTACAGTTGAGAATATCATTAATGAAAATTAGAAAGAGAATTGGAGATAGGACAGAACCCTGAGGAACACCGGAGTTGATAGGTTGAGGAAGTGAACGGTGGCCGTCCACAACCGCAGCTATGGAACGGCCAGAAAGGAAATTGGAGATAAAGGTACAGATATAGGGATAGAAACCAAGGAGGGTAGTTTAGAAATTAGATATTTGTGCCCGTATATTTGTCTTAGGACCTTTCCTGCCATGTAGGTATCGAAGAAGGAGGACCTGAAAAACGACCCATCCCCCCTTTAACCAGAATAACATCAACATACAGTAGATATATTGTATACTGAAGGGGTTTAATAAACAAAAAAAACATAACTAAGAATTCATAACCAAAACCACTACCAGAAACAAAGAGACACAGCCAAAGAGAACGAGATAACGAGGTCGATCAAGTAAGAAAAAGAAAAAATCCTGGGCAGACTTGTGTAAAAAAAAAAAGAAAAAAAAGGAGAAAAAAGCTTACGTAGTCTTGTAAAACATAAAAATAAAAAAGGAGCAGAAAACAAAGCTAAAGTAGACTTGAAAAAAAAATAAAAAAATAAATAAAACAAGCTAAAGTGAATCTGGTCTCGGGATGAAAGGACTGAATAAAGTAGAGGGTGCGATTAAGGCAATCAGCAGAGGCAGTGAGCGAGAGTTGAGGGGGAGAGAGAGGTGGGGGTAGTGGTGATGAGAGAGAGAGACAGAGATTTAGATTTACATAGATTTACATATATACACTGGCCACACAGACCTTACGATCCAAACGAGGTGGTCAGGACTTAATTCTAGTAGAGATGGCATATCCGATAGAAAAGGAAAGTTGAAGGAAAGGAAAGAGAGAGAGAGAGAGAGAGAGAGAGAGAGAGAGAGAGAGAGAAAGAGAGAGAGAGAGAGAGAGAGAGAGAGAGAGAGAGAGAGAGAGAGAGAGAGAGAGAAAAACAAAAATAGAGGGGGTGGGGGGAGGGGGCAGGTCGAGATATTTACAGAGATACACTGTCGGCTGGTGGATCGGACCCATCAACTTTCTTCAGTTGCCCCGACCCCGCAGGACCAGATCGGCCATCATGATGAGCTCAGGGCAAAGACCCTCGGAAGTGTGTCAGGCTCCCAGCCACAACTTTTATTCTTAGTGGGAAGTTAAGGTGGTAGAAAGGAGTACAAAGGAATAAAATTTACAAGTGGTACAGACGTATCACGACCCCGAAGACCAACCCTGGTATATAATGTCGGATCGGGCCTCGGAACATACCAACACTCTCGGAAGATGACCGACTAGAAAGCTATGGATATTGAAGGTTGACATAGCGGCCCTCTTAGAGGTGAGGTGACATGGCAGCGGCGAAACCAATAGTGAAGGCTATGCATACTATTAGTCTGACTGTGGAAATGGTGTCTGTTTTATAGGGCTGGCTGTGGCAATTTCATCCTAAACAGTTCCCTCAGTGATGGAGGTTACTCCAGTTGACGAGCATATACTGCTGGTGAGACAGCTAGGCTTCATGTCTCTAATTTCAGTATATGCTCCTACTGAGTGATAAGACAAAAAGATGTTCTATGCTAAACCTGACTCTACTGTGGAACAATGCCATGCTCAAGACACTCCCATTGTCCTTTGGGTTTTCAATGCAGTTACTGGCACTGACAGGACTGGCTACAAAAACTGTGTAGACCCTAATAGCTCTAGTAACAGGAATGTCAATAGTACTCTCTTCCTAAACTACCAAATCCAGGAAGTTGAAGACTGTGGGATCATGGTTCCAGACACCAAACACACACTGCTGGACTTTGGTATTCCAATGATGTAGACACTCACTGTAGAATCCTTCAGAACTACAGGGTATACAAGAGTCCCGTGTTCTTTGCTACTGACCACAGGCTTGTTGTTACTACTCTAACGTTGTGCCTTCAAAATACAAAAATCTTAAAATATTATCTGCAAGGTTTTCATCTTGAGAAGCTCAGGGATGAGGAGTGTGCGAGGGAGTATGCAGTGAGTGTCTCTTATCGGCTTGAAGTAAATGGAGGGCTTGAAATACTTAGAGTTTCCTGGAGGACATTGTGGAACTGTAGGATAGCTTCAAATGTGAGGCACTTGCAGCAGCTGTTGAATGTGTTGAAAATTCACCCAAGGTCAAGGAGGCGCTTTATACCAGGTGAGACACTGACCATAATAGAGGAGAGCTGTGCTACCAGACTGACTGGTGTTCGGGTCCAGCACAGAACACTGTCCGTCTCCCCTTAACCCGTTGAGTACCGGGGACGTCCTTTTCCTCATATTCTGGCAACTATTAGACTTTTTGTATTCAGCTTGGGAAGGACTTCTAGCAATAATAAGGCTTCAAACCATCTCAACCAGCCCTTTTAACTACCACCGAGCCTTCCTAAGCTGCATAATATCGTCTAAATAGAGCTAGCATATAATATAACACACGTCACTGGTACTCAAAGGGTTAACCTGTAATAAGAAGCGTGTTCAGTAAAACACGTATATCTGCCATCCATGCAAGCCAGAACAAGTGTCATTAAAGGGGGTGACCTGCTTTGTTTTCTCTCCTTTTCTCTCTTTTTCTGGCTTGTATCCATTCGGCCCCATTCAGCCTACTGTTATAAGACGTTTATCCCCATCCAGGTGTCGATTTTACATATATTTACAGAATATTTCTTTTCTTACAGCAGGCTAAATTTGTACACTTTTCGATAGAAAAACGTGTCCGGCGAAGCCGGATTTCTCCATACAATGCTGGCTTGCTATCGCTCGCCATGAAGAAATCAACACCTGGATGGGGATAAATATCTTAAAACAGTAGGCTGACTGGGGCCGAATGGAAACAAGCCAGAGAAAGAGAGAAAAGGAGAGAAAAAAGCAGGTGACCCCCCCTTAACATTCGTCTGTCACCGGCCGTTGTGAGCCACGACCGATTTGGCTCTGGGCCGAATCGGTCAATGGCCAATATGAGCAGAGTCAAGCGAGCCAAGCAGTCGAGTGAATTATATCTGTATTGTCCGAGTGACCATTTTGGGGTGCAGACATTTGGATTCATGGCTTTTTTGGTCCATATGGGCCAAGGACTCTTAATTTGATTGGCCATTTTATCCGTTTTGGTCCGTGGCCAGTTTTTGTCTGTAGTAGTATTGGTCCACAGTTATAGTCTATTCGCTGTAAGTAGGCGAAAAATCATGACCTCTAACCTCTGTAACTCAAAAACGACTAGAGTAATCGAGCTAATATTTCTACCATTTGGAAAGTCAGTCAAGGAATAGATGTGGAAATTTACAGCCAATTTGCTCTAGCCCTTTTTGAGGTACTAGCAGTCGAGTGAATTATATCTGTATTGTACGAGTGACTATTATGGGGTGCAGACATTTGGATTCATGGTATTTTTTATCCATGGGCCAAGGTTTCTAATTTGATTGGCCATTTTATCCGTTTTTAGGTCACAGTTAGTTTGGTCTGGGGCCATTTTGGTTAACGGCCATATTGGTTTGATGTTAAGTTGGTCTGTGCTCTACATGGGCAGAGACAAATGGTCACATGGATCCAATTTATATAATTGAAGTGAACGTCTTGGTCTGTGGTTGTTTGGTTCATGACCGAAACGGACCAAAGGGTTTTGGAATCTGGCCGTTTTGGTCCTTGATTATTTTTTCTTTTCTGCAGCCGATATAATCCGCGAGAGGTTTAGTTCGCAGTAATTTTGTCCTGTGGCCCATATGGGTCTTGATAGCGTAATGCATAAGTGCGCGGAATTTCGATGTGAGTATCCTAGGTTCGAGTCCTTGGAGTGCCACATGTATTTGTTGATTTCATTAATTGAGTTTAGAGGTGAAGTTGGTTGGTGGAAAACAAAACATAATAATAAGCGAGCTAAATGCAGCCACCAAATTGCAGTCAAGTCCCTCGCTGTATTTTCAAGATAAAGGCATGTTAACCCCTTGAAGCTCTGACGCGTTTTAGCAGTTTATTTTGGTTATCATTAGACGATTTTATGCAGCTTAGGAAAGATCTGTGGGTATTAAAAGGGTAAAGACTCTCTCGATCAACCCTCTGACTTCCATATACCCTTCCTAATCTGAATAAAATCGTCTAATAATTGCCAGAACACAGAAAATAAATCCGTTTTCGAGATAAAGGCATGTTAAATTTTAAGGGTTAACTCCCAAGACCCCCGATATTCACTATTGTTGTCCTGTCAAGTCACCGGCTTGTATTATCTTTCTCTCCTTTTCTCTCTTTCTCTGGCTTGTATCCATTCGGCCCCATTCAGCCAACTGTTTTAAGATGTTTATCCTCATCCATGTGTCGATTTCTTCCTGGCGAGCTATAGCGAGCCAGCATTGTATGGAAAAATCCGGCTTCGCCGGAGACATTTTTCTATCGAAAAATTTACAAATTTAGCTTGCTGTCAAAACAAAAATGTATATAGGCTGGCTCGCTACCGCTCGCCAGGAAAATATGGAAACCTGGATGGGGGTAAATGTCTTCAAACAATAGGCTGAATGGGGCCGAATGGATACAAACCAAAGAGAGACGGAGAGAAAGAGAAAAAAAGCAAGGTGGGCTCCCTTAAGTAACTCATAAGCTCCGAAGTGAGCACCGTCTAGATCGAACGTAAACGTTTTTTTTGTGGTGTTAGTGGTGGTGGTGGTGGTGGTGGTGGTGGTGGTGATGTTAGTGGTGATGGTGGTGGTGTTAGTGGTGGTGGTGGTGGTGGTGGTGGTGGTGGTGGTGGTGGTGGTGGTGGTGGTGTTAGTGGTGGTGGTGGTGGTGGTGGTGGTGGTGGTGGTGGTGTGTTAGTGGTGGTGGTGGTGGTGTTAGTGGTGGTGGTGGTGGTGGTGGTGGTGGTGGTGGTGTTAGTGGTGGTGGTGGTGGTGGTGGTGGTGGTGGGGGTGGTGGTGGTGGTGGTGGTGGGGGAGGGGGGAGGGGAGGGATCTTCCAAGATAGTGCATCACTAGAGGTTGGCTAAATGATAGTAATTTTTATTCTGAAACCTACTGAAGGAATTGACGGAAGCTTCATGTAAATCCGTCCATTTATTGTGTGAAATCCCGTTTACGAACAGACATAAAAAAAACAAAAAAAACAGCGACGATCACATTATCTCCGCAATCCTAGTTTGGCGGAAATAAAAACAATATTAAATGTACCATAATATGCTATACGCTATTTTTTTTCCAGCAGAGGGTAAATTGTCATGTTTCTATCTTGGTTATTCAGCTATATCGTAGATTTTGTAGCGAAATATGATGTTAATTATAAAAACTTGGCATTAATACGACACACGGCCATGGTAGTTTCATATATTAATACGACACACAGCCATGGTAGTTTCATATATTAATACGACACACAGCCATGGTAGTTTCATATATTAATACGACACACAGCCATGGTAGTTTCATATATGTCCATTAAGTATCGAGAAATCAGCTACTAAGAGATTCAATTTACGGTCAGCTGGACAAAAATAGAGTATAGTCATATTTAAGGGGAGGTTTTTAGTTGATTCCCTAGACTTCCATCAAACTTAAAATGACTCCCCCTAGACCCCCTTTCAAGATAAATGTGTACATTTTTCGGTAGAAAAATGTCCCGGCCGAAGGCCGATTCCCCTTAAATTACAGGCTCGCTATCGCTCGCTAGGAAAGAATCGACACCTAAATGGCACGAATGGTCTTAAAATTGACAGAAATGGGGCGAGGGTTCTTAAAATCGCCAAACTAATGGGGCGAACGTCTTAAAATGTCAAAAGCAATGGGGCTAAACATGAGGGAGAAAGGGGTCCAGAAAAATTTCTCCAGGTGGAAATCTCCCCTTAACCCTTCCTGTATCAGCGACGTATGTTATCTTTTATTCTAACTATATATAAACAATTTTATGCAGCTTAGGAAGGATCTGTGGTAGTTAAAAGGGTTGGTTGAGATAGTTTGAAGCCTTATTATTGTTAAAGGTACTACCTAACCTGACTAAAATCATCTACTAGCTCCCAGAATATGATGGAAAGGACGTCCCTGGTACTGAAGGGGTTAATCCGAAAATAAATATATAGGTCAAAACTATAATAGAAATCCTTGGGTGTGAGCCAGTTCCGTCGGGGCCTCTGACAGGTAACAGTGAGAGGGAAAAAGACAAGGTGAGAATGTGAGACTGGGGGTGACAGATTTTGAGGGATTGGAACGGGGAGGAAGTCGCTGGCTGGATGAGAAAGGGGACCAACATCGGAGTTCTATCTATCTATCTATTGCCAAACGCCATGATCCCCGAAGAGGTGGCCACTAATGAATCATCTCATGCACCTCTGTCAGTCGACGCCTCTCCTTCCATCCAACACCGCTTTCACGCATATGCTTCTTAACTCTTCTTTCAATGCTTCCAAAACCCAATTTTTCCAGTTATTTACCCATCAAGAACTCCCACAGGATTATCCCTTATACTTAAACAATACACAAATCAACCCTTCATATTCTCTAAATATTCTCGGTGTCTCTTTTTCTTCTGCTCTCACTTGGAAGGACCATATTACCAGTCTTGCTAAGGCAGCCTCGCAGAAGCTGGGTATGCTCAACCACCTCAAGGGGTTCTTTACCCCTGCACAGCTTCTTGCTCTGTACAGGGGCACAGTGCGTCCATGTATTGAGTAATGTTCATATGTGAGGGGAGGATCCTCTAACACTGCACTCCTAGACAAAGTAGAAAGAAAAACCTTTCGTATCATTAACTCCCGTCCACTCACCAACTCCCTGCAATCTCTCTCTCTTCACCGCAATGTTGCATCTCTCTCGCTATTCTATCGGTACTACAATAATCAATGTTCCTCAGAGCTTTCCCATTGTATATCACCTTCTCTACGTAGGGTACGTAGTACCCGTCTTGCAACACAATCCCACCGCTACTCTGTGCAACTCTCCAACCCAAAAGTGAAACGTTATTCTCAGTCTGTCTTCTATTCAACTGCTGAGCTCTGGAAATCTCTCAGAATCAGTCTTTCCCTCTTCCTATGACTTAAATTGCTTCAAACTCCGTGTGTCCAGGCATTTTGGCTCGAACGTCCCTCGATTTTGGCCCTGTCACTGTTTCAACTGTGGGGGAGGCACTCGAAACAGGCAGTTCTGCCTTTTGTCTCCCTCACTCGCATAGAAAAAACCAAAAAATCAATATGTTCGGTTGACGATATTCTGTTCCATCAAGCTTCCCCAGTCTGGCCCCGTCACCTGAAGACACCACACTTATTGGTCTTATATAGAGTTGCTGGATGTGTGTGAATTTGTATTTTGTTTTCGTGTGTTCATTGTTTTCTGTTGTGTAGTCTCTATTCTGGCTCTGTCTTGAGTAGGCCACAACCCCCCACCCCTCCCCCCCCCCAAAACAAAAAAGGAAAAGTGGGGATTGGGTCTGAGTATAAATATAGATAGATAGATAGATAGATAGATAGATAGATAGATAGGACCTTTCTGATTGGCTTGTCCCGGCTGATATCACGGCAAAAATATATACCTTAACCCTGTCTGTATCGGCGAGGTATCTTGTATTTGATATTGGCTACTATTAGGAGATTAGATTCAGTTTCCAGCAATTAACAGGCTCCGAGCTATCTCACTTAATCCTTTTTACTACCCCAGAACCATCTTAAACTGCACAAAATCCTCTAAATATAGCTAGCATAATACGATAAAGACGCCACCGGTACAGAAGAGGTTACAAAAAATACAAAAACAAAAGTGAGTACAAAGAGAGAAGAAGAAAATATGATAATTAGACGGTGATAAGGGAAGACGAATGAAAGGCGAGATCGAGAATAACAAAAGGTTTAAACAGAGAACGAAAAAACAAATATATGTAAAGTGCAGGATATGAATACAAACAATTATATGTAAAGTGCAGGATATGAATAAAAAATAAATATATGTAAAGTGTAGGATATGAATAAAAAACAAATATATGTAAAGTGCAGGATATGAATAAAAAACAAATATATGTAAAGTGCAGGATATGAATAAAAAACAAATATATGTAAAGTGCAGGATATGAATACAAATCAAATATATGTAAAGTGCAGGATATGAATAAAAAACAAATATATGTAAAGTGCAGGATATGAATACAAATCAAATATATGTAAAGTGTAGGATATGAATAAAAAACAAATATATGTAAAGTGCAGGATATCAATAAAAAACAAATATATGTAAAGTGCAGGATATGAATAAAAAACAAATATATGTAAAGTGCAGGATATGAATAAAAAACAAATATATGTAAAGTGCAGGATATGAATACAAATCAAATATATGTAAAGTGCAGGATATGAATAAAAAACAAATATATGTAAAGTGCAGGATATCAATAAAAAACAAATATATGTAAAGTGCAGGATATGAATACAAATCAAATATATGTAAAGTGCAGGATATGAATAAAAAACAAATATATGTAAAGTGCAGGATATGAATAAAAAACAAATTCATACAAACGTGACAAATAAAGGCAGCATAACTGCAGGTAAAACCAATAACGAAAGAGAGAAAACCGACAAAGAGCGACAGAGAAAGAGGGGAAACAATAAGAATTAATAAGAGATCACACACGAGAGAGAGAGAGAGAGAGAGAGAGAGAGAGAGAGAGAGAGTAGGAGGAGGTGGAGGAGAGGGAACCATTCTCTCCACCAGCTCCCTGACTTATTGCACATCAGCTGCCTCTCTCACTCTCCCTCAGACCCATTCCCCCTTCCTCCCTCCTTCCACCTTCCCCCTTCCCCCTGCCTTCCTATTCCTCCCTGCCTTCCACCTTCCCTACCCCTGCCTTCCTACTCCCCCTGCCTTCCTACTCCCCCTGCATCCCTCCTTCCACCTACCTCCTGCCTCCCTACCTAATATTTTACCTCCATAGCAAGGTGGGGTTAAGAACAGCATTCACTTCTATTGTTGTTGATTAACACTTTGGCTGCGGGCAAATTTCCGCCATATTAGGGTTCATTCAGGCACTCCTGATTGATTATGCAAGTGTCTGAAATAAATAAAATTTATTCAGCCAAAAACTAGAAGAGAATAGCTTCATAATGACACCAAAATGAGCTAGCTCGTGGGCTTCACCCGCAGCGCTACAATGGACATTCGCTAAAATGAACAATTATTGTTAATTCGCGCTACATTTGCATTTGGCAGCGCTGTATATCTCGCAAGACTCTGACTCAGAGCCCTCAGTGCCGCGGCCGGCTGGCTGGGGAAGGACGTGTGGCTTGTCGTGCTTTTGTTCCCTCGCACTCGATTCTACATTCTTTAAGAGGCTTTAAAAGCCTGTAAATTGCTGTAAGTTGCCATGGCGTTTGGGAATGTCTCCTGCAGGCAATGGGTTAAGGACAAACATGTTGTAGGGGGAGGGACGTTGTCATAATTTATGAGTGCCGCAATAGGGGCCTCTATTCGGGGAAAGGTTATACAAGGTTCAAGTCCTTCTTAAATGGGTTGAGTGTGTGATGTGGAATGCATGTTGATGTCTAATGAATAACAAAACCAAACATCATAAACCACATCACTTTCCAATACTCCCCTTATCTTCTGTTGCATTACATAAAATACTTTTCAGAAAATGGGAAGCTACTGTCAAGGAATTGGAAAGACTACAGGTATTATATGACAAGACCCCACACAAATTAAACAGAAGCTCTTTCAAATTTACTACATATCAAAAGTCCTAAGATATCTAAGTGGTGGAATGTATTAAACAATACTGAAATCGATGTTGCCACAATTTTGAATTGCTGCCCATGTCAAGCAATCTATTTATGGATGTCTTCTTGTCTGATGTTTACACAAAGAGTTCAATACGGTCCACAATCAACTAGACACTCTGTTTTACATGAAACATGGAATTGACCACTTGCGAGTTTCAGGCTATAAGGAAGTTGGAGCTGTAGACATCGATATGTAGCAGAATTACCAGCTAAAATACGGTCGTAGTACATTCATAAATACATAAAACCCAATTCAACATACCCTTTAGCCATCAGAAACGTACATTATCATTGCATTTCTGTTTTATATCGATGTCTACAGCTCCAACTTCCTTATAGCCTGAAACTCGCAAGTGGTTAATTGGATGCAGCACAGAACACTAACAAACACCGGGTACATCACTATTGCCTACCACATGACCCCCACCCCCCCATACACATATCACCGTAATCACCACCCTCACCCCCCACCCCACACACACATCACCATATATGTATGTATGTTTGTTTGCATACGTGAGCGTTTATGTATACGGGCATGTGCACACTTACTGCATGTTCTTATGTTCTATATATGTATGTATATATATGCGTATTTATGTGTGTACGTATGCGTATATATGTATGTTCTGTATAATATGAGTAAAATAAATGTGTACTGTATATGCACTGTAAATCACTTACTCTCATGGTTAATTTATGATAATTTGTATTTTGCACTAGCATAATTATTGTATTATTTTTTTGTTTTTAATGTAAAGTATATTATACTCACCCATTGTAAACTGAGCTTACCATTTTCATATCTGTACATCTCATGTTCATCCACTAATTGTAAAATGTGTATTTTCAGCTAATGAGGCTGCCATTCTTTAATAAACCGTTTATTATTATTATTATTATTATTATTATTATTATTATAATCACCCCCTCCCACAACCATACACCTATCACCATAATCACCCCCCCCCCCACCTTCCCACAACCATACACATATTACCATAATCATCACCCTCCCGTCACCATCACTGTCACCATTACTGTCACTTGTGCTACTGTCTGTCACCACCGTCGTTGCCCTCATCACTTCCCAGTTTCCAGATATATATATATATATATATATATATATATATATATATATATATATATATATATATATATATAGAGAGAGAGAGAGAGAGAGAGAGAGAGAGAGAGAGAGAGAGAGAGAGAGAGAGAGAGAACAACCATACACACATCACAGTAATCACCACCCTCCCGTCACCATCACTGTCACCATTACCGTCACAAGTACTTCTGTCTGTCACCACCGTCGTTGCCTCATCACTTCCTACAGCATCCAGACATAACAACTTTGCACAGAAATGGCCACAACCAGAACAGCCAATCTCATAACCGAACCATATTCCATTTAACCTAACTAAACCTAATTTAACATGATAAAGCTAACCTAACCTAAACTAACTTGAGCTCACCAAACATAGCCAAATCGAAGCTAACCTAACCTATTTTTTATTTTTTTCAATATTCCAACTACTCCCTCTCGGGCATAGGCTGAGAGCTTGTATATTCAACCGTTATGAACGGTGAAGCCCGTGAGGCCTCGTTCCAATCTAGGCGGTGAGATATGTGAAGCACTTTTTAGCTGCAACCAGCCCATGCCATCTTGCCTTCGCAGGATGCATGGGCCTTAGTTGCTCACTCACGGCTCGAAGCAGCCCCATCTCTGAAGCTACCTCGCTCCAGTGCTTCACTGCCTCAGCTCCTAGGCTTGGACCCTCACTCTCAGAACGCCACCTATTGAGCAATGAACCCCTGCAGCATATTTTGAATATGGGCATATTCATACAGCGCTATTTAATCAGGGAACAATTATGAGGGTATTTATTTGGTATTTCGGCGGGCTTTGTGGTAATACACTGATACTAGGTACAGCACATATTCCATCCCAATAATATCTTCCCATTGACATATCGGGATTTGAACCCGGGTTCACTGGATTACCAATCCAGTGGCAAGACCACTCCACCACACCTCCCCTTTGTTTGTGTAGAATTGTGGCCGTTTGGGTTGTGGCTACTTGAATTGCGGCCATTTGAGTTGTGGCCGTTTAGGAGTGTGGCTGTTTCAGTTGTAGCTATTTGAAGTGCGGCCGTTGGAGTTAGGGCCGTTTAGGAGTGAGGCTGTTTGGACCTTCTTTCCCCCCCCCCCCCCACCACCACCACACACATCTGTCACCACCACCACCCCCACCACATACACCTGTCACCACCACCACCATCACCACATACACCTGTCACCACCCCCACCACCACCACATATACTGGAATACTGGAATACTGGAATACTGCGTTCAATCCTGGTGCCCTTATTACCAAAAAGATATAAACAAGCTAGAACGAGTTCAACGTAGAGTTACCAAAATGATACCTAGCCTAAAGAACAAACCATACGAAGAGCGTCTTAGAGAATTAAATCTATTTCCTTTAAGCCAGCGCAGATTAAGAGGTGACTTAATTCAAGTGTTCAAAATCATCAAAGGCATCGACAATATGAACTCTAGTAAGTACTTCACTATCGACCAATCTAATTACACACGGGGAAACGGTTGCAAAATTATTGGTAAATCTTTTAACTCACACGAATCTAAGAATTTCTTCTTCAATCGAGTTGTCAACTTGTGGAATGGGCTTCCCCGAAACGTTATAGACTGCATCACCGTTGATTCATTTAAACTCCGCCTAGACAAATATCTCGCATCAAACCCGCGACTGACTGCGTTTGTAAATGAATAACTTTATTTTATCCCCCCCTCAGTTACTAACCCCTCTGTCCCCTACTAACTTCCTAATCCTGCCACGGACATTAGTTCCAGGGCAGTAATTCCCTTTCCAATGTTCCCTTACCCACTCTAAACCACTGTTTGGACACTTGATCCTCAGTGTTTTGGAGGACAAGCAACCTAGAAGGGTCACTAGATCTGTTGTTGCTTGATTTCCTTTGTACTCCTTTGTACATACACCTGTCACCACCACCACCATCACCACTACAGCCACACACCTGTCACCACCCCCACATACACCTGTCACCACCACCACCATCACCACTACAGCCACACACCTGTCACCACCACCACAACCACCACAAACACCTGTCACCATCACTCATATCTTACCGTCACCTTCCTCACCATCAGTGTCAACGGAAGCCACTATTGGGGGGCATCAGTGCTACTCTCTCTGTCCCAGGTAATGATGATTGTTGGTGCTTAGGGAGAGAGAGAGAGAGAGAGAGAGAGAGAGAGAGAGAGAGAGAGAGAGAGAGAGAGAGAGAGAGAGAGAGAGAGAGAGAGAGAGAGAGAGAGAGAGAGAGAGAGAGAGAGAGAGAGAGAGAGGAGAGAGAGAGAGAGAGTACAAAGGAGTACAAAGGAGTACAAAGGAAATCAAGCAACAACAGGTCTAGTGACCCTTCTAGGTTGCTTGTCCTCCAAAACACTGAGGGTCAAGTGTCCAAACAGTGGTTTAGAGTGGGTAAGGGAACATTGGAAAGGGAACTACTGCCCTGCCACTAACGTGGCAGGACTAGGAAGTTAGTAGGGGACATATGGGTTAGTAACTGATTGTTGAGAGAGAGAGAGAGAGAGAGAGAGAGAGAGAGAGAGAGAGAGAGAGAGAGAGAGAGAGAGAGAGAGATATACAAGGAATAGTTAGTGTCTCAGAGATCTTGCAGTCCATTCTGGGGAGATACTCGAAGTGATGAGAGAAAGATGTGCACCACACAACCACAGCTATGGAACGGCCGGAAAGGAAATTAGAGACAAAGGCACATACAGTATACTGTATATATATATATATATATATATATATATATAGTGAAAACGTCACCATTGGACATTTTATTTTGCAAAAAAAAAAAAAACTCAGCAATATACAATACAAACAGTAAAAAGTGGGTTGCTGAGTTACAACAAAATTTGATCATGTCCAATAATATCAATATTTACAGACAATGAGGTATTTCACATTTTGTTTAGTAAATTCCCTGCCGGCTATACTGTATAATTATTGTGGTAACGATAATATACCCCATTGGCCGGACACTACAAACAGTCATAACTTCCGCTGTGATAAATCATAATAGTTAACAGTTTATTGTGTGCTTTCCACGTCATAAATCGATCATAACCGGAAGTACTAGGATGATACGACCTTTTTATAGGTGTTGTTGTTGTCGTTCCCTAAGCTGCCTGGCCGAACAGCAACAACCTTTTTATAGTGATTCTTGGCGCTATACTTTTTGTTTTTTTGTTTTTTTGTTTTTTTCTATATTCCAACTACTCCCTCTCGGGCATAGGCTGAGAGCCTGTACATTCAACCGTACTTTGAACGGAGAAGCCCGTGAGCTCTCGGTCCAGTCTAGGAACTGAGACATGTGAAGCACTTTGGGATACAACCCCCCCCCCCCCTCCGACATCTTGGCTTCGCAAGATGGACGGTGTTGCCCGCCCACGGCTCGAAGCAGCCACATCTCTGAAGCTACTTCGCTCCAGTACTTCACTATCTCACCACCTAGAATAGGACCCTCACTCTCAGTACGCCACCTATTGAGCAATGAACTCACTAGGCATTGCCCCCCTGTAGCATATTTTGAACATGGGAATCTTCATACAGTGCTATTTAATCAGGGAACAATGAAGGTATTTTTTTGGCGTTTCTGTGGGCAATGTGGGCTTTAAATATACGACGTTCAGAGGTAGAAACGACGTCATAAAAGCTTTGAGTATTAAGACGTAAAAGTAAATCGATAGGAATATTATGGCTTCTCTTACGAACTCTCCTCTTTAACCCTTACAGTACCAGCGACGTCTCTTTTGTTTGAGTTTAGCTACATTTAGACGATTTTATGACGTCTAGGAAGGATATATGGTAGCCAAAAGGATACATGGAGATAGTCTGTATCCTTTTATTGATACACTGTCTTCCTAACCTGACTTAAATCGTCAAATAGTTACCAGAATATAATGGAAATGTCGTCGCCGGTTTTGCATGGGTTAAGGGAGGGTTAATTGCTTTTTCTCCATTATTAGCCCCATTAGCTAAGAGATGTTAAGACGTTTATTCCATTAGGTTGGCGATTTTAAGAAATTTCGCCCCATTTATTTGTCAATATATAGAACTTTCGTGCCATTTAGGTATCGATTTTTTCCTAGCGAGCGACAATGGAAAATAATGTCGAACATATTGCTACTCATAACGATAATGAGATAATGATACTAATGATAAGAGTGAAGAATTATGTGAACTATTGTCTATTCGCTGTAAAGTAGGCGAGAAATCATGACCTCTATCCTCTGTAACTCAAAAAGGGCTGGAACAAATGGGCTGTACATTTCCACATCTATTCCTTGACTGACTCTTCACAAATGGTAGAACAATTAGCTCGATTACTCTAGTCGGTTTTGAGTTACAGAGGTTAGAGGCCATGATTCTTCGCCTACTTACAGCGAATAGACTATAGTGTAGGTTATGGCGTAGGATGATGATGCAAACTTTCTGACTCATTACTCAGTATCAGTGAACGACAAGTGATGGATAGCACTCCCTCCCTCTCTCTCGCTCTCTTTCTCACTCTCCCACACTCTCTCTCTCTCACTCACTCACTCACTTTCTCTCTCTCTCTCTCTCTCTCTCTCACTCTTTTTCTCTATCTATCTATCTGCTTCTTTTCTTTACATCTTTCATTATATTAATGTCTTCTGATAAATAACATGCACATATTAAATCTAAAAGGATAACAGTTTTACCTAAGGCCTATATTAAGTTCCCTAACCTGCTATTCTGTCCTAACTTAGGATTACATCAATCTTCCAATTACGACATTATGGATCTCATTTATCACACACACACACACACACACACGGATTGGAATGGTCTAGTGGTCTAACACCCTTTTTTGGGTATTAGGGTGTCGTGTAATCGTTTGTTTTACAGTGGCAATTGGTGATAGAGGCATGCTCAGCTCAAAAACCGTGTTATCACCTTTTTGTTTCAACTTTTTGTTTCAGTACTGTTATAGTAAAAACAAAATTATATATATATATATACTGTATATATATATATATATATATATATATATATATATATAATTATATATATATATATATATATATATATATATATATATATATATATATATATATATACATGTATATATATAGTATATATATATAACTGCAGCTTACACATCTGAATAACCTTCATGTTCAGTCTTTGTTCACTTAGTGGGGCATCTTTGTTCACTTAGTGGGGCATCTTTGTTCACTTAGTGGGGCATCTTTGTTCACTTAGTGGGGCATCTTTGTTCACTTAGTAGGGCATCTTTGTTCACTTAGTAGGGCATCTTTGTTCACTTAGTGGGGCATCTTTGTTCACTTAGTGGGGCATCTTTGTTCACTTAGTGGGGCATCTTTGTTCACTTAGTGGGGCATCTTTGTTCACTTAGTAGGGCATCTTTGTTCACTTAGTAGGGCATCTTTGTTCACTTAGTAGGGCATCTTTGTTCACTTAGTGGGGCATATTTGTTCACTTAGTAGGGCATCTTTGTTCACTTAGTAGGGCATCTTTGTTCACTTAGTAGGGCATCTTTTACTACGTCATTAGAGAAAACAAAAATCACAAAAGTTTGGAATTGTGAAGAAATACATCGTGTACAGTTGCGATCGTATATTCTAATACATTTCCATTCTTCTAATTGACCACTTGCGAGTTTCAGGCTATAAGGAAGTTGGATCCGTGAACATCGATACTTAGCAGAATTACCAGGTAAAATACAGTTTGCATACATATATAAATACATAAAAACCAAATCAACATACTGTTTAGCCATCAGAAACCTACATTATTATTGCATTTCTATATACCATCGAAGGAAACTCGCAAGTCTGCAATTGACCACTTGCGAGTTTCAGGCTATAAGGAAGTTCGGCCTGTAAACATCGATATTAAACCCAAATACAGCAATTATGTAGGTTTCTGATGGATACATAGTATGTTGAACTAGGTTTCATGTACCGTACTGTATTAATAAATGTACTAAAACCGTATTATACCTGGTAATTCTGCTGTATATCGATATCTACAGCTCCAACTTCCTTATAGAACGAAACTCGCAAGTCGGCAATTGAAGAAACGAGCTTCGGAAATGCAACTACCAGGAGTTAGCTTTGAGCATATATAGGATATATAACAACACATTGTTTATACAATGAATACTGCTGAACGCTTGGTAGGTGCTCTCTCTCTCTCTCTCTCTCTCTCTCTCTCTCTCTCTCATATATATATATACCCGGTATATATACAGTATATGTATATATATAATTATTTATATAGTATTACATTGAGTCTCCATCAGATTGTAGTTTCGTGGCAAATACATCTAACTACTTTAATCTCGTTTGGCTACCTGTTTTAATGTCTCTTTGGAACACACACACACACACACACAATCATTAAAAACGTAATATTAAAGCCTCTCCCAAGTTACTAACTACACTGTAAGAGAAATGTGTAGGGCCCAAGTTTTACATATCATTATTTTCCGCCACTACTCCCCCCCCCTCCTCCCTCCCCCCCTCCTGCTTCCTTGCTAGACTCATTGTTCTTGTAGTTATCTTATTTTTATTGTGGTTTTTGTTTTGGTTGTTGGTTGGTGGTGGTTGTGGTTGTTGTTAGTGGTGGTGGAGTTGTGGTTGTTCTTGTTAGTGGTGGTGGAGTTGTGGTTGTTCTTGTTAGTGGTGGTGGAGTTGTGGTTGTTCTTGTTAGTGGTGGTGGAGTTGTGGTTGTTGGTGGTGGTGTTGTTGTTGTTAGTAGTAATAGTAGTGGTATTGTTGTTGTTATTAGTGGTATTGTTATTGTTAGTAGTAGTAGTAATGGTGGTGGTGTTGTTATTAGTGGTGTTGATGTTGTTATTGTTAGTAGTAGTATTGTTGTTGTTATTAGTGGTATTGTTATTGTTAGTAGTAGTAGTGGTGGTGGTGTTGTTATTAGTGGTGTTGATGTTGTTATTGTTAGTAGTAGTAATGTTGTTGTTATTAGTGGTATTGTTATTGTTAGTAGTAGTGTTGTTGTTGGTGGTAATGGCATTATTGTTGTTATTGGTAATAGTAGTAGTTTTGTTGTTGGTGGTAATGGCATTATTGGTGTTATTGTTAATAGTAGTAGTAGTGTTGTTGTTGTTGTTGTTGTTAGTAAATTATTGTTGTTGTTGTAATTGTTCTCTTGTTCGTGTACCTTATCCCTCACAGTACAATAGACCGGACATAACTTCCCCATGACATCATTCCCTGCACTCAAATTCAGTACATAGCATAGCAATTGACCCCTTGCGAGTTTCAGGCTATAAGGAAGTTGGAGCTGTAGACAACGATATTTAACCAAATTTACAGCTCAAATACGGTCGTAGTACATTTATAATTACATAAAACTCAATTCAGCATACCATTTATCCATCAGAAACGTACATTGTTCTTGCATTTCTGTTTAATATCGATGTTCACGACTCCAACTTCCTCATAGCCTGAAACTCGTAAATGGTCAATTGACCACTTGGGAGTTTCAGTCTATCAGGAAGTTGGAGCTGTACTGTAGACATTGATAGTAAATGGAAATAGAATATCAATGTAGGTTTCTGATGGATAAAGTGTATGTTGAATTGGGTTTTATGTATTTATAAATATACTACAACCGTATTTTAGTTGGTAATTCTGCTAAATATCGATGTCTACAGTCCCAACTTCCTTATAGCCTGAAACTCGCAAGTTGTCAATTGCTATGTCGGTTTTGATAACCCCCAAATTACTCCCATTGTTTATATTAATTAGTACTGATTGACAAAGTTGGTAATTGCTTATAATTACTTAATTATTCAGACTTATTAGTTGTTTTTGACGAAATCAAAATGTATCATAGGAATTCGTGGACCCAGTTCAGTTCAGTTGGAGTTCGGGAAGTTTAGCCTTAACGTCGGCACTTCCCTAAGAGGTTTTGTTATTTTTCTTTTTGTGACTTTTTGTGACGTGCTCATTTGTCTAAAAATAAATATATCTCATTCTTCATCCCTTTTTCTTAAATCTGTTTTCTTCTCTCTTCTTCCTTCATTCTTGTTTCTTCTCTCTTCAGTCTTCTTATTTCAGTTCTTTCAATTTTTTCTCTCGTACTCTCCACATTTGATAGATTGTCTGTTTCACTCTATCGCTTATTTCTTTGTTAAATAAAAGATGTCCGATTACTTGGTTTTCATTTTCAATATAAGGCTGTTGGAACCCTGGATCTTTTATTATGCATGCTTTATAAAATGAACAGTGTAGTAGAAAATGTTTTAGGTCTTCTGTTCCTTCCTTACACAGATCGCCATCAAACATTTTCACTGCGCAAATATATCTGTTGACTTTGAAGTATGCGTGTAATGTGCTTTGCATCAAGTGAAACATATAATATACTATATGATGCATAAAATATTGTTAATATTCCATCTGAATGGATATATTTTAATGGCAAAACAATAAGAGGTTTATAAATTTTTGCGAGTGAGTGTGTAGTACAATATTATGTGTTAAATACCCTACAATAACAGAGATCGGCCAACCTTCGCCATGTTGGTACCAGTCGTGTTAATGACAAATAAATGGGGCGAAAGGTCTTAAAATCGCCAAGCTAATGACACGAACGTCTTAAAATCTCAAAGCTAATGAGGCTAAACATGAGGGAGAAAAACAACTACCTCCTCTCATCACACTCAAATATGTCCATTGTCCATTCCTATATTAAATATTCGGTCATACTGTCACAGGATAATATAATTTGGTCTTTGGATCAGAGTTCTTCACGAGTCATAGTAAAATATCACCCCGTAGTCTGATAATTACGGTACTAAAATTGTGAGAATTGCGTAAAAAAAGAAAAAAAAAAAGAAAAAAAAAACAAAAAAAAAACAGCCGTTCTCTCTTACCACAGAATCTCGAATAAGGTCCATTGTCCTGGCTCTGTGTTGTGAAGGGTGTGTGTGGTGTATGTGTGGTGGTGATGGTGGTGCTATGTGGTAGTGGTAGTTTGTGGTAGTGGTGGTGTGTGGTGGTGGTGGTGTGTGATGGTGTGTGGTGTGTTGGGGTGGTGGTGGTGGTGACGTGTAGTTGTGGTGGTGGTGGTGGTTGGGGTTGTGGTGACATGTGGTGGTGGTGGTGTGTGATGTTGGTGCTATGTGGTGGTGGTGGTGGTGGTTGTGGTGGTGGTGGTGGTTGGGGTGGTGATGTGGTAGTGGTGGTGGTGGAGGTTCGTGATTTCGCTAGTGGCCCTTGTGTACTACCGGTACCCTTGGAGAGGATAATAACTGTGTGCACGGTCTTAAACTTTACCATGCTAATGTTTAAACCAAGCTACTGAGTCTCTCCTGGCTTATGCAAATTTTATAAGTTTGTCATGCCACTATCTTGACCATAACAGATTCTTTCTACGCTTCTGTTATTATTTAACCCTTTCAAACTCCGATACGCGTTTCTGTTCTGTTTTCTGGCTATTATTAGACGATTTTATTCAGATTAGTAACAGTATATGGAAGTCAAAGGGTTGATTGAGATAGTATTTACTCTTTTAATACCCACAGATACTTCCTAAGCTGCATAAAATCGTCTAATGATAGCCAAAATAAACTGCTAAAACGCGTCAGAGCTTCAAAGGGTTAAGCTATATACGATAATACATACGCTTTGAAGTTTCTAAAATTTACTTTGATAATGTACAGTATATCCTAAAGTGCTGCTATGTCATTCTTTCCACTTTTCACTCTTTGTTTTATTAATCATGTTATCTACCCTTCTCCAATACGTTATTTAGGGATTTAAATGATATAGGATCATGAATATATGTTTGTCAAGGTATCTGACTTTATCTTGCAAATGTTTATCTTGAGTAGGTGTCTCTTTTGCCTTTCACCTTTTAGTCCTAAGGTTAATGTTCGTCGTTCATTGCCTACTTACAATATTAATTACATTTTCGTATAAGGTTTTGTAATTATCTGAGGTGGAAAGGATTTTAAGCTTTAGTAGGATTTTGACTATGATTGCAAATGTTTATTCCAAAGTACTATGCCTGGTTTTCTTTCATTCCACATTTCACTCTTTTGCATTACTTCATATTATTCATAACCCTATTAATATTTCAGCTTATATCCAAGCCTCTGTAGGCTGGGAGAGTCAGTTTTCCTCCATCTTTTGAGGTGGGAGGTTGTTATATCTTGCCATTTTGGCCATATTGCTTGGGAC
The DNA here is from genome assembly GCA_032716605.1 of Paralithodes platypus. Taxonomy (NCBI): domain Eukaryota; kingdom Metazoa; phylum Arthropoda; class Malacostraca; order Decapoda; family Lithodidae; genus Paralithodes; species Paralithodes platypus. Next base: position 2,954,750 of record CM064539.1, read on the forward strand.
TGGGAGGGACTTTTATTACTGTACCCTATGGTACAGTAGAGGTTAATAACATACAATTTTGAAATAAAAGAGCACAATCCACCACATAGTGTTTACATTAATACATGAGCAAGCTAATCTGGTTCCCGAGCAAACTAATCACACATTATAACAATGCACTATCGCACTATCATAACGTTAAAGGAATAGTTAATATGATAAGAAGCAATTCGCTGCATTGGCTAAGGTAGAGGGAACTCGTTGATGTACAGAGAAGTTACTGGGTCTTCACGTTAAAGGGATTAACCCTTTGAGTACCAGCGACGTGCGTTTTCTTATAATTATATTCCAGTTGTATTTAGACGATATTATGCAGTTTAGAAAAGGTCTGCGGTAGTTAAAAGGGTCGGTTGCAATAGTTTGAAGCCTTATTATTGCTAGAGGTACTTCCTAATCTTAATAAAATCGTCTAATAGCGGCCACAATTTAAAGAAAAGGACGTCACCGGTACTGTATAGGTTAACGGTTAGCCTGGGTCATTCTCAAATTTCAGGCTAGGGTAAGTCAGTGGTGTCACCTGAATGGGGTTTTAACACTTACGCTGCGGGCATATTTCCGCTATATTAGGGTTTATTCAGGCACTCCTGAATGATTCACCAAGTGTCTGAATGAAATTAAATGTATTCAGCCAAAAACTAGAAGAAAATAGCTTCAAAATGACACCAAACGAGCTTCGTAGCGTGCGGGAATCATCCGCAGCGCTACCATAGACATTCGATATTATTGAGCGAATATCGCCAATGTCGCGCTACACTTGCCTTTGGCAGCACTGCTATTTCTAGCGGGTTTATGGCTCATATCCTTCAGTGCCGAGATTTTTTTTTCTATCGAAAAATTTACAAATTTATCTTGAAAGGGGGGGGGGGGGGTCTAATGGGGGGTGATTTTAAGCTTGATGGAGGTCTAGGGAACAAATTAAAAAATATCCCCTTAATTGACCCTGGTCGCCTCCTCCTACTGTCGCCTCATCTAGGTGCCTCGCCCGCCCCCCCCCCCCCCCGTCACCTCCCAACCCCCCCTGCTTTGGCCATATGAACTCTGTCACTGCTAATGAGAAAATAATGACTGTATGTGGAGAGATATGTGGTCCTCGCTTGACCATATATCAGTATACTTCACTGGTGTATAAGTTGCCAGTGTTTGAATTGAAACTATTATTATTGTATGTGTGTGAATTAGTGTTTTGGTTGTGTGTGTTCGTTGTTTTCTGTTGTGTTTTGTGTTGTCCCTGTTCTTGCTCTGTCTTGAGTCGGCCACCCCCCAAAAAAAAAAATAAATAAATAAAAAATAAAAAATAAAATAAACAATAGAAAAAGTTGGGATTGGGCCTGAGTAAATAGATAGATAGATAAATTATTGTTGTTGATGTAATCATGATTGCGTGTATATATTTCAATTGTGTCTTTTTGAATATTAGTTACCATATTCATTAGGTATGTAAATCACCATCAATATAACCAATGATGTTATATATTTTTCTGTATATCCTTGGTTTTTGACATCAATGATTGTTGTTATATGCAAGTTGTAATGTGTATAATGATGGCGAGTATTTATACGCTTCCTCATATTCACTGAAGGGGGGGTCACCGGCTTTTTTATTATCTCTCTCTTTTTCTCTCTTTCCCTGGCTTGTATCCATTTGGCCCCATTCAGCCTACTGTTTTAAGACGTTTACCCCCATCCAGATATCGATATCTTCTTGGCGAGCGATAGCGAGCCAGCATTGCATGGAGAAATTCGGCTTCGCCAGAGAAATTTTTCTATCGAAAAATGTACAAATTTAGCTTGCTGTAAAAAAAAAACATATATATGCTGGCTTGCTACCGCTCGCCAGGAAAATAGAGACATCTGGATGGGGGTAAACGTCTTCAAACAGTAGGCTGAATGGGGCCGAATGGATACAAGCCAAAGAGAGAGGGAGAGAAAGATAAACAAAGGCAGATGACCCCTTTTAAACATACGGATCGTTCACCACAAACCGGATCCTATGTTTAAAAATTAATATAGAAATAAAAAGACGCTTAATCCTAGTAATTTATTTCCTTTTAATTTGCAATACAATATATATTCTTAACACCACAATAAAGATACATTCTTGATAGTATTATGTATAAGAAGTTCGTTGCATGCAGCAGGAACATATACAATTGAATGAATAAGCCAACATTACCTAATATTTTAGAATTTAGACATTAATATAAAAGATAGTCTCTTTCATTCTTCCTAACTAATGGGACCTCTGGGTTGTGGGAGGTAGCGTCTCTCTCTCTCTCTCTCTGTGTGTGTGTGTGTGTGTGTGTGTGTGTGTGTGTGTGTGTGTGTGTGTGTGTGTGTGTGTGTGTGTGTGTGTGTGAATTCTTACCGGATCTCTTTCTCATTTTATAATTTTTGACGTAACCAATTTTTGTCTACTCGATTTTTTTAAATAAAATGTAACTGTCCCGATTTATTGACTGTCCAACATGATTTTTCCCTTAAGGGGGGTCACCGTTTTTTTTTTTATCTTCTCTCCTTTTTTCTTTTTCCCTGGCTTGTATCCATTCGGCCCCATTTAGCCAACTGTTTTAAGACGTTTATCCCCATCCAGGTGTCGATTTCTTCCTGGCGAGCGATAGCGAGCTAGCATTGTATGGAGAAATCCGGCTTCGCCGGACACATTTTTCTATCGAAAAATGTACAAATTAAGATTGCCGTCAAAACAAAAATACATATATGCTGGGTCGCTACCGCTCACCAGGAAAATATTGACACCTTGGTAGGGGTAAACGTCTTAAAACAGTAGGCTGAGTGGGGCCAAATGGATACAACCCAAAGAGAGAGGGAGAGAAAGAGAAATAAAGCGAGGTGGGCTCCCTTAAGTAACACCCCATTCTTAACATTAATCATGAATTACAAACCCCAATGTACTTGAATGAACTAATGAAAGCAAATGGTCGGTCCTCCCGGGATTCGAACTCGGGACGCCACACCCAGAACGTAAGCATACCTGGTTCCCTGTCCACGTTATTCCCCCCCTACACACAATCCGTATATTCGTGGTTGCCAAGGTCGGTCTGTTGACAAGATAGGGTAGGGAATCGTACATAGTCAGCCTTATAAGCTGTCGACTCGAAATAAACCGCATATTATTGTTATTTTAGCTCGAACGTCCCTTGATTTTGGCACTGTCACTCTTTGGAACTATGGGAGAGGCACTCGCCACAGGCAGTTCTGTCTTTTGTCTCCCTCACTCACATAGAAACAAATATTTATATTACTATTATTATATTATTTATTGTCATTACATACACACAGCAAGATATAAAAACACACACTGACAAGACAGTAAAAGACAGGAAGAGTGTGTGAGCTTGAGTAGATATCAAAGAGATGAGTGCATGCTTGACGTAGTGGACGAAAAATTAAATGACAAAAATATTCATAAGAGGATTAGTGGCGGGGACGTGATGAAAACACTTTAAGAACTGCAAAAAAGTTCTTTTGAGGGATGTTGCGTTTGAGAGTTTTAATAGGTTCTTTTTATTACGAGAACATGTTTTCTTATTAGTAATATATATCATACAGTATATATATATATATATATATAACCAAAATAATTCACCAGACAGTGATAGTACATTGATTTTGACCTATCGTTGAAATTACATGTTCGCATAAACCACAAATGCTACACATTCAGTACATGGTCGGTTATCTCTTGAAATTATTACACCAAAACACTTTAATTGTTTTTTATTTGTGCCATTTTCACTACATTTGAACGTACAATACTTACAGGGTATAAACCGTCGCATGGCGGGAGAATGGATTTTGCAAATTCCGGAAATTGCAAAATTTATTAATCATACAACGGCAAAACTAAAGGGTGTATAAACAAATCTGTCACCCAATTTTATTTCATTTTCTTCCCTCTTTCCAATGATATCTTACTTATTAAAATTGGTCCAAAAATAACAAAGTTTTAGCGGTTTTAAAATTAGCAAAAAAATTGAAAATCCCAGGGAGCGATTTTTTGTTTTTATTCGATTTGCTTCATTTTTGCATTTGTTGTTCCTATGAGTGGTATCTATAACCTGTTGTTCCTACGAGTGGTATCTATAACCTGTTGTTCCTACGAGTGGTATCTATAACCTGTTGTTCCTACGAGTGGTATCTATAACCTGTTGTTCCTACGAGTGGTATCTATAACCTGTTGTTCCTACGAGTGGTATCTATAACCTGTTGTTCCTACGAGTGGTATCTATAACCTGTTGTTCCTACGAGTGGTATCTATAACCTGTTGTTCCTACGAGTGGTATCTATAACCTGTTGTTCCTACGAGTGGTATCTATAACCTGTTGTTCCTACGAGTGGTATCTATAACCTGTTGTTCCTACGAGTGGTATCTATAACCTGTTGTTCCTACGAGTGGTATCTATAACCTGTTGTTCCTACGAGTGGTATCTATAACCTGTTGTTCCTACGAGTGGTATCTATAACCTGTTGTTCCTACGAGTGGTATCTATAACCTGTTGTTCCTACGAGTGGTATCTATAACCTGTTGTTCCTACGAGTGGTATCTATAACCTGTTGTTCCTACGAGTGGTATCTATAACCTGTTGTTCCTACGAGTGGTATCTATAACCTGTTGTTCCTACGAGTGGTATCTATAACCTGTTGTTCCTACGAGTGGTATCTATAACCTGTTGTTCCTACGAGTGGTATCTATAACCTGTTGTTCCTACGAGTGGTATCTATAACCTGTTGTTCCTACGAGTGGTATCTATAACCTGTTGTTCCTACGAGTGGTATCTATAACCTGTTGTTCCTACGAGTGGTATCTATAACCTGTTGTTCCTACGAGTGGTATCTATAACCTGTTGTTCCTACGAGTGGTATCTATAACATGTTAAAAAATGAAAATGATCCGATTATTTTGAAAATCATGGGGCATGCTCCCCTTAACCCTTACAGTACCAGGTATGTCTTTTTTGTATCACATTCTAGCCACTATTAGACTATCTTATTCAGCTTAGGAAGGACCTCTAGCAAAAATATGGCATCAAATTATCCCAACTAACCCTATTAACTACCACCGATCCTTCCCAAGCTGCATAATATCGTCTAAATATAGCTAGAATACAATATAACACACGTCGCTGATACTCAAAGGGTTAACTAGACTTTTTCTAAGACTCGAAACAAAATGTACACTCGGATACCATAGTCTCTAGCCCACCCATAAGAATGCCTGGACCCACAATGGTTTTATTTATGCAATTATAACTATCTCGACTGATTTTTGGATAGAACTTGTTTTTTGGTATCGGAACGGAAGTGTATGTACAGTATGTATTCAAATGTGTATGTGTCTTTTTGTTTATGTTCGAGTTTGTGGCTATGTATGTGTGTGTGTGTGTGTGTGTGTGTGTGTGTGTGTGTGTGAAAATATATGTGTGTGTGTGGTGTAAGTGTGTTTGGTACGAGTGTGTGTGGGTGTGTGTGTGTGTGAGAGAGACAGTGTGTGTGTGTGTGTGTGAAAATATATGTGTGTATGTGGTGTAAGTGTGTTTGGTACGAGTGTGTGTGGGTGTGTGTGTGAGAGAGAGAGAGACAGTGTGTGTGTGTTGGTGTGTGTGTGTGTGTGTGTGAGAGAGAGAGAGTGGGTTTGTGACAGTGTGTGTGTGTGTGTGTGTGTGGGTGTGATTGCGTGGTGACTGTATGTGTGGGTGTGTGTATGTTGTGTGAGTGTGTGTGTATGTTCATGTAAACATCCGCCTACACCACCTCTAACTGACGTCAGGGTGTTGCTATACGTTGATGGTCTAGTTGTTATGCCATGTTGCTCTTTAGCCCCCCCCCCCTCTCTCTCTCTCTCTCTCTTTTTGTTTCTCTCTATTTTTTGTCTCTCTCTCTCTCTGCCTCTCTCTCATTTAAATATCACAGTAAATGAGATACCAACCGAAGTAAATGTTAATACAGCATTACTATTTAAAGACTAGTTTGTGTGTGTTGATATAATAATAATGTAAGCTACTGAATTTTCGCCTAATTTAGTGGCTGATCTGTTGAAATATGCTATAAATCCATCCCCTCTCTCTCTCTCTCTCTCGCCATCTCTACTAGAATTAAGTCCTGACCACCTCGTTTGGATCGTAAGGTCTGTGTGACCAGTGTATCTATGTAAATATATCTCTCTCTCTCTCTCCCAATGGAACTCTTTCAGCATTTCTTTACCATTTTTCTTTCTCAGGTTTTATCGTGGACAGAGATCCACTTCAGAGAATGGGTTGAAAGGGAAAGGCGGGTAAAGGCGGGTTGCTGGGAATATGGACACACACACACACACATTCACTCACTCACTCACTCACTCACACACACACACACACACACTGTCACTCTCACTCTCACTCACTCACTCACACACACAATAAGGCGATAGTCCTCACACTCTAGAACGCTTTGATATGACCTCTTCTGGAATATACTTTTCTGTTCTTGTCTCCAGCAGCACTCATGAAATATATAGATTGTCTAGAATGAGTCCGAGATCGAGCTAATAAGTTTATTTCATCGATCAAAATACTGAGCTGCGAAGATCGGTTAAGAATTATTGTCACTTTTCATTGGAAACGCGAAGACTATTAGGTCAGGTCACCGAAGTATTGATTTAAATAACTCTTTTGGTTTAACAACGTGGCTGAAAATTAGAATCTAAGAGGTTGTACTGTATTACATGCGGACTCACATGCCTTATAATAAGTCTAAGTGGAAAGAGGAATTGCGAAGTACACTACACTCACTAAAGTGTGTGTAAAATACCATCTATTTTTTTTAATGGCTCTACTGAAGAGTTTTTTACAACTTCTGAGGGAAGTTTGTTCCATATAGACCGAGTATCTCCCCGGAAAATACCACAAAGTCTTTGAAATACTAATTATTCCTTTGAACTCCTTGTAAATCTATATATCACAATCCATTTCAATAAGTGAATAGGTAATATATATATGAATATATATATATATATATATATATATATATATATATATATATATATATATATAGTCTACAATATTCAGTGGGGATATAGATATATCGTCTATCAGATAACGATAGCCTTAGTTATATATATATATATATATATATATATATGAATATGTATTAACTCTCTCTCAAGTGGACGCAGCCTTGCATAAAACCCCTCATAAAACTGTCAGTGTATAGCAAATATTTCACCGTGAAAATGTTCCTACAATTTAAGGAAAAGCACAATTCACATCATGTCGACCTGAGTAAAGGCACAAAGGCAAAAGTGTGTTGGTTAAAGTCACCAATCAAAAGTCGGACTTGTATTATTTATTACAATCATTGTTAGCTTTGAAAACTGAGATTGATTAAAAGTGTGTGTGTGTGTTTAATAATATAATAATAATAATTATAATAATAATAATAAACGGTTTATTGATAATTGCAGGGGTAGGCTGAAAATGTACAGAGGAACAGTGTGTAGCTTAACTCTAACTTATATCATCTTATAATAAGGACCAAAGCATGAGGTTGTATAAGAGCTGTTTGCCGAGGTTAATATTATGCACTAGGTTGGCAGATGATTTTCCAGATTGATATAATAGATTGCATAGGAGCTATTTGACCAGTAAACATTATGTGCTAGGTATGCTGAAAAAGACAATAGTTACGCATTTATAAAGGTATAAGGGTTTGTTGAAAGCTATCGAGTTGATTTACTGACAACTTTGCTGACTATGTTTACTGTTCGCCTATGTGTTTGTGTGTGTGTGTGTGTGTTGGGTAGGGGTGGAAGTGTGTGTGTGTGTGTGTGTGTGTGTGTGTGTGTGTGTGTGTGTGTGTGTGTGTGTGTGTGTGTGTGTGTGTGTGCGTGTGTGTGCTCGGCAGGGATTGGAGTAGAGAAGGGTGATACAGTTTTAGTTTGCATGTTTTTTTGTTTCTCTCGTTTATGATTTACATTTCATGAGTGCCATATGTTGCTAAAACACATTAAATTTATCATTTCAAAAGGCCAATTAGGGCTGATGTTTACAGCTTTTTATAATTGCTAGGCTGGGTTGCTGCTTTCAACACCTCTTAATGATAGTTATTTTCATAGATTTTAATTTCCTTCCAGTAGCAGCCCAAACACCAAAGGGAGCGTTGTTGCTTAAAGCAAACTATATTTTGTATACCTAATCAAGCATGCTAATGTACAGACATATACAATAATATATATCCCATCCAGTACCAGGGACGTCCTTTTAATCATATTCTGGCAACTATTACACGATTTAATTCTGCTTAGGAAGGACCTCTAGCCCTAATAAGGCTTCTAACTATCTCAACCAACCCATTTTAACTACCACAGATCCTTCCCAAGCTGCATAATATCGTCTAAATATAGCTAGACTGAAATATACCACACGTCGCTGGTACTCAAAGGGATAAATATATATATATATATATAAATATACATTAAGATGCAGGAAATAAAGATGGCAAGCCTCACCACCTATCTGGCTTCTGAACAACAAAATCCTAAGTTCTTCTCAACACCAACCCCAGAGCGTCCTTCATGCCCGGAGCGTGACCCACCCCGGCACCGTCACCAGGGAGACTGCTACCCCTGACCCAGAGAAAGAAGCTCACTCCACACAAACCCTTCCAGCCCACACCACCACCAACACCAGGATAGCAGAGAAAAGTGACACTACCTCACCCACTCTGATCCAGTCATCAAACATTTCAGGCATAATCCTGTTTTTGAGGCAGGTTCGACGCTGCCAAACAAGCCAGGTTCGAGACTGGATGCGGTAGGCTCAAAGCTGCCCAAACAACATGAGGTAACACGCCAGGTTCGAGACTGGATGCGGTAGGCTCGTAGCTGCCCAAACAACATGAGGTAGGCTCGACACTGCCAAACAAGCCAGGTTTGCGACTAGAGATGGTAGGCTTGAGGCTACCCAGAGACCAAGAAAGTCAACGTCTTCAAGAACAGTCAGGTTTAACACTGGAAGCGGTAGGCTCCATGCTGTCCGCATGAAAAGAAGATAGATTCCCCCAACGCCGGCAAGATCTGAATCGCCAGATACTACTACCGCTAACAAGACTACTCAAGTTCCCCTTAAATCCTGTACACTCAAGAGAATCGTTGAGTCCTGCCCTGACCCCAAGACAAATCCTTGCGAAAATATTGAGTAATTCTCGTCTCATATTTTTTAGTAACTTTTCGACTATCAGTCAGCATACCCTTTAAGAAAAAACAAAACACTTTCTATCCTTGCATCTCATACTAAATGTATAATATTATTGTTAGTTCCTGTATGACCAGAATAACTAAGATAAAATTAATACTTAGACTTAAATTCCATTCCAACACCACACTAACAATCTAATCACGATTGCGAGTTTTTCCCTAGTATCCCCTATACCTATAGGAGAAAATCTTATTTGGGTGTCAGAGAAAACGAGTGCTCCATTCTCATTGAGTCATGTTCAAGGGTGACTAAGACAATTCATTTGGGGAATACAATTACTTAGTGTATCATAATAATATGCTCCTTCGTACATTATCCAGAAATTCCTGTCTGCAACTGTAAAGTACATAATTTTACTCTCTGAACAAACAATGAATAGAGGGTCATGGAAATAATTATTGCAGTAAATTAAAAGAGTAAAAGAATGCCAACGACTTCTTGCAAGTTCACATGTTATCATATTAACCCAGACAAAGAAGACAAATCGTTTACTGATATTGCAAAAAAAAAAAAAAATAATAATAATATATATATACAGGGTATATACCGGTATATATATATATATATATATATATATATATATATATACGGTATATTAATTATGCTCATTGTTCTAATTCGACGTTAATCAAGGATGAATACGAAGAATTCATTTTTATTTCTATGATCATTACTTTTATCAGTTACATAATTTACTGCCTCGGAAAAATTTCCTCGTCCAATGTAAACATGTAAAAGAAACGAATTGAGGTCATCTGAAAATATATGATTAATAGATTTTAAACAAGAAAATACAGACACGCGGTAAAAGTATTGAAGGTGGAATAATATTAAAAAGAACAAAAGAAAAAGAAAAAGGAAGAACATACGAGAGAGAGAGAGAGAGAGAGAGAGAGAGAGAGATAGAGAGTACAAAGGAGTACAAAGGAAATCAAGCAACAACAGATCTAGTGACCCTTCTAGGCTGCTTGTCCTCCAAAACACTGAGGATCAAGTGTCCAAACAGTGGTTTAGAGTGGGTAAGGGAACATTGGAAAGGGAACTACTGCCCTAGAACTAATGTCCGTGGCAGGATTAGGAAGTTAGTAGGGGACAGATGGGTTAGTAACTGAGGGGGGGATAAAATAAAGTTTTTCATTTACAAACGCAGTCAGTCGCGGGTTTGATGCGAGATATTTGTCTAAGCGGAGTTTAAATGAATCAACGGTGCTGCAGTCTATAACGTCTCGGGGAAGCCCATTCCACAAGTTGACAACTCGATTGAAGAAGAAATTCTTAGATTCGTGGGAGTTAAAAGATTTACCAATAATTTTGCAACCGTTTCCCCGCGTGTAATTAGATTGGTCGATAGTGAAGTACTTACTACAGTTCATATTGTCGATGCCTTTGATGATTTTGAACACTTGAATTAAGTCACCTCTTAATCTGGCTGGGTTAAAGGAAATAGATTTAATTCTCTAAGACGCTCTTCGTATGGTTTGTTCTTTAGGCTAGGTATCATTTTGGTAACTCTACGTTGAACTCGTTCTAGCTTGTTTATATCTTTTTGGTAATAAGAGAGAGAGATAGAGAGAGAGAGCGAGAGAGAGAGAGAGAGAGAGAGAGAGAGAGAGAGAGAGAGAGAGAGAGAGAGAGAGAGAGAGAGAGAGAGAGAGAGGAGAAAGTTAACTGGGTTGCTTACAGGAGTTTGTGGGTTACAGGGGAAACCTAACTATATTAATTTGCACTGTGTCAGAGGGAGATATTTGTTATGCTGGGCGAAGACAGGTAGTTTGGGTTAAGGGGGGGTCACCTGCTTTTTTTCTCTTTCTCGGGCTTGTATCCATTCGGCCCCATTCAGCTAACTGTTTTAAGACGTTTATCCCCATCCAGGTGTTGATTTCTTCCTGGCGAACGATAGTGAACCAGCATTGTATGGAGAAATCCGGCTTCGCCGGAGATATTTTTCTATCGAAAAATTTACAAATTTAGCTTGCTGTCAAAACAAATATATATATATGCTGGCTCGCTACCACTCGCCAGGAAAATATTGACACCTGGATGGGGCCGAATATATACAAGTCAGAGAAAGAGAGAAAAGGAGATACAAAAAGCGGGTAGGTCCCCTTAACCAAACAGCAAGAACAGGGTTGTTAATAAACTTGTACAGGGTAGAGACAAGGCAAATCAGACATCCAAACCAAGTAATGAGTTATATATCTGTACACAAGAAGACAAAGTTAAGTCTGCGGTAATAATATCTTGACTCTGGTTTTCTATATAAAACCGATAGAGACAATAATAATTTCCCCATAAATAAACTAAACCATGGAAATATGAACTTATGGTTTACACAATACCTACAATGACCAAACACTGTTCCTAGTACAATTGATAACTTGGTCAGGGCAGCTTGGGTAGACTATATTGTCTCTACTGTGCTTAGGTTGTTGGCTTTGAGGTCTAAAAGGTCTTTTTAGGCAAGAGGTCTCTCTTAGGAGCTGGTGGTAACCATCTGGACGGTTGCCACATCGTGTTTGGTTGGTTTCCGGGTAACCATATTAAATACGCAAATAAATGGCCTAACCAAGGCTAATAATATATCCGGAGGCAGTACTCATTGTTATCTTGCGATGGGTGAAGACTAGAACTATCTAGAGACCAAGTGGTTCAGTTTTTATTGTGAAAATATGTAGGTCAGGTATGGCCGCCGCGAGGCTAGATCCGTGTGAATTCTCAAGTTTCGTCATTTATGGATGTCCATATATCTGCAAATAAATGGCCTAACCTAGGTTATATATATACCAGATGCAGTACTCGGTGCTATCTTGCCATGGGTGAAGACTAGAACACTGTACATTAAGCAGTTATTGTGCGAGATGGAAAATATAACGGAGTGTTTTGGCTTGCTACTGAGAACTGTTCGAATGCGGCGATGCAGTTTTGGCGGCCACGGCTACGGTCTATTTACATACATTCAACAATTGATTATTGATTATGTGTTATGTATTATTATTGATTTATTTCACCATCATAATAATTCCTAAGTCACTGTCGACTGCCTTCATGCATCGTTTGGGACTAAGGAAAATCAATACAAGCTTTCATTAGGCCTGCAATCCAGCAAGAGTCAGCTGACTGACTGGCTATTTATTTTTGTTCTTGTTGGTTATACGGACCCATCCGCTAAGACAACAAAACTTTATCAAGTGCGGTAATGCAATGGAGCTATCGAGCCCAGCCGTGCGATGCAGGGAAAACTCTATATGGAGCTATCGAGTCCAGCCGGGCGAGGAGGGTTACATAAACGCAAACTATTATGAACTTATGGGGTGTTTTTTTTTTAGTTCCAATGTCGTAACGACTATCTTTCAAGCAATACCCTAATGGCCACTAGACTCTGGTACTTATCTGAGGTAGTGATATGGTGGATAATATTATGTTGTACTTGATATTTAGTAGAATTAAGGGTATAATCCTGTGTAGCGGGTGGACATGTATTTATATCTCAATAATTTTGGTAATGTTACAATACATTTTTAAGTTTTACATTCATAAATAGTCCACTAATATACTAGGTTAGGTTAGGTTAGGTTTTGGTTAGGTTAGGTTAAAGATATCTTTCAATGTTTCTTAGTAAATAGGCATCTGGAAATCAGTTCTACCCGCTACACAGGACCTTACCCAATAGTATCACTGTTTAGCAAGACAACTTGACTCAGCGGGTGCTGGTAATAGAACGTCTTCTTTCGGTGTGAAAATAATCTACCTGATGATTTGACCTCGATTATATAATATGATATACAATATAATTTTATCCCGTAGGTATGGACAGCATAAATTAAAAATATCTTCGTAAGTATTGAGACTATTTCAATAGATATGTCAATGTTAATATTATTCATGAATAACAATCACATACAGCAATTACAAAAATACAATTTACACACATACTCCTAACAATGTGAATACTAAGAATACTTGGTAAAGTTAATATTAAAAACATTACCAAAATGGTGTATTTACACAACACAATTTGTACAGCTACTAACAAATGTTTAGGGATTTTGCGTGTTTTCTTTATGCAAATGTATTCTATGATATATCGGCAAATGCAGATATTAGGAATACAGACAATCGGTTAGTCATTTACCTAGATAAAACAAAATACAGATACTGTAGTCACGAATTTAGTGTCCTCGAACGGATTAAGTAAACGTCTGCAATGCAAATATCAAGGTAAAGAATAAATAATGATATTTACTTCGAGTCGAAATAGCTTCGAAGATTTCTAGACAGCATACAAGACCGCAACTGTATTTACAATGCGCGATAAAAGACGGTTAAAAAAAAAAAAAACAAAAAAAAAAACATAAAGTATAATTATATATATATATATATATATATATATATATATATATATATATATATATACTGTATATACTATATATAAAACGATACACAAGTACAGCCCAGATCGTTGAAGGATCGCTTGCATGTGGTGGTGTATTGAGGGAGGAAGCCGCATTACCGAGGGCCACCAGGCGTGAGTCCGGGAAGCTCAATGTATGGGGAACCAACAGTGAACCATTGTATAGTATAGCACCAAGCGTTGTACCAATACTGAACCACTGTACCAACCATTGTATAGTTGCCGCACATATTTAATTTCTTAACCATCCCAGCCAATCTTAACTTGGCAGAACCGCACCCACCTCCCCAACCCCATTCCACCTCCTACCAACAGTGGAAGGGAAGGAGGTAGAGCGAGGGAGGGGGGTTGGGGAAGTTGGTGTAGCGCTGCCTAATCACGACCCCAACAAAATAGAATATGTGCGGCAAACTGTATCAACCACTGTATAAACCACTGTATAAACCACTGAATCAACCACTGTATCAACCACTGTATAAACCACTGTATAAACCACTGTATAAACCACTGTATAAACCACTGTATCAACCACTGTATAAACCACTGTATAAACCACTGAATCAACCACTGAATCAACCACTGTATAAACCACTGTATAAACCACTGTATAAACCACTGTATAAACCACTGTATCAACCACTGTATAAACCACTGTATCAACCACTGTATAAACCACTGTATCAACCACTGTATCAACCACTGTATAAACCACTGTATCAACCACTGTATAAACCACTGTATCAACCACTGTATCAACCACTGTATAAACCACTGTATCAACCACTGTATCAACCACTGTATCAACCACTGTATCAACCACTGTATAAACCACTGTATCAACCACTGTATAAACCACTGTATAAACCAATGTATCAACCACTGTATCAACCACTGTATAAATCACTGAATCAACCATCGGGAACCAACACTGAACCAATGAACCAACCACTGGGTAGATGAATAACAAAATGTGTGACTTAATGAACCACTGAATGATTTAATAAACTACCAAATACATATCTGAATGCTTACTTTTACCTCAGTAAAATTATATTAGTAACTGAATGAATCACAGAATGAATGAGATAATGAACCAATGAATAAACCTCCAACGTACAGCCGACGCAATACCAGGGCGATTAAATCAAGTAAGATTTATAATTACCCGGCCAGGTCTTTTCTACGGACAGTGTTCAGAAATTTGTGGGGCCAATCATAGATTTATACCAATTGTAATCTAAAGTGTATCAGTTGATTCTTTTTTTAAATGAGTTTCATCTTCTAAAGAAGATTAATTTATTATATTAGCTATTGTACCATTCGTCGACAGAAATTGTGATAACAATAATCTTAAAATTCTGACACTGATTAAATATATCTTTGGAGGGTAAAAGGATTGATAGGATAAAGTAAATATGTTACATAAGTTACACAGTAATATATAAGTGTAAATAAATATTACATACTAACCTTGATCATGATAATAGTAGTAGTCTACTAGTGTCAATCTCGTTGGCTTAGAAGTATGTTGAGATGAAAATGGCCTGGCAGATGTCTGGTAGAGGTAATATGGTTGCACTATGGGTAAAAAGCCGGCAGAGAGAGGAGTGAGGACGGTCTTTACACAGTGGTGGTTGGGAAACAAATGAGTATATTTCGAACCAAGAAGTATCTAATAAGGAGGAAGGTTATAAACGAGCTACCAATTGATCCCTAGTTTTGACCAAGCACCCCTGAAGATGGCTCTGCCATCGGTGGTGCATCTGCACACTTACAATGTCACTGGGTGCTGCCAGATGGCGCGGCGGCAGATACAAACATGGTACCAAAACAACACGGTCACAGATGTATTGTTTGTGGAAAATACAAGCGGAAGCTAAAGAATTTCATATTTTACTTCTTTCCCAAAGGTAAGGTGAAGTGCTTAGTCATAAGTAGGGTATATCTACGAGTATACAGTATATAGTATACTAACATAAGTGTATATATCAAGGCTGACTGAATAAAGATTCCAGATACATCATTTCGGTAAATAGCTGACCCATGAATGCTGGCATTTGTATCATTACAGATGTTTGTTATGGCTCAAGAACCTTGACATCACCAATCTGAAGACGAAAACACCTGATTTGCTGAACAAGTCCCGTGTTGTGTGAAGTAGCCACTTCTCAGATGACCATTATAGCGGGGTTGGCCGTCTGTCGTCTGATGCTTCACAATTTACAGATGTTTTAAATAATATAAATATATAGCGTAATCCACTCGCGTTGTATTATATGCCATCCACCTGATCGGTTATCTTTAATGTAAGACATACCCTCAATTTTATGTTCTTAGTTTTTGTGGAGTGTGAGGTTGGAATTACTTGCTTATAGAATATTATGCATGAATACACAGAAAAACAATAAACGGTAGTGGAGAAATTCCCCTAGCATTGTATTGTGCTGCAGTGGTCGACCTGAATAATAAACACTTAACATCGAGAGAAAATATACTTATAAACACGTACAACATGAGGCAAAAGACGTGTTCCACACTTTTGGTGATGTTGTTGCTGAAGGGATGTGTATTTATTAGTGTATGACGTGTATGTGTAGAGCTGCAGAAGCATAAATCACTCGAGAGACAGTCACTGGGATGATTGCTGTGGTTGTCTCGCATATTCCTTCGTGAGAGATAATTGCGTACCGGTATATCTTTATTTACTCCTCACCAATTAAGCAGTGCAAGTAATATGAGGAACTGTATGATTCACAGTGTGTGTGTGTTTGTTTATTTACTTTTCAGTAAATGTACGAACACTATGGGGAACATGGCCGAAATCCATTTTTTTTTTTTTTTTTTTAAGAGACAATGAACGGAGGAAGGAAAAACACAGATAAAACAAAAAGGTCCATGTGCCTAAAGGCATCCTCCATTCATAAAATGTTTGTAACAACTGGATTTAAACATTTGTAGATTGTAAGTTTGTGGAAAGCAATTCGAGGGAAGTGAATTCCAAAGAGTAGTAGCTCTGGGGATAAATGAATTCTGATAAACAGAAGTTCTGCATTGTGGAGGAGAAAGTGTAAATTCATGGGCGCTCTCAGCTGTCCTAGTTCTACGGGGAAAGATGTGGAGAGGCGGCACAATTGAAGCAAGTTCCTCGGAACAATTGCTGTGAAAATATCTGTAGAATAATGCAAGGGATGCAACGTTTCTTCGTATGGATAATGTAGGAAGGTCCTGTGTGATTGCAGGGTTATTGATTAATCTAATAGCTTTATTTTGAATTTTGTCCAACTGCCTCAATGCAACCACTCCACTTCGACCCAACAGAGGTGAACAGTAATCCATCTGAGAACGCACATGACTTTTATATATTACGGCCAACTGCTCGTCAGTGAAGAATTCTCGAACTCTGTACAGGAGTCCCAGTTTTTTAGAGGCATTCTTAGCAATGCTTCTAACATAATGTGTCCAGCTCAAGTTAGTAGTTAATGTTACACCGAGAATGTCAATACTAGGGGAAGTGGGAATATTTACATCATTAAAAATATATGGGAGTCAGTGAGATTCTGTCGGTTAGAAAATTGAATGTACTTGGTTTTCTGTGCATTAAAGGAAACTAGATTCTCTTGTCCCCATTCATTAATTCTAGAAAGGTCCTGGTTCAGAGAAATTGCAGTGTTTATTTTTGAATTTATAAGATCGGGTTGTGTGAAAGAATTGGTAAATGTGAAGGAACTGTGGAGTGTTGAGTCATCTGCGTAGGAATGTATTGGATTATGAGTGGTAGAATGAGATCATTGATATGAATGAGGAACAGAGTTGGGGCCAAAACTGATGCCTGGGGAACACCAGCATTTATTGAGTTAAATTGAGAATAAAGGTCATCTACCATTACACATATTTTTCTGTTATGAAGATAAGAAGAAATTAGTGGAACTAATGATGCAAGGCCGTAGTGTGACATCTCCGACAATAAGGATTGATGCCAGACTCTATCAAATGCCTTTGATATATCCAGTGCTATTGTATGTGTTTCACCATGTTGGTCTGTAGCTTAGTTGATTTGATGCGTAAGAAGGCAAAGAATGTCTGCAGTTGATCGACATCGTCTAAAACCATATTGCCTATCACTGATTAATTTATTATTCTCAAGATGCTTAATTATGTGATTATTTAATATAATTTCAAAGACTTTACCAAGAGTGGAAGTTATAACTATTGGTCTGTAGTTTGATGGATCTGAAGAGGCACCTTTTTTAGGAACTGGATGGATGTTTGCTTCTTTCCAGGGTACTGGGAAGCATGAGGTATGAGTACACAGACGGAAATGTTTTGCCAATACAGGAGCGAGCACCAAGGAGCAATTCTTAAGTACTATTGGAGGAATTTCATCTGGACCAGGAGCCTTATCTACTGAGAGATTCTGCAAAATAGTTTTGACATGTCTGGTGTGGATCTTAAGTGAGGGAATTTCAGGCGAATTAAAATTAAGTACAGGGACATCTTGATTTATTTCATCTAAGGTTGAGTTGGTGGAGAAAATATCCGCAAGAAGGTTAGCTTTACCTCGTGGGTCACTTTTTTTTTTTTTTTTTTTTCTATGTGATTGAGGGAGGCAAAAGGCATTACTGCCTATAGCGAGTGCCTCCCCCATAGTTGAAAGAGTGACAGGGCCAAAATCAAGGGACGTTCGAGCCAAAATGCCTGGACACACAGAGTTTGAAGCAATTTAAGTCATAGGAAGAGGGAAAGACTGATTCTGGGAGAGAGTTCCAGAGCTCAGCTGGAAGATTACAGCTGGAAGACTTACAAGATTGCCAGTCGGAGATTTTAATGGTGGAATGGATGAAGCAGTAGTGAAGTTGGATTTGAATGAGTTAAGAGTAGACCAAAATATTTTGTTATCATTTGGATTATTTAGAAGTTTATTTGCCTGCTTGTGGAGAAAGTTTGATTTAGTTAGGTTTAATACAGTTTTGGCATGATTTCTGATGTTTCTAATGTAATTAAAGGTTTCATATGTTTTTGATCTTGTGTATGCATTGTAGGCTATTGCTTTTTGTTCAGTTACTCTAGCACAATTAAAATCAAACCATTTAGGTGAATTAGATCTTTTACTGTACTTTTGATGAGGAATAAAAGTTTCCATTCCAATTTTTACAAAATCTTGTATGTGGCTCAAGGTGGAGTGTGCATCATTAGAAAAGAAAGAGGTCCAGGGAATATCAATAAAGAAACCTTGAAGACCCTCCCAGTCTGCCCTATCTTAATGCCATTTAGTCACCAAAACAGGTTCAGAGTGGGAAGGTGTGGTAGGTGATAGACAGGTGGCCTGTATCAGGCAGTGATCAGAAGATCCAAGCGGGGACCTCACTGTAACATCATAATTGTCTGAATTGGTTGTTAAAAATAAGTCCAGTAGGTGGGAATTATGATTAGGATTATCTGGTACACGGGTGGGTTGGTTGACTAGTTGAGTGAGATTAAATGAGTCTGCAAATAGCTCACATGCAAGACCAGCATCATCAGTCCTGGCTGAATGAGTGAGCCATTCAACATTATGGACATTAAAATCACCCAACACAGTGATTTCAGGAGAAGCATTTAAGTTGAGGACACTGAGTTGTGAGGACAGAGAATCAAAAAGACTTTGCTCTGGAGGAGTATTTGGGGAACGGTAGATGCAACATATGTATTTAAATTTACCAGCAGAAATTAATATAGAATAATCAAAATAGGGACAATTGAAATTGAAAGGTACTGACACAAATTTAAATGTAAGGAACAAAACCAATACAAGATAAGATATAGACGTTGAGTAACCTACACATATAACAAAGGTATTATATTAGATACAATATTTTATACAGAAAAAGGTAAAGTTGCTGCAAAAATACTAGATTGTATACATGGAATGTAGCACAATATAATTTAGTTGTAGTAACATATGGCCTATAAGGTAGGACAATAATGATAATGTCAAAATGGGGATCACAATTAAAACATCATGAGTGACAACAGTAGCCTACTGTTTATATATAGGCCTATAAGAGCTATTATGAATTGTGATAAATGAAGATATATTGAGTACTGCAAGCGGTAGCCTATAGATATTAGAAACTATATAGTTATAGCTCGAATATAACCGTTTTCTAAAGAACGGTACATTCTCTAATGAGGGGTATAAACTGTATAGTTACTGTTCGAAATTAACCGTTCTCTATTGGTGGGTGCTTGTCATTAGATGGGGTCAGTATCAGGGGCCTACAACCAAAAGCAGAGAGTCACTTCTCCTTATTAGATACTGTGTTAGATACCATGTTTATATACTGTAAGTCAACTAGTATTGAGTAACATTAATTGAAATATACCTCCAAGGATATATTATTATGATCATACATAATAAATATTTACGTATCTACTGAAGTAAATACACTAGGAACAAATTATGGACAGAAATGCTGGTCTATTGTGGACGTGGTACATTCAATCTGGGTTTTTCACGATAGTAGATATGTACTAAATAATTATGCAAGCGGTTGTACAGTCATGTCCATAAATTCTAGTACATTTTAAAGCCTCAAACTGATTAACAAACCTCCGAAATGCATTATCTGGCAAAACATAAATATAGATATTCATTTCGGCACGTGCCAACTTACAAAATGTATGTATAAGAGTATAGGAATTACAAGCAATATCATACATAACTAACTTTTTCAGTTGGTTGTTAAGGGGAGGTTTTTAGTTTGTTTCCTACTCCTCCAGCAATATTAAAATTTCACCCCCTCGAACCCCTTTCAAGATAAATTTGTACAATTTTCGGTAGAAATTTTTTCCGGCCAAAGGCCGGTTACCTTTAAATTACAGGCTCGCTATCGCTCGCCAGGATAAAATCGACACCTAAATGGCACGAAAGGTCTTAAAATTGACAGAATGGGGCGGAAATTCTTAAAATCACCAAACTAATGGGGAAAACGTCTTAAAATCTCAGGAGCAATGGGGCTAGACATGAGGGAGAAGGGGGTCAAGAAAAAAGTCCCTCAAGTGGAAATCTCCCCTTAAATTATATTATAGGTGATTACTATTTCCATGACCATATAATATACTGTATATCTATAATAACAAATAACATAATTATAAGTAGCCCTGCAACAGCCATCACTATTTGGGCTGCAGAGGAAAGCCGATGATGAGGCAATTTTATCATGGGGTCGAGTCACACACGAGTAATCTATTAAATTAAAGATAATTTATTAAATAATACTTTCTATAATCACGAGGAGTCGGCAAGATAATCAGTTGCCTCGCTTAATCGGATTCAGGATTTACCTGAAAGAATACCAGGTTGATGGATCTAACACCTTGATCTGGAAATCTAAGGTGAATTCAGTGTAGCGCTACTATTTGTTTACCTCTAATAATCATACTGAATCATAGCTTAAGACAGTAATCTTTAAAATTATTCATACCGTTTGTTTTCAATGTATAGAAGTTAAGAGACGAATTTGTGGCCTATTGTCCAATTTTAGTTATTAGGAAATATTCATGGAGTAAATATAATTAGTTTTATCAACTAAAGTTAACTTGTCACTTGAATAATTACATTTGGACTGATTTATATCAATATTTATTTTGTGTTATTTTTGTACATGTTGTTTGTCAGCATAGAGTTTATTGGAGTTGACAGTAACTTGCCACTTGAAGCATTGTATTTTGATAGATTAAAAGCATTGTTTATATTGTTTATATTGTTGTTTGTTGTTTGTCAGCATAGAGAAGTTGTGTTGTTTGGTTGTGTTGTTTGGTTGTGTTGTTTGGTTGTGTTGTTTGGTTGTGTCACTTCTGTTCCCTCGCTTGCATGTTGAGTGCTTCCAGCCACCACTGCTACATTATGGAAAGGTCACTTCATAGTCTCTCTCTCTCTCTCTCTCAACACACACACACTATCTCTCATACATACACATACACACACACTCTCTCTCTCTCTGTCTCATACACTCTCTCTTTCCCAACCCACACAAACTTTCTCTCTCTCTCTCTCACACACACACATACTCTCTCTCTCTCTCATACACTCTCTTTCTCAACCCACACAAACTTTCTCTCTCTCATACACACACACCCACACACGCTCTCTCTGTATGTCAACTCTGTCTCAACCCAAACACACTTTTTTTCTCTCTCTCTCTCACACACACACACCTTTTCTTTCGCACGCGCACACACACACACACTCTCTCTCTCTCTCTCTCATACACACACACTCTCATTCTCCTGCTCTCTGCCACACCCACACACACACACACACACACTATTTCCCTCTCTCACACACGCAATCTTTCTCTCGCTCTCTGCCTAACACACAAACTCACTCACTCTCATTTTCTCTCTTTGGTCTTCGTATACCAGCTAGTATGTAGAGATGAATATATTACATGGCATTCTCTTGTATATATCAGTTAAGGTATCTATAATTTGTTCATATATCTCCCTCTCGCTTTCTCTCTCATATACACACAAACACACACACACACCATACATACCCCATCGTTCTCTCTCTCTCTCTCTCACTTCCTCCCACTATAAATCTGTGGAGCAACAACATATAAAGGTCCGCCCCACAATAACAAACACAATACTCTGACCACCACCACCACAGCCACCACGTCAGCTTCACCAACAACAACAGCAACAACAATAACAACAACAACAAGAACAACAAGAACAACAACAACAACAAAACAAAAACAAAACAACAGCAACAATAACATCAACAACAATAACAAAACAACAACATTACCAACAACAACAACAACAATATTATCAACAAAACAACAACAATATTATCAACAAAACAACAACAACAAAACAACAACACCAACAACAACAGCACCGCCAAACTCTCCCTACACAATAACATCACCGGATATGCTGGAATAATAGTAAACACAATAAAATGCCCAATAGAATAACAGTCCACCCTCTATATGGAAAACGACATATCTGTTTTCTACTACTACTACTACTATTATTACTACTTTTTATTTTTTATTTGTATTTAATACAGTACATTCATTATATTTTACAAACATCAGATATTACTATATTTCTACTATTCTACTACTACTACTACTACTACTACTACTACTACTACTACTACTACTACGACTACTTTTTGTTTTATTTAATAGAGTACATTAATTATATTTGACAAACATCATATATTACTCTATTTCTACTATTCTTCTTCTACTTCTACTACTACTACTACGACTATTACTTCTATCACTCTTACTACTATTAACGTAACTAATTTTATTAACCTAGTCTATATTTCTTCCTCTTCATTATAATAACTACAACTAATTGAAATTTCTAAAAGTTATGTACGTTTTCAATTAGAGTAATGCTCACCTTCGTGCAGTGCAGTGGAGAAATGGAGACAGACAGGGTAATTAGAATGGTCAATAACCCAATAATTGCACATCAATTACCTCCCTCCCTAACATATGGATTTCATGCAGTGTTGTATCAATACTTACTGTATATGGAAAATGCTCAATTTATGGGGAGATGGGCTGTTTTTATGGTCCCCTTTCTCCCTCATGCTTAACCCCATTAGTTTTGAAATTTTAAGATGTTTGCCCCAATTCTTTGTCAACATTAAGATCTATCGTGCCCTTTAAGTGGCCAAAAGGCCCCCCCCCACACACACAGTCAGTTGACAAGGAGCTTCTGGTCCTCAAGTACAAGACAAGCAGGATGAACAAGAAATTTAGCAAACACCAAATGTTAGAGTTGTTCGGTGGCTCGTCGAGACTAAGTCAATTGAATACTTTACAAGACCAACCCAGGAATAAACAAGTACACTAAAGGTACTTTACAAGACCTACCCGGCACTTTACTAGCCCACAGAGACAATGCTTTGCAAGGCTGATCTGACACTTTACAAGATCAGTATCTCCCACCCGGCTCTTTACAAGTCCTGTCTAGCAGCCGAAAGTATAATACTTAGCGACAGTCAGCGTTAATCAGGGGAAAATGGGCCCAATTTTACGGTGGAATTACCTTGGGACGATAGTGTAAGAACGATAAAAGAACGATCAACGATGAAGGTATGACGAACTAACGCCGCCTCCATGATGGTCACGACGGCGGGACAAAACTGGGTATGACCTGAGAATACGCAGTCACGGTGACAGACAATGGCCCCACAACTTTGCCATAACAGCGGCACGACGGGTACGACAGTCATCGTGAAATGTTCCATGCCACCTGCCCAGTATTCAAAAGGGGCGGACATGTCTCTGCCACGTTATGCTGCACTGCAGCATCATGAACAACAACGACCTGCAAGTGCTGCAGGTGCTACTGAAGCTCCAGGTCGAGGGTTTGAGACTAGATATCGGGATGTTACATCACGTTAAACAAATTATATAGAGAAGAAGGCACAGAAGGAGAGAGGTATGGAGTAGGAGCTGGTTGCTGAGGCGTCCCACCTACGGCCAGTATGACACTCTCCGGAAGGAGCTTGCCTGTGAGGATGCCACCTCCTTCAGAAACTTCGTCCGTGTAGATGTGGACATGTTCAAGAAGCTCCAGGAATGTGTGGGGCCTTAGTTGGAGAGGCAAGCTACCTTCTGAAGGAAATCTGTCCCACCTTGGCAGTGTCGGTGACAGTCGGAAATGACGTCCTTCAACCCGATGCAAGCCATTGGTGTAACAACGCTACCACGACATTGCCATGACGGTGACGATGGTGCCAAGACGGTGCCATGCTGAAACACGACAGTTTAATAGGCTATGACAACCTGCCAAAGCTTTGAATATGCTCAATTATTTTTCATGGCAAGCCGAGGCGTGGGGATGCTGGGAAGATGGCCAAGACCACGGGCCGCCTGTACATGACCACAGATTGCACTACATTTGCCAAGTCGAGGTCCTTTGTTACAAGTATCGCGTATGTGTGAAAGGTGTTTAAGAAATAATAGCTAGTCATTATTACAATGTTGAAGAAGTAATAGTTGCGTGTGTGTGTCTGTGTGTGTGTGTGTGGTTGTCCCAGTACATATCCCTCACTCTGCTATCTACTGTAACCCCAAAACAAAAATCCCTAACTTTTTAAATATGAGTGATAAGTGCAGTGCTGTGGAAGGGAAAGAGGGGGGAAATAAACGTCCGACTGGGCAGAGGGGGAGGGGAGAAAAAATGGCGAGTGAGTGAGGGAGGGAAGGAAGGAGTGAAGAAAGAATATAGAGAAAAATGTGAGTATGAGTGCAGTTGACGTATGGAAGGGGAGGACGGTGCTTCAGAGCCCTTTACAATACAGTCGGGACATGTTACATCCAGGCCAAAAAAATTCTGGTGTCAAATGTGTATGAATGTGTATATGCGTGTTCATTGTTTTCTGTTATGTTGTCCCTATTCGGGCTCTGTCTTGAGTCGCCCCCCCCCCAAAAAAAAAAAGAAAAAAAAAAGAAAATATATAAATAGGAAAAGTGGGGATTGGGCCTGAGTATATAGATAGATAGAAATGTGTAACAGATCTATAGTCTATTCGCTGTAAGTAGGCGAGAAATCATGACCTTAACCTCTGTAACTCAAAGACGACTAGAGTAATCGAGCTAATATTTCTACCATTTGGGAAGAGTCAGTCAAGGAAAAGATGTGGATATTTATAGCCAATTTGCTCTAGCCTTTTTTGAGTTACGGAGGATAGAGGTCATGAATTCTCGCCTACGTACAGCGAATAGACTATAGTGTTTGACAGAGCGTTTTTGATCACCTGAAAATGGTTAAAAAATGCTATGCTATCAGTAATGACCTCCAGATCCGTTTGCTAATGCAGTACATATTGACATGGAAAAGTAGTTGTAGTATGTAGTGGTTGAAGTTGCATGTCGTGATTAAAGTATGTCTGATAATACATATTAACATGGCTAACCGTATGGACTCGAGTTAAGAGGATACCGAGGTCGCATTCATGTACACTTGGTCAAAAAAGTATCTGCACACTTACGCTGATCATCTGGTGTGTACAGCTCGGTGGGGTTGGCATCTCTACCTGCAGCTATATCCATCTATACTACTACCTACCTATACGACCTAAGACCTACTACCTACGACCTACGACCTATACTACCGAGCTGCACACACCAGATAATCAACGTAGGGGTGCAGTTTTTTTTTAACGAGTGTACATTTACAGGATATATATTTTTTCGGATGCATGTTACACTGTATTGGGTTTCAGTATTGTACCATAAACACACTGACATGTTATATAATACTTTCCTGTTTTGAATACACTTAAGGGGAGGCTGGCCGTTTGTTATTAATCCATTATTCATTATTTTTTTAGTTTCCTCCCTAGACCTCCAACAAGTTTAGAAAAACACCCCCTAGACCCCCCTTTCAAGATAAATTTGTACATTTTTCGGTAGAAAAATGTCCCGGCCGAAGGCCGGTTCTTCTTAAAATTGCAGGCTCGCTGTCGCTCGCCAGGAAATAATCGACACCTAAATGGCACGAAAGGTCTTAAAATTGACAACGAAATAGGGCGTAAGGTGTTAAAATCGCCAAACTAATGGGCCGCACGTCTTATAATCTCAAAACTAGTGGGGCTAAACACGAGGGAAAAAAAGATCTAGAAAAACGACCCATTTCATTCATGAGGCTACATTTTCAGTATAATTATTTTGTCGGATGCATGTTATACTGTATCGGGTTTCAGTAATGTACCATAAACACACTGACATGTTATATATATAATACTATCCTGTTTTGAATACACTGGAGAGGCACAAGTTTATATCTATCTATCTATCTATCTATCTATCTATCTATCTATCTATCTATCTATCTATCTACCTACCTATCTAGCTATCTATCTACCTATCTATCTATCTATCTAGCTACCTACCTACCTATCTACCTATCTATCTATCTAGCTACCTACCTACCTATCTACCTATCTATCTATCTAGCTACCTACCTATCTATCTATCTATCTATCTATCTAGCTACCTACCTACCTATCTACCTACCTATCTATCTATCTACCTACCTATCTATCTATCTATCTACCTATCTACCTATCTATCTATGCGCTAAGGACTTTTAGCTTAATGTAGATTACGTAAATAACTCTGTAAAAAGTGTATGTATATGTCTTTTTATGAAATAAAATTATGACTGACTGACTATCTATCTATCTATCTATAATTTTCCCCTATGTTTATAAAGAACACAAAAGGGAAAGCTGCCTGTAACAAGAGTCACCCTCAAATTTGAAAGAGTGAATGAGAGCCAAATTTAAGGTACATTAAAGTACAAATGTTTGGACATACCGAGCTTGAAGCAGAAGTCATTGGATGTCATAGGATGAGGGAAATATAGATTGAGGGAGCGAATTCCAAAGATTACATGTTGAGTAGATGAGAGAACGATAAAATCGGTTCATTCTTGGATTAAAGAGTTGGACAGAATAAGGGTGGGTATGAGTTGAAAAGCGGGTGCCTCCTACTCTCCGTAAGGGAGGAAGTTTACACTGAGAAAGCTCTGAAGAACGTTGATTATTGTAATAGCAATAAATAGCTCTGTCTTGAGTCGGCCACTCCCCCAAAAAAGAAAAAGAAGGAAAAGAGGGATAAAAATAAGAACAAAATAGGAAAAGTGAGGATTGGGCCTGAGTATATAGAATATAATAGACAGAACAAACAAGATGCAACATTGCGGCGTGTAGAGAAACATTGTAAGAAGAGGTGAATTGATGAGACAAAAAGCCTTTGACTCTATCGCTTTCAAAACAAATTATGGGTGGAACCTCTCAACACATGTGAACAATACTCGATACATGGGCGCACTGTGCCCCTGTACAGAGCAGGAAACTGTGTGGGGGTGCAGAGCCTACGGAGACGGTTGAGCACACCTAACTTCTAGGAAGCTGTTTCAGCAAGTGTGGTAATTTGATCTTCCCATGAAAGATCACAAGAAAAAGAAACGGAAAGAATGTTAAGAGAAATCAGTATTTATATATAGAATATTTCTGTCTCTCTCCCTCTCTCTGCATATATATATAATATCTCAGAAATATGCGTGAATTACATGATTTTTTTTTGTATGCCTCAGCCAAGATTCGAAACCTAGTCAATCAGAATGAGATCCTACGTTTAACCCCTCGAGCATGATTTGATAAAAACGTACGAACCTTTCCCATACATATAGGAGTCGGGAAATCCTACTAGGGGAAGATTAATTCCATACCAAGTCGTAGGACCCATGATTCAGAGGACACTATAAGATAATTATACTAAATTACATTTTACAGTAAGCCCCACGGAACTCGGGACGAATTAATTTCATATAATTCTCCTCCTTGCTAGCATAGAGGTATTATTTATGTGTAGAATATCTCACAAAAACGCATGAGTTACATACATAAATGTTTAGGCTTCAGTCAGGATTCGAACCGCAATTAATCAAAATGACTTTCCATACCTGGCCACGGCAGTTTATATATATATATATAAGATAAATTTGTATGGAATTAACCTTCACCACATAGGATTTCCCTTCTATATACTGTATATGGTAAGTTACTGGCGCTTAATAATACTTAAGTAATATTTTACATATTATTTTTGTTGTTGCTATAGTTATAGTTTAAGTAATAATACTATCATTATTATTATTATTATTATTATTGGGGCAGGGGGCTAGGAATCTTCCTCCCCTTGTAAAATTTTCCTACTCAACGAGTCAGAGGAAGGGGAGAGGGAACGCGAAAGTGGTCCCGGACCCTGCGAATAGGAACTTTAAATATTGTTTCTGTTCGGGCTCTGTCTCGTGTCGGCCACCCCCAGCAATGGGGTATGTGCCTGAGTATATACATACATACATACAATACATACATTAATATTATTATAACATACAATATCATCAGTTGTCCCTGTTCGGTTTGTTGTAGGGTTTGTAGACAGGGTGAATGGGAAGTAAGTGAATGATCCTGAAGGTGGAGGGGGGCGCTAGGAAATCAATGAGAGAGAGAGAGAGAGAGAGAGAGAGAGAGAGAGAGAGAGAGAGAGAGAGAGAGAGAGAGAGAGAGAGAGAGAGAGAGAGAGATATTGCAGGTGAGAATATATAAAAGTAGTTAGGATTAAAACTATTTTATGTTAGTATGATGGTATATATATATATATATATATATATATATATATATATATATATATATATATATATATATATATATATATATATATAAACGATCTCAACGCCTCAATCAAGTTTTCGAAATACGACGTAGGTGTATTATAATAATATTGTTTCTGACTATTCACACTAGGTACAGCCGGTCTAATAAGTGATGTCTCGGCACCAATTATGTTTTGATCAATAATTGGTATCAGCAATATATACACATGATTTCTTCTTTTTGATTGAGATATACAAACATGTTCCTACACTTACCCACCCTATTCAACATCTGACAGACATTAATACAGCACTGACCGAGCCAAACGTAAAGCCAGCTGAGACATGACTTATTAGCGCCACCGTACTTTTTACTTATCCCTGCTGAACATAAATCCACTAGTTGACAACTTACAACAACTTACAACATTTCAGCTTCTTCATTTTTTGTTTCCAGTTGCCCTCATAAGGGACTGGAGTTCTCGAAAATGGGCTCCAGTCCTGACGATATTTCTTACTTACAGTGTGCTGGCTTAATAATCCAGAAGGGTTGATAGCCTCTGTAGTCCTATTTTAACTAACTAACAGTTGTCTATTATCGATCAACCAGGTGAAGGTATTGAGGGATAAGCTTTTACAACGGCACCTCGTATCTACATCCTACCTTTCCTATTTTACTGAAGAGTGTAGAGAGAGGAGAAGGGGTGTTGGAGAGAGAGAGAGAGAGAGGAAGCTGTTGGAGTGGCTTTGTTATGTGTGTTATTAGTCTGTATATTGGTTAGTTAGTTCTCTTCTTCTTCTTGAATAAGTAAAGTTACCTTGCAGGATTCAACAGAGGTCTGTGTGAGTGTGTAACACGAGGTAGAAAGTGAGGCGAGTTTGGAAATGGTTCAAGTTCGACCGCTCGGAATATACAACCACTCAGCCTTAAGGGGAGGTTTTTAGTGTGTTTCCTAGACTTCCATCAAGCTTGAAATTACACCCCCTTGACCCCCTTTCAAGATAAATTTGTAAATTTTTCGGTAGAAAAATGTCCCGGCCGAAGGCCGGTTCCTCTTAAATTACAAGCTCGCTATCGCTCGCCAGGAAAATATCTACACCTAAATGGGACGACAGGTCTTAAAAGTTATATAAATGGGGTGAAATGTCTTAAAATCGCCAAACTAATGGGGCGAACGTCTTAAAATCTCAAAAAGCAATGGGGCTAAACATGAGGGAGAAAGGGGTAAAAAAAAAAATCCCTCGAGCGGAAATCTCCCCTTAAACGGCCTGTTGACCTCAATCGTCTGTTCAGATCAATTACACCGGTGTATCTCACTTGACCGGTCAAAGTACAGTAATTCGAGCATATCCAGTAATTTCAATTGTTTATGTAACCAGGGAGAGAGGGATGAGGTGGGTTTGGTGGTGGAGGATGATAATGGAGGTGATCCTTGCTTTACAACGCTTGTTTTCCAGGACTAGGTAACACTGTCATCACTGTATTGTATCTGGGAAACTGACCGTCACATAATTAAATACCTTGGGTATTTCTGATACAATTTAATTTATGTTGATATGACTTCGAATATTTGTACTGCTATCATTACTACGACAAATAATAATAATGATAATTATACTACTACTACTACTACTACTACTACTACTAATAATAATAATAATAATAATACTAATACTAATACTACTACTACTACTACTACTACTACTACTACTAATAATAATAATAATGGTCTAGTACACTTCTACTTACAAATGGATGAAGACATAAATTGGTTGCAATTTCAAAATATTTCGTCTTTAAAATAGTAAATAAGAAAAATATAACAAACAATAACTACATTCATTCTTACGGGTAAACAAACAAGGGAAGACAGATAATAATATATCATATAAAATATCACTATATACAAGCAAATGCGAAACAAGAGTGAAATAAGAATAAAATATAAAATAAAACTAGCCACGAATGTTACAGAAAACCAGCTATTCACATATAAAATTCGATGACGTGAGCGATAAAAGCTAATTAAAGGATATGAACACTAAAGATGAGAGAGTGCTGGGTTGCGTGTTGTAGTAAATGATGTAGGTATTGGAGCCAAGGTGTGAGTCACGCAGGTAGGGGCCGCTCCTCTACAGGTGGCATGGAACAATGTTATATATATATATACAGGGTGTATTAAAAAAACGCTTACAGACTTAAACTGCTAAGTACCGATTAAAAAACAAAATTCACTTTATTCTATAAACAAATACAAAATAGTTAATCATTGCAATGCTGGCTTGCTATCGCTCGACAGGAAGAAATCGACACCAGGATGGGGATAAACGTCTTAAAACAGTTGGCTGAATGGGGCCGAATGGATACAAGCCAGGGAAAGAGAGAAAAGGAGATAAAGATAAAAAAAAAAGCTGGTGACCCCCTTAATAAAATTATATCATCTTATATTAAAGCGGTGGAGTGACCGTTGACTAGTGCAACCCAATCTTTGACCCCTCGAGCACCAGCGACGCATTATGCGTCGGCAATGTATGTAATGCTAAACCCCAGCACCGTATAGGGTGCGTCGCGGTTAATTACTCCGGTCCTATGGCACCTAGAGGGCTCAGATTTGTATGGGAACTGCGTAAGTATCCCACGCAACAATGCCGATGGTTGAAAACCTTCAAAGTCCAGCTGCGTGCGCATATTTTTGCCTACCCTCTTCCCCATGTTAATTCCGACTTTCGGGCGCCCCGTAGGACCCCTTAAA
The DNA here is from genome assembly GCA_032716605.1 of Paralithodes platypus. Classification (NCBI taxonomy): domain Eukaryota; kingdom Metazoa; phylum Arthropoda; class Malacostraca; order Decapoda; family Lithodidae; genus Paralithodes; species Paralithodes platypus. The sequence continues at coordinate 2,986,387 of CM064539.1, forward strand.
GACCTAGGGGATCGTTTTTCTTGTGGTTATTCCTTAATTTTTAACTCATTCCAGGTTTTCTGGAAAACAAAATTTGTTGACAACCTGCCGGTCCTGGAGTGTACATTTATATTATATTGCCTGGTGCTCAGTGGGTTAATCTATATAGCTCTATCAGGTGTTCATAATGCTCCGACCTTGTTACTTACTTACAAATATTCCTGACATTGGCTGTGCAGTCGTGAACACCGATTTGCACATCTGTCAAAATAGCGAGACGGAGACCCCGCTACCTTATATTCTGCTACTCCCTTCTAAATTTGTACACTTTTCTTCATTCTACCTTCCGAGAACACCTTTTCGCATCTGTTACACACATAATAAAGCCACTCCAACAGCTTCCTCTATCTCCAACACCCCTTCTCCCCTCTCTACACTCTTCAGAAAATAGGAAAAGTAGAAAGTAGCTACGAGGTGCCGTTGTAAAGGCACCTGATATCCACCCTCCTACCTAACTGTTTCGAAACCAAACGACACGATACAATGTTGTAGCTTAGATGCTTAAGAACTTGCCTTAAAAGATAGGTTGGAGATATAAATATGTATATATGTATTATTACTAACGACATTACATATGGCTGTGAGTTGTATTATGCCACGGCAATATGTATTTCCTCTCTGTTGATTAAATATAAAACAACATCTTGTTTTCATTAGATCTTTACATATTTAACTCTTTTTACTCGCTTTACTCCTTCAATACACTCTTTCAAAACGATCTCACAATACTATTTTCGTATTATCTCTCTCTCTCTCTCCTGTTCCTCAATATTGCTCTGCTTCTCCCTATCCCAACAATGCCTCAACTTTGTTTAATCTCTCTCCACTCACGCAGGCTTCTCCTCTCCCTAAACGTTCCAATTTCCAAAGCCGTTCCTGGCCTCCCAACGTTTGTCATCCACATACAGTTCAGTCACATTCAGAAGCTGTGTCTATTGTTATAGTCTATTCGCTGTAATAAGCGAGAAATCATGACCTCTATCCTCTGTAACTAAAAACCGACTAGAATAATCGAGCTAATATTTCCACCATTTGGGAAGATTCAGTCAAGGAATATATGTGGAAATTTGAAGCCAATTTGCTCTAGCCTTTTATGAGTTACAAAGGATAGAGGTCATGATTTCTCACCTACTTACAGTGAATAGACTATAGTAACTTGTATTTAATTTCCCTCTCGTGATGAAAAACATGTACTCTATAAAGGAGCCAATGTTCTTTAGCTTAGATTAAATGATTATATTTTTGTTACAGATACTGCCGAAGATGATATTGTAAACAAAATATGGAAAACTTACGATCGTTGCTGCACGTTCTTCTCGCAACAGTTATTCATTTACTCCTCTCTCACTTGGTTACTATTTAGGACTTGTTTTACTTCAATGCGTTCTTCTCCCTACATATTCCAACTCACACAGCCGTTCTTGACCTTCGAAGACTAATAATTCAATTGCGTTCTTCCAACCAGATAAATTTATTAAGCTCCTACAGTGGTAAGGCGGCATTTAAATTGTATTCTGTATTGTACCTTTGGAAAACAATAAATTAGTTTTTATATGATTTTCAATATACCATTTTCCTCCTGGAATGCATTACGTCATAGGAGTCAAACTAATAAGAACCTTATCAACTAACTTTTTACATCTTACGGAGTCTTTCTATGCTTCGTTAAAAAAAAAAAAAAAAATCTAATGATAACACAAATAAATGGTAAAAAATCGTTATCGTACACAAGTAGTATGACCAAGCATTGCTCCTCTCATACCGTACTCCTATTGTTTACTGATAGGGAATATAAGGTGGACATACTCTTCGTTCAGCCATAAGTCTGTCTGTTGTCTTATTTCAAACTGCTCCCTGCCAAGTGAGAGTTACAGTCTTTGTAGAGTGGGGCATGGATATCACCATGCGAAATGGAATAGTTCTGAGATTCACACAAATCTTGTGTTCAGCACACGAACAAACTATAAAAAGATTATTTCTCAATTTTCAATGATTATATACAAGTAAACTATCAGAATTTACATTATATGAAGATTTTATTGGTAATTGTTTATACAGGTTTTGTTAAAATATTTTAGGTTTTGAATATAATTCTTGCCTATGTTGTTTTTACTACAAGTTGATCCCAATGTTTGTTGGGAGGATTAAATGGTGTATGTGTGAGGGGGAAGAGGGGGCTGCCATTGTTCAGCATCCTCACTTTGTTATTGGCAGATTCAGTTGAAGGAATTAATACACTAAGCGGTTGTTAAGTGATATACATATACGAATCTTGAAATATCTCAGACTCAAAACTTGTATTTATCTTCTTTTTCTTTTCCATGTATTTTAGCTTGAACAATTATGCTGTATGATGTAACATATATTGCAATTCAAAAGACAATGATGATTATTTCATGTACGTATTTCTGATTATTATTAACTGGCAAAATACCAGGCCGTATGTTATACTGCTAAAGCGTGATTTTTGTTTTTCATTTCCAAAGGTTCCTCTAAAAAGTCCCTTAAATCTAACACGTCTGTTCTGCCACATCCGAAAATCTTAACTAATCTGAAACGAAAATATTATATGTAATTGTCCTGACTCAACTAACAATCTTCACAACACTCCATCTACTACCACACACAATCTACAACCACACACCATCCACCACCACACACCATCTACAACCACACACCATCCACCACCACTCACTATCCACCACCACACTCCATCTACTACCACACACAATCTACAACCACACACCATCCACCACCACACACCATCTACAACCACACACCATCCACCACCACTCACTATCCACCACCACACACCATTACACACACCTGGCCTTCACTCGACTAATCCTACTCTAATCACCCCTACTTCCCCTCCTCTCTCATCAAGTGTTATTATGGCCCTCTCCCCCTGTTCCCCTTTCTCCTCCCTTCTCCTTCTCCCCTCATTCGTCTCTCGATGTTTTCCTTTTTCTTCTCATTTAGTCTTTCTCTATTTTTCTTCATCTCTCCGTTCTCTTTACTCCTCCTCCTCCTCTCTCCCTTCACCTTTCTTATTCCTCCTGTACGTCTCACCCTCTCCTCTATACGCGTTTCTTCTGTCCCCCCCACGCCGTCCTCTCTTCTCCCCTCTGACATCTCCTTCTTTTCCCCCTTTTTTCTCTTCTTCCTCTCATCTATTTCCTATGTCTCTTTCCTTTCCCCTCCCCCATACGCCCTCCCACTTTCCCTTCACCTAAGGTATTTATGTGATTATATTCCAAACTTTTTGTTTACCCACTCCTTCAACTACTCAGAACTTTTTGTTAGTTATATTTTGAATGTTTCTTTTCATAGACGATCTACACACACACACACACACACACACACACACACACACACACACACACACACACACATATATATAATTATGTTTGTATTCAAGTCAACACCAAGATGATTTCTAAAATATGTCACCGAGTTAAGGAATTTGGAAATGTGATTATATAATTTAGAATATTTCCTGTAATCAGATATATTTCCTGTAATCAGATATATTTCCTGTAATCAGATATATTTCCTGTAATCAGATATATTTCCTGTAAACAGATATATTTCCTGTAAACAGATATATTTCCTGTAATCAGATATATTTCCTGTAATCAGATATATTTCCTGTAAACAGATATATTTCCTGTAAACAGATATATTTCCTGTAATCAGATATATTTCCTGTAATCAGATATATTTCCTGTAAACAGATATATTTCCTGTAATCAGATATATTTCCTGTAATCAGATATATTTCCTGTAATCAGATATATTTCCTGTAATCAGATATATTTCCTGTAATCAGATATATTTCCTGTAATCAGATATATTTCCTGTAATCAGATATATTTCCTGTAAACAGATATATTTCCTGTAATCAGATATATTTCCTGTAAACAGATATATTTCCTGTAATCAGATATATTTCCTGTAATCAGATATATTTCCTGTAAACAGATATATTTCCTGTAAACAGATATATTTCCTGTAATCAGATATATTTCCTGTAATCAGATATATTTCCTGTAATCAGATATATTTCCTGTAATCAGATATATTTCCTGTAATCAGATATATTTCCTGTAATCAGATATATTTCCTGTAATCAGATATATTTCCTGTAATCAGATATATTTCCTGTAATCAGATATATTTCCTGTAATCAGATATATTTCCTGTAATCAGATATATTTCCTGTAATCAGATATATTTCCTGTAATCAGATATATTTCCTGTAATCAGATATATTTCCTGTAATCAGATATATTTCCTGTAATCAGATATATTTCCTGTAATCAGATATATTTCCTGTAATCAGATATATTTCCTGTAATCAGCTTTATTTCGTTAGTTTCCCAAATCATTCACCATTCAACATATGTAATATATCAATGGTACTTCTTGTAATAATTCAATAAGTTATTTCCTTTATTCAATCCTCTCAATCAGCTGATGACTTTATGCTATATTCTAAGAAACGAGATCTATTAATTTACCCGTTCAGTACCAGGGACGTCCTTTTCATCATATTCTGGCAAGTATTAGACGATTTAATTCAGATTAGGAAGGACCTCTAGCAATAATTAGGCTTCAAACTATCTCAACCAACTCTTTTAACTACCAGATATCTTTCCTAAGCTGCATACTATCGTCTAAATATAGTTAAAATACGACATAATACACGTCGCTGGTACTCTATGGGTTAAAGGAGCCCACCCCGTTTTTTTTTTTCTCTTTCTCTACTTCTCTCTTTGGCTTGTATCCATTCGGCCCCATTCAATCTACTGTTTTAAGACGTTTACCCCATCCAGGTGTCAATATTTTCCTGGCGAGCGGTAGTTAGCCAGCATATATATATTTTTGTTTGGACAGCAAGCTAAATTTGTACATTTTTCGATAGAAACATTTCTCCGGCGAAGCCAGATTTCTCCATACAATGCTGGCTCGCTATCCCTCGCCAGGAAGATATCGACACCTGGATGGGGATAAACGTCTTAAAACAGTTGGCTGAATGGGGCCGAATGGATACAAGCCAGGGAAAGAGAGAAAAGGAGAGAAAGATAAACAAAAAAAGCAGGTGACCCCCCCCCCCCCCTTAATTAAGTAAAACATATATATCCGCCTCACTAATCCTTTAACCCAATCTTCCCAGGATGAGTAAGCTCGTCTGAGGGTAACACAAAGCCAATTTAGGAAGACGTCATCTGGTTGAGAGGGATAACCCTTTCAATATATTAGGACGCCTTGCTTTATTTATTTATTTATTTATTTATTTATTTTTTTTTTGGGGGGGGGGAGTGACCTGCTATTTTTCATCTCCTTTTCTCTCTTTCTCTGGCTTGTATCCATTCGGCCCCATTCAGCCTACTGTTTTAAGATGATTATCCCCATTCAGGGCTCGATTTCTTCCTGGCAAGCGATAGCGAGCCAGCATTGTATGGAGAAATCCGGCTTAGCCGGAGACATTTTTCTATCGAAAAATGTAAAAATTTAGCCTGCTGTCAAAAATAATCTAAACAAATATGCTGGCTCGCTACCGATCGCCAAAACAAAAAGCGACACCTGGATGGGGATAAACGTCTTAAAACGTCCAATTTAGGAAGGCGTCATCTGGTTGAGAGGGATAACCCTTTCAATATATTAGGACGCTATGAGGAGACGATTTAACCCTTTAAGTACCAGCGATGTGTGTTATATTGTATTATAGATGTTTTTAGACGATATTATGCAGCTTAGGAAGGAACTGTGGTAGTCAAAAGGGCTAGTAGAGACAGTTTGAAACCTTATTAATTTTTGGACACCTGTTTAACCCTTTCAAGCTCCAATACGCGTTTTCTGATTTTGTTAAAGCAAATGAGAGGAGTGGACATAATACAAGAAACAGGATGTTTAATTTTAAGGTCCCGAGAATCCAAGGACAGGGTAAGCAAACATTCTTCTTCACTGCCATCAAAGACTGGAACGACCTACCCCAGTCAGTCCGTGGAAAGAGAACACTGTATTCCTTCAGACGTAGCCTGAAGGAACACCTGAACCGGACAGCTGCGAGAAGGGAGCACCAAGCTTATGTCTACTACTAAATACGACATAAGAGATAGACAAACCAAACTGAAATGATTACTGATTACGGATTACTGATATTTACTATAGGATGTAAGGTATCTTAAAATAACCCCCTAGAAATACTTTCTCTAAAGTATCTATTTCTTTATCCTCCCCATTTCCCCAGCTAACCTAATCCCACAAGGACCCCAATGGAAATACGCCTAACGGCCTTATTGGGCTATCCATAGTTGGAATTATGCAAGGCTGGTACATGACATATCTATAACATACTATGTGGTACCAACTCTGTAAATTGCTAACTGAATAAATATTATTATTATTATTATGTTCTGTTTTCTGGCTACTATTAGACGATTTTATTCAGATTAGTAACAGTATATGAAAGTCAAAGGGTTCATTGAGATAGTATTTACTCTTTTAATAACCACAGATCCTTCCTAAGCTGCATCAAATCGTCTAATGATAGCCAAAATAAACTGCTAAAACGCGTCAGAGCTTCAAGGGGTTAAGGGGAGATCTCCACTTGAGGGATTTTTTTCTTGACCCCTTTCTGCCTCATGTTTAGCCCCATTGCTTTTGATATTATAAAACGTTTGCCCCATTAGTTTAGCGATTTTAAGAACTTTCACCCCATATTAAGACCTTTCGTGCAATTCAGGTGTCGATTTTATCCTGGCGAGCGATAGCGAGCCTGTAATTTAAGAGGAACCGGCTTTCAGCCGGGACATTTTTCTTCCGAAAAATGTACAAATTTATCTTGAAAGGGGGTCTAGGGGGTGTAATTTTAAGATTGATGGAATTCTAGGGAGCGAACTAAAAACCTCCCCTTAAGCTGAATAAGCTAGTCTAATAGTTGCCAGAATATGATGAAAAGGACGTCCCTGGTACTGAAGGGGTTAATAAAATTAGGATGGTTCCGTGAAAATCAAAACACTGACTGTAATAGTTCTTACCCTTTTAATTTATAGAGGTCCTACCTCAGCTGAATAAAGTTATCTAATGCTAACAAGAATAAAAACAAAAGAAAAAAGGCGTCATCATACTGACATCATCCAGTCTTCGTAGCGCAATGGATAAATGCACTGAATTTCGGTGTGAGCATCCTAGGTTCGAATCCCTGGACTGCCACATGTATTGGTTGATTTCATTAATTGAGTTTAGGAGTAAAGTCGGTTGGTGGAGGCAACATAATAATAAATAATTATTTAATGATCGCTACTTCCCCAGACATTTCCCCTCAGCCCCCGACTCTTTCCTCCCCCCCCCCCCCCCCCCCCCACCCCACCCATCCTTTGCTGTCAACTTAACTCCCTTCTTCCCTTTCCGGTTCTCTTCCCCCTATCACGAACTTTCCCCCCACATCTCCACTTCTCACTCTTCTTTATCTCCCATCCCTCTCTCTCTCTCTGGTCTTCTGCGCTCGTAATTCGCTCTTCTGTTCGCATTTTCACTTCACATATCTAATCTATTCTATATAATCCCTTAAATACTAAAAAAAGAAAAAAAAGAAAAAAAAAAAAAAAAAAAAAAAAAAAAAAAATATATATATATATATATATAATAACTTTTGTGGGTGGGGGGGTGGGGGGCGACTCAAGACAGAGCCAAAATAGGGACAACACAACAGAAAACAATGAACACACCAACACAAAATACAAATTCACACACATCTAGGTCATCCAGGAGAAGACCCAGAGACCAGGGTCACATTCCTGAAATTCTTTAACCTCTGCTGTACCGGCAAGGTCTTGTTAATTTTTTTTTTTTTACCAGCTAGATTTAGACGATTTTGTGCTGTTTAAGCAAGATCTGGGGTAGTAAAAAGGGTTAAGGGGAGATCTCCACTTGAGGGATTTTTTTCTTGACCCCTTTCTCCCTCATGTTTAGCCCCATTGCTTTTGATATTATAAAACGTTTGCCCCATTAGTTTAGCGATTTTAAGAACTTTCACCCCATATTAAGACCTTTCGTGCAATTCAGGTGTCTATTTTATCCTGGCGAGCGATAGCGAGCCTGTAATTTAAGAGGAACCGGCCTTCGGCCGGGAAATTGTTCTACCGAAAAATGTACAAATTTATCTTGAAAGGGGGTCTATGGGGTGAATTCGTAAGCTTGATGGAAATATAGGGAAAACAGTAAAAACCTCCCCTTAAAAAGACCTCGCAGGTACAGAAGGGGTTAGCACGTTGCGTAATTTTGATTAATTCCTTCATTTGCGGTTTCTCGTTTTCTTGCTTCATTTATATATTTATTTTATCCTGCGTATTTCTGGCATTGTTTATCTTGCGTATTTCTGGCATTGTTTATCTTGCGTATTTCTGGCATGGTTTATCTTGCGTACTTCTGGCATTGTTTATCTTGCGTATTTCTGGCATTGTTTATCTTGCGTATTTCTGGCATTGTTTATCTTGCGTATTTCTGGCATTGTTTATCTTGCGTATTTCTGGCATTGTTTATCTTGCGTATTTCTGGCATAGTTTATCTTGCGTATTTCTGGCATTGTTATCCTGATTCTACTAGGTTCTTCTGTTAGATCTCCCTGCCACGCCTTTATTTTAACCCTTTCAAGCTCCAATACGCATTTCTGTTTTGTTTCCTGGTTATTATTAGACGATTTTATTCAGATTAGGAAGGGTATATGGAAGTCAGAGGGTTGATTGAGAGAGTCTTTACCCTTTTAATACCCACAGATCCTTCCTAAGCTGCATACAATCGTCTAAGGGTAGCCAAAATATACTGCTAAAACGCGTCAGAGCTTCAAGGGGTTAATATGAGAGTATGATATAATATTCCTAGGACAAATCCCATTAATCAAAACACCCCTGAACAACATTACCAATGGTTGATGATGAGCTAGAACTATAAGGGAACTAGAATAAGATAGATTGTACACCACTTTGTAACTGTCACCTTAAAAAAAAAAAAAAAAAAAAAAAAAAAAAAAAAAAAAAAATCACCCTACACAGGCATGGAATAGCACTTTCTATATTATATAATGAACCTTGGCAATCTATCGTAGCTTGGCCTATCATAGCCTAAACATAAGATTACCTAACCTATTTCAACCTAACTTACGAAGCCTAACCTAAGCTAACCTACTATGATATGATTAGGTTAGGTTAACTAACTAGATTAGGTTAAGCTAAGTTTCACCGGTCATAAAATCACAACTAATAAAAAATATATATATATATATAATAATAAAGGTCAATGTTTGTCTGTTTGTCAGTTACCCGACCTTACCCGACCTTTGTTACTAAACTCCTCCCACAGTTTTGGTGCCAGGTGGGAGTGTGGGGCACCGTTGGAAAGCCCAGGCTTTGGAGATGGTTTTAGGCGAGTTTAGTGGAAATCAGAGACACTTTTGCTTAATAAAATTTTCGGCAGAACTTATGTAGTATACGGGAGCGAAAAAAATGCGAAAAAAATGGCCGTTTGGGGCAGAAGGAGGCCTCCGATCGAAAAGGTGTATGGAACGAAAGTTGTTCGCAGCTCCCCAAAATGGGGGTACAGATGAGGTCAGATCCAAAATCGGAGGTCATTTAGCGGCCGAAATCGAGGTCGCCGTTTAATGAGGCACAGGGAGGTCGAGGCCGGTGATTATGGTAGTAGTAGTATTGTGATGATTGTGGTAGTAGTGATTGATGATGGTGATTATGGTAGTAGAATTTAAACCCGGGCAACGCCGGGTACCCTTCCTAGTATATATATATATAGTAACATTCAACTCTTCTTCCCTATCCATATCCATATAAAGTTGTCCTTGCTTCACCCTTTCCGGTAATTCATCACTCCTTCTCTTCCTCTAAAGTGATACTATAACCTTCCTTCTCTCTGTTATGCCTCTACCTTACTCTCATTGTATAATGTCCTTTCCTCTACGTTCTCATATACATTTTTACTAGACTTGTTTTCTAGTAATTATTCCCCTCTTCTCTCCCTCACGTCTTGCAACCCTCCTCTTCTCCACCCTCAATCTATTTATACAATATTAAGGGGAGGTTTTTAGTTGATTCCCTAGACTTCCATCAAGCTTAAAATTCCTCCCCCTTGACCCCCTTTCAAGATAAATTTATACATTTTTCGGTAGAAAAATGTCCCGGCCGAAGGCCGGTTCCCCTGAAATTACAGGCTCGCTATCGCTCGCCAGGAAAAAATCTACACCTAAATGGCACGAATGGTCTTAAAATTGACAGAAATGGGGCGAGGGTTCTTAAAATCGCCAAACTAATAGGGCAATCGTCTTTAAATCTCACAAGCAATGGGGCTAAACATGAGGGAGAAAGAGGTTCAGAAAAAAATCCTCCAGGTAGAAATCTCCCCATAATTTGCCTCTTTTTATATCCACATAACAGTTATTCTCACCTGCAGTCATTATTTTATATCCACATGCAGTTGTTCTCACCTGCAGTCATTATTTTATATCCACATAACAGTTGTTCTCACCTGCAGTCATTATTTTATATCCACATAACAGTTATTCTCACCTGCAGTCATTATTTTATATCCACATAACAGTTATTCTTACCTGCAGTCATTATTTTATATCCACATACAGTTGTTCTCACCTGCAGTCATTATTTTATATCCACATACAGTTGTTCTCACCTGCAGTCATTATTTTATATCCACATACAGTTGTTCTCACCTGCAGTCATTATTTTCCTCTTCTCTTCCTCCGTATCTTCCAACCCTCGCCCTCTAGTCTCTGTCCATGTTTTTGTTGGTGTGTCTGCCTTTCCCCCACCCCCACCCCCCCAATCCCCTCACCTGCCCTCTGAGTCACACACGCCTAGGGAGGGGCTCACAGGTGCACGCCCTTGGTCACCCACACTACATTAACCCTCTCAGTACCGGCGCCGTCCGTTTAACGTTATTTTGGTTACCATACACGATTTTATCCAGCTTAAAAATGACCTCCAGCAAATTTAACCGGGTTGGAACTCTCTCACTTAACCCTTTTTACTACCACAGATCCTTCTTAACTTGAATAAAATCGTCTAAATCTAGCTACAATGAAAATAAAAAGACGTCGCCGCTACAGAAGGGGTAAGGTGTGTTATAGTGTATTCCCTAGACCTCTATGAAGCCTAAAATTACACCCCCTAGAAACCCTGTCAAGTTAGGTTTGTACATTTTTCGGTAGAAAGATTTCCCGGGCAAATTTAATTATAGGCTCGCTATTGCTCGCCAGGAAAAAATCGACACTTACATGGCACGAAAGATCTTAAAATTGGCAGAAATGCGGCGAAAGTTCTCAAAATCGCCAAACTAATGGGGCGAACGTCTTAAAATCTCAAAAGCAATGGGGCTAAACATGAGGGAGAAAGGAGTCCAGAAAAAAATCCCTCAAGTGGAAATCTCCCCTTAACCCTTTGAGTACCAGCGACGTGTGTTATATTTAATTCTACCTATATAAATATATGTAAACGATATTATGCCGATTAATTAGGAAGGGCTGTGGTAGTTAAGGGGAGATTTCCACTTGAGGGATTTTTTTCTGGACCCGTTTCTCCCTCATGTTTAGCCCCATTGCTTTTGAGATTTTCAGACGTTCGCCCTAGTAGTTTTGACATTTTAAGACATTTTGCCCCATTTCTGTCAATTTTAAGACCTTTCGTGCCATTAAGGTGTCGATTTTTTCCAGGCGAGCGATAGCGAGCCTGTAATTTAAGAGCAACCGGCCTCCGGCCGGGAAATTTTTCTACCGAAAAATGTACAAATTTATCTTGAAAGGGGGTCTAGAGGGTGTAATTTTAAGCTTGATGAAAACGTAGGGAACAAACTAAATACCTTCCCTTAAAAGGGTTGGTTTAGATAGCTTGAAGCCTTATTATTGGTAGAGGTCCTTCTTAAGCGGAATAAAATCGTCTAATAGTTGCCAGAATATGATGATAAGAACTTCCCTGGTACTGAAGGGATTAATCACTCGTGGTGTACGTGCTGAAGGAAAGTAAAGAGACCCTGTACGTACATAACTCCCTGTACGTACATAACTCCCTGTACGTACATAACTCCCTGTACGTACATAGCCTGGTGTAAGTACAAGAGGTATCACACGAATGCTTTTATCGCCAATTATCCAAGGTTATCATTCTCCCTGATAATATTGCAGGGATTCTATAATTATGCTCTTGTATCGGAACCTAAACCGAACATATATTAATTTAGTGGATAGTTATTTAAAAGGTTCACCATAAAATCTGTCTGACCACTGTTGACGATTTTAGTTGAGGGTTGGAACGCTTGTGTGACGGTGGCTTAAGTACAAAATCGATACAAGGTAATAACGGACCGAGAGAATGTTGATGGAGACAAACGATGGCTGGCAGGACGCCAAGTTATTTTATACAACTGTGCAACTGGGGATACATTCCAAAACGGCCACAGTCCCCTAACCTAGCTAGCCTTACTAAAATTAATCTAATTTGAGGGGATAGGGGCCGGTTTTTTGGACCACTTTCTCCCTCATGTTTAGCCCCATTAGTTTTCAGATGCGAAGATGTTTGCCCCATTAGTTAGTCGATTTTAAGACCTTTCGCCCCATTTCTTCGTCAATATTTAGACCTTTCGTGCTATTTAGGTGTCGATTTTTTCCCTGGCGAACGATAGTAAGCCTGTAATGTTGGAAGAACCGGCCTTCGGCCGGGAAATTTTCTGCCGAAAAATGTACAAATGAATCTAGAAGGGGGATCTAATGGATGTTTTATTTTAATTTGATATAGGTCTTGGGAGGAAACTAGAATAATAATAAATACATGCAATAATCGCCCCAAAAAGTGAACCATCCCCCCTTAACCGAATACAATGTAATCAGATCTAACCTAATCTAACCTAAGCTAACTTAGGCTAAACAACCCAAGCGTAACTTAATTTAGACTGTTTAACATTGTGACTGTTTAACATTGTGACTGTTTAACATTGTGACTGTTTAACATCGTGACTGTTTAACATTGTGACTGTTTAACATTGTGACTGTTTAACATTGTGACTGTTTAACATTGTGACTGTTTAACATCGTGACTGTTTAACATTGTGACTGTTTAACATTGTGACTGTTTAACATCGTGACTGTTTAACATCGTGACTGTTTAACATCGTGACTGTTTAACATTGTGACTGTTTAACATTGTGACTGTTTAACATCGTGACTGTTTAACATCGTGACTGTTTAACATTGTGACTGTTTAACATTGTGACTGTTTAACATCGTGACTGTTTAACATCGTGACTGTTTAACATTGTCACTGTTTAACATCGTGACTGTTTAACATTGTGCCTGTTTAACATTGTGACTGTTTAACATCGTGACTGTTTAACATCGTGACTGTTTAACATTGTGACTGTTTAACATTGTGACTGTTTAACATTGTGACTGTTTAACATCGTGACTGTTTAACATTGTGACTGTTTAACATCGTGACTGTTTAACATTGTCACTGTTTAACATTGTGACTGTTTTTGGGTTGTGGTCCTTTTGGAGCCTGGGTATTTTTAACCTGCCTTCATTCGTAGATATACAACACTAATTTCAGTCAACATAGCCTAACTTAGAATACGCTAATTTTGTGTGAAGAATGATGTCGACGGCACAGAAGTTGTTAAAGGATTCATTAAAGCAGTTGGAGGAGTGGGAAACAGCCTCGATTTGGGTCCTTGAGTGTACTAATGGGCAGTAGTGGGTTGTATTAAGGGGGCTCACCTCGCTTTTTTTCTCTTTCTCTCCCTTTCTCTTTGGCTTGTATTCAATCGGCCCCATTCAGCCTACTGTTTTAAGACGTTTACCCCCATCCAGGTGTCAATATTTTCCTGGCGAGCGGGAGCGAGCCAGCATATATATATTTTTGTTTTGACAGCAAGCTAAATTTGTACATTTTTCAATAGAAAAATGTCTCCGGCGAAGCCGGATTTCTCCATACAATGCTGGCTCGCTATCGCTCGCCAGGAAGAAATCGACAGCTGGATAGGGATAAACGTCTTAAAACAGTTGGCTGAATGGGGCCAAATGGATATAAGTCAGAGAAAGAGAGAAAAGGAGAGAAAGATACAAAATACCGGTGACCCCCCTTAAAAGGATTCATTATAGCAGTTGGAGGAGTGGGAAACAGCCTCGATGTGTGTCCATGAGAGTAGAAATGGTCGGTACTGGGTTGTATGAAGTAAAGTGTATGTCTGAGGTGGTTAGACAAGGGTAGGAGTCATTACAGATGGTAACTGTATGGTAACATGGAACACTACAATTATTATGGTGTGCTGTATACACTATACTTATCCTGTCTGTATATACTCACCACCCTATATAGTATGTATACCTAGTTAATTACACACACACACACATATATATATATATATATATATATATATATATATATATATATATATATATATACAGTATATATATATATACAGTACATATATTTTTGTTTCTATGTGAATGAGGGAGACAAAAGGCATAACTGCCTGCAGCGAGTGCCTCCCCCAGATTTCAAAGAGTGACAGGGCCGAAATCAAGGGACGTTCGAGCTAAAATACCTGGACACACGGAGTTTGAAGCAATTTAAGTAATAGGAAGAGGGAAAGATTGATTCTGGGAGAGAGTTCCAGAGCTCAGCAGTTGAATAGAAGAAAGGCTGAGAATAACGATTCACTCTTGGGTTGGAGAGTTGCACAGAGTATGGGTGGGATTGTGTTGCAAGGCGGGTACTACGTACCCTACTTAGAGGAGGTGGTATACACTGGGAAAGCTCCGAGGAACACTGATGATTGTAGTAGCGATAGAATAGCGAGAGAGATGCAACATTGCGGCGAAGAGAGAGAGATTGCAGAGAGTTGGTGAGTGGACGGGAGTTAATGATACGAAAGGCTTTTCTTTCCACTTTATCTAGAAGTGCGGTGTGAGAGGATCCTCCCCACACATGTGAACAATACTCAATACAAGGATGCACTGTGCCCCTGTACAGAGCAAGAAGCTGCGCAGGGGTAAAGAACCCCTTGAGGCGGTTGAGCACACCCAGCTTCTGGGAGGCTGCCTTAGCGAGACTCGTAATATGGTCTTTCCAAGTGAGAGCAGAAGAAAAAGAGACACCGAGAACATTGAGGGAAAATGAAGGGTTGATTTTTGTATTGTTGAAGAATAAGGGATAGTCCTCTGGAGGTTCCTGACGGGTAGTAAGATGGATAAATTGAGTTTTGGAAGCATTAAATGCAATAAGCTTTTCTCTACTCCGATTGGAAATAGTAGCTAGATCAGAAGATAAACATTTTATGGCTTCATTACGTTTAGTTTTGAGGGATTGCTGGCTGGGGCGTTCTGGAAAACTAATTGAGTGGTGTAAAGTAGAGTCGTCTGCATATGAATGGATGGGACTGGATGTACAGTTGAGAAGATAATTTATAAAGATTAGAAAGAGAATAGGAGATAGGACAGAACCCTGAGGAACACCGGAGCTGATAGGATGAGGAAATGAGCGATGGCCGTCCACAACCGCAGCTATGGAACGGCCGGAAAGGAAATTAGAAACAAAGGCACAGATAGAGGGACAGAAACCGAAGGAAGGCCGTTTGGAAATTAAAGATATGTGCCAGACTCTATCGAAGGCCTTTGATATGTCTAGTGCAGCAGAAAAAGTCTCACCGAAGTCCCGAAAGTTGGATGACCAAGAGTTAGTAAGATATGAAAGAAGATCACCAGTAGAGCGACCCTTAAGGAAGCCATACTGGCGATCGAGAGCAGATTATGAGAAGAGAAATGCTTAAGAATTTGGAAGCAAGAATAGTTTCAAAAACTTTCGAGATACAAGAGATGAGAGCAATTGGACGATAGTTGGAGGGGGTCAGCACGGAAGCACAGTTTTTAAGTACAACAGGAGAAACACCGTCCAGACCATACGCCTTCTTAGTATTAAGCCCAGAGAGGGTAGAAAGTACATCTTTAGAAGAGATTAGGATATTAGGCATAAGTAGGAGAGAGGGGGGTGGAGAGGGAGGAATAGCACCGGAATCATCCAAGGTAGAGTTTCTGGCAAAAGTTTGAGCGAAGAGTTCAGCTTTGTCAGAAGAAGAAGTGATAGTTGTGGCATCAAAGTGGAAAAGGGGAGGGAAAGACGAGGAAGAAAAGTTGTTGGAGAGGTTTTTGGCTAGATGACAGAAAGCTTGGGAAGAGCTAGAGTTGGATAGTTCAGTGCATTTATTATTGATGAAAGAGTGCTTGGCAAGTCGAAGAACAGATTTGGCTTGATTCCGGGCAGAAACATAAGAAGAATGAGATTCTTGAGTTTTAAGGCGTCGGTACCGTTTGAATGCTTCCTCCTTGTTGCGGACAGCAGTAGAACAGGCATGAGTAAACCAAGATTTTTTTGCATGAGACTGAGAGAAAGAAAATGGAATGTATGCTTCCATGCCCGAGAGGATTACCTCGGTAATGCGTTCAGCACTCTCCGAGGGTCCTCGGCCACGGAAGCAGAAGTCATTCCATGGGATATCAAAGAAGTACTGCCGAAGAGCCTCCCAGTCGGCAGCGCCAAAGTGCCACAAGCGCCGCCGGCTGGGAGGATCGGATGGCCGTACTGAAGAGATAGGACAGGTGACTGAGATAAGTTTATGGTCTGAGGAGCCGACCATATATATATACGTAGTAGTTTTCCTTTTTCATGATTAATAATGCATCTGTCTAGCATTCTATTAATGGAAATATTAAATATATTTTCGCAGCATTTTCTAGTACAGTGCATATCCATCTTTGAGTGTATTTCAATTAAACTGTTGTTTATCTTTCACCCAAAAAATCAATTAATAACGCGACCTTCAACAAATACAGCCAGACGAATATATTAAACTATTCATGGCCAGTTTTTGGTGAGGCTTCGTCCGTGTGTAGAGAGAGAGAGAGAGAGAGAGAGAGAGAGAGAGAGAGAGAGAGAGAGAGAGAGAGAGAGGTAGAGGGGTCATGGTCATTCAACATTCCAGCAACTAGGGGTGGCTGATGCTGGTTGGTTGTTCGTGACTCAGGTCATAATAAAATGGGCTTTGATGGGAGAGGTTGGAATGACTGGGTCAAGTGCAGTACAAAGTATTCGGTGTGAGTATGCTAGGTTCGAGTCCTTGGAGTGCCACATGTATTTGTTGATTTCATTAATTGAGTTTAGAAGTAAAGTTGGTTGGTATAAACAACTAGAAATAATGCAGTGGAAGAGCCTTGGTAGGAGAAGTTGGAATGACTGGATCAAGTGCAGTACAAACTTTACAAAGTATTCAACCCTGTAATAAATACATCTGCAATGATTATTGCCACATGCAGACATTGGCAAGAGGTGTTGTTTATTTGTTTTTCCCTCCTTAAATTTAGCTCATCTCGTATATATTTGGCTTAGTTTAATCTAATGAAACTGAAAATAATACTTAATACTTAATTAAAGGAATCAGTAGTTTTCAATGACAATGGATGGTAAACATACATAAGTTTGATTCAATACATTTATCTTGATTGTAAGGTGTAACTTTAATCAAGTCATTAAAAGGTAAGTGTAATCAAAATGAATTTATAATTGAAGTACTAAATTAGTCTTCCTAGTTTAATATATAAATGCATAACTTTGGGAGGAAGTGGGGATTATATTGGGAAGTTTATTGAGCAAGAGGGATGAGTGAGTGTTCGAGGGAGGAGTACACAGGAAGGAGTACAAAGGTAATCAAGCAACATCAGACTAGTGACCCCTCTAGGCTGCTTGTCCTCCAAAACACTGCGGATCAAGTGTCCAAGGGAGGGAGTACAAGACGAGACAGGAAGGGAAGAATAGGGAAGGGTGGAAGGGAAGGGTAAGGGATGGGATGTTTTAAGGAGGGACGGGGAGGATGAAAAGAAACAGAAGGGGACGGATGAGGGGTTGGCATGAGGGGTGGGGTAGTATAAGAAGCGACGGGAAGGGAGGAAGGGGAGGGTATATAATAAGGAGGGAGGGGAGCATAAAAAGGGACGGTAGGGGATGGGAGAGGGGTTGGCATGAGGAGTGGGGTAGCATAAGAAGCGACGGGAAGATAGGGATAGGAGGTGGGGGGGGGATCGAGAGGGGGAGAGAGGAGAGGAGGGGGGGGGTAGAGAGAGGAGGGGAGAGTTGGAGAGGGGATAGGAGGGAAGAGAAGAGGAGAAGAGAGGAGGGGGTAAGGGAATGGAGGGGAGCGGGGATAGGGGGGAATGAGGGAATGGGAGGAGGGAAGAGCAGTGGAGGAATGCGAGTTGGAGAGGGAATAAGATGGCTGGGGAGAGAAGGGGAGAACGAGGGAATGGGAGGAGAGAGGATAGGAGGGAAGAGCAGTGGAGGAATGAGAGGTGACCTTGGTAGTGACGTCATCTCCCCAAACAACCAGGCAAGAACAATGAATTAACATGTACCCAAATTCTCTACTACCAACTCAACCTCTTTAACCCGTCCAGTGCCAGGGACGTTCTTTTCATCCTATTCTGGCAACTATTAGACGATTTTATTCAGCTTAGGAAGGACCTCTAGCAATAACGAGGCTTCAAACTATCTCCACCAACCCTTTTTAACTAACCCACAGATCCTTCCAAAGCTGCATAATATCGTCTAAATATAGCTAGAATAAAATATAACACGTCGCTGGTACTCAAAGGGATAATATTCTTCATTCACTTGCTTATCTATTTCTGGCTTTATCCTTATTGTCAAGAATTTATTTTTATGTATTATTCTACTTATCCCATTTTTGTATATATATATAACTCTTTTCTGTGTATACATATTATTATTTTGCTGAAATTCATTTGCGTATTTCCGTATTGCACACACAAACACACACACACACACTCTCTCTCTCTCGCAATGTATTTTTTCTTCCTCTTTTTCCATTTGACTAATCTACTGGAATCCTTTGCATGTTTTCAAAGCTTCGCACTCTCTATTCCCTTTAATCGCTCTCGCTCTCTCTCTCTCTCTGTATGTCTGTCTCACTGTCCCTCTCTCTCTTTTTCTCTGATGTTATATTCCTTTCTTTCACTTTTCTTATATGGAGTTATGTTATATTTACTAATATTCCATCATGACCACTTCGAATGGGTCTTTAGGTCAAAGTGGGAAGTGTAGCTATGTCAATTTGTCACACACACACACACACACACACACTCTCTTACTCCCTTTAAACCCATCTCTCTTCCTCACACAGCATCCGGTTGACCCAATTCCATGATAACTTCCTCTCACTGGAGCAACAACAAATGTGAGGGTCGAGTTACGAGCAGATATGGATATAAAGTGAGTTACTAAAGCCCTATTCTTTCAAACAAGTTTACCGGAGAATTGTATCGCAGTCTGGAATTGCTTTAAGGGGAGATGGGTTGTTTTTTCTGGTCCCTCTTCTTCCTCGTGTTTAGCCCCATTAATTTTCAGATTTTATGACGTTCGGCTAGTTAGTTTGGCGATTTTAAGACCTTTCGCTTCATTTCTGGAATTGCTTTAACCCCTTCTGAACCGGCAACGGATTGTTTACTTTATTATGGCTACTATTACAAGATTTTATTCAGTTTAAAAAGGTCCTCCAGCCATTACCAAGCTTCGAACTATCTCACTTAACCATTTTTAGTACCACAGATCCTCCTTAAGCTGCACAAAATCTTCTAAATATAGCTAGCATAAACTTAAAAAGACGTCGCCGGTACAGAAGGGGTTAAGGGGATGGTGGCTATTTTGTTGGTCTATTAATTTACATATCTATTTATTTTTTAGGTTCCTCGCTAGACTTCCATCAAGCTCAAAAAAAAAAAAAAACCTAGACCCCCCTTCAAGATACATTTGTACATTTTTCGGTAGATTATAACACATTAACACAGCATTAATGACCATGCTGGTAATTTCCTCTTTCTCTTCTATTCTCTCTCTTTTTATCAAGGTTCCTGAAGCTGTCTCTGCCTAACGTCATCTCTATCCCATAGTCTATACGCTGTAAGTAGGCGAGAACTCATGACCTCTATCCTCTGTAACTCAAAAACGACTAGAGTAATCGAGCTATTATTTTTACCATTTGGGAAGAGTTAGTCGTGGAATAGATGTGGAAATTTACAGCCCATTTGCTCTAGCCCCTTTTGAGTTACAGAGGATAGAGGTCATGATATAGGCCCTCATCCCTCCCAGTCACATAAATACCCACACACATGAGACAAAGAGAACCGACTGCACCTGGTCAAGTCGGCACACACGCACACACATACACATAACTTACACAGAGACAGACACGCACATACATACACACTCTTTCTCTCCCTCTCTCTTTGGCTTGTATCCATTCGGCCCCATTCAGCCTACTGTTTTAAGACGTTTACCCCCATCCAGGTGTCATTATTTTCCTGGCCAGCGGTATCGAGCCAACATATGTATATTTTTGTTTTGACAGCAAGGTAAAATTGTAAATTTTTCGATAGAAAAATTTCTCCGGCGAAGCCGGATTTCTCCACACAATGGTGGCTCGCTATCGCTCGCCAGGAAGAACTCGACACCTGGATGGAGATGAACGTCTCAACACAGTTGGCTGAATGGGACCAAATGGATACAAGCCAGGGAAAGAGAGAAAAGGAGAGAAAGATTAAAAGAGCCGGTGACCCCCCTTAACAAGTAGTCTCAATTCTGACCTAAATATCTTACCAGCCTTTAGCCTGTATCACACGAGAGCTTTTATAGTCAACATTCGATAATCAAACAAATTCTGGCAACATTTCTGGAATAATTTCCACTGGTATCGGAAACTAGACTGGTGATAGATTAGCTTAGGTGACAGAAATATTATAAATATTGACCTCATAAGCTGCCAGACCAGTGTTGAGCAAAACATTTAAGCGAAAAAGCGCTCGTGTGATACCGGCTTTAATGACCGTGCCTGTAACTTCCTCCTTCTCTTCTATTATCTTTCTTTATAAAATTCCCTGAAGTTGTCTCTGCCTAACGTCTGCTCTATCCTATAGTCTATTCGCTGTAAGTAGGCGAGAAATCATGACCTCTATCCTCCGTAACTCAAAAACGACTAGAGTAATCGAGGTACTATTTCTACCATTTGGGAAGAGTCAGTCAAGGAATAGATGTGGAGAGTTACAGCCCATTTGTTCTAGCCCTTTTTGAGTTACAGAGGATAGAGGTCATGATATAGGCCCTCATCCCTCCCAGTCACATAAATACCCACACACATGAGACAAAGAGAGCCGACAGCACCTGGTCAAGTTGGCACACACGCACACATAACTTACACAGAGACTCGCACACACACACACACACACAAGCACTCATCTTTTGCGAGTCTTTGTTATTATATTCTAGATATATTTAGACGATTTTGTGCAGTTTAAGAACGATCTGTGGTAGTAAAAAGTGTTAAGTGAGATAGTTCGAAGCCTATTAATTGTTAGTAGCTAGAATAAATTTACAAAGACGTCGCCGGTACGGAAGGGGTTAGGAGTGATATTCCCCAGTGGCAGTAGGTACGGTCGCGCTAATAAGTCATGTCACAGCTGTCATTACGTTTGGCTCACTCTGTGCTGTATTACTGTCTGTCAGATGTTGAATAGGGTGGGTAAGTGTAGGAACATGTTTGTATATTTCACTCGATATGAAGAAATGGAGCTTAGATATTGCTGATGCCAATTATTGATCAAAACATTATTGGTGCCGAGACATCACTTATTAGCGCGACTGTACCACACATTCCTCTCTCTCCCCTTTCTCCATATACAGGGGGATCCGATTTTCAGTCGTCTGGCACTCTTCCCTTTTCCCATATCTCATGCTAATCTACACATTTTCCGGACCCATTCAATCACTACCTCATCTCCATACTTCCGCATCTCGCCACACTCTCCATCATTCTATTCATAACGTTATGCCCATATTCACCCTCTTCAAAGCCTAAAGCCGGTATCACACGAGCCGCTTTTCGATTTTTTTTTTACGAGCAATTATGGTCTGGAAGCTTCAAAAATTACACTTTAACAGAATTCAGCCGCCTAACATCTACCTTCACTCTAGTTACCAATACCAGTGCGAAAATGTGCTGAAATAATATGAGAAAAACTTGCTCATGGAAAATTGACGGAAAAAGCGCTCGTGTGACAGCGGCTTTACTTATTTTTCTCTCTCTCTCCATCCCCATCCAATTATTCTTGCATCGCTTTCATTCTCTGCATTCAACAATCCATGGAAGTGTTCTTTCTATCTCACGACTTTCTCCTGCATATAAATATTAAAGGTAATATAGACAGATATGGATGATACAGTAAATCGATTGATAGATAGATAAGCAGCCAGATAGATAGATCGATAGATAGAGATGGATAGATAGATCGATAGCTAGATAGATAGATAGATAGATAGAAAAGGAGCCAGCTAGATAGATACTGAGGAGGCACCACACACAGCCGGTCTCTCCCAAAAGTTTTCTAGTTTTTCCTCGGCTCTCCTCTGGCCTTCCCACCTCTCCCATCTGTCTTCATAACACTACAAGTCCTCTCTTTTATCATATATCTCCCCTACACCATACCGTCCCCATACTATGGGGATGAGTCCCATTTCTCCCTCACTTCCCTATACTTCCCCTAGTTTTTTCCTTTCTCCCTTATTCTTTCCTTACCTCCTTTATTCTTTCCCTACCTTCTCTAGTCTTTATCTACCTTATTTAAGCCTTTCTTACCTTCTCTAAGCTTTCCCTATCTTGTTGTTGGATGAAAAACGCCATCTGAGGAGGAGCACTTTATTGACAACGTTTCGCAGATAGCTTCTTCAGGTCGATCTTCTCTAGTCTTGTTCTAATGTGTCTAGTCTTTTTCTAATTTCTCCAGTCTTTCGCTATCTTCTCTAGTCTTTTTCTAATTTCTCGTCTTTCCCTATCTTATTTATTTAGTCTTCCCTTACCTTCTCCAGTCTTTCCCTACCTTCTCCAGTCTTTCCCTACCTTCTCCAGTCTTTCCCTACCTTCTCCAGTCTTTCCCTATCTCCTCTAGTCTTTCCCTACCTTCTCCAGTCTTTCTCTACCTTCTCCAGTCTTTCTCTACCTTCTCCAGTCTTTCCCTACCTTCTCCAGTCTTTCCCTACCTTCTCCAGTATTTCCCTATCTCCTCTAGTCTTTCCCTACCTTCTCCAGTCCTTCCCTACCTTCTCCAGTCTTTCCCTACCTTCTCCAGTCTTTCCCTACCTTCTCCAGTCTTTCCCTACCTTCTCCAGTCTTTCCCTACCTTCCCCAGTCTTTCCTTACCTTCTCCAGTCTTTCCCTACCTTCTCCAGTCCTTCCCTACCTTCTCCAGTCTTTCCCTACCTTCTCAAGTCTTTCCCTACCTTCTCCAGTCTTTCCCTACCTTCCCCAGTCTTTCCCTACTCTCTCTAGTCTTCCCTATTTTCTATCCCCCTCCCTTAGCGTCACTCTTCCACCTCCTGACTTTCTCTTTCTCCCACAATTTCCTCCAACATCCTTTAGTCTCCCCTTCTATCCCTGTTCTCGCCTCCCCGTATCATATTCTCACCGCAGACGCCCCAGATTCCCCTCATTTTCCATCACCGGATCTCTCTCTCTCTCTCTCGTCCCTCCTCAAGCCAGATCTGGCCTCTTTAGCCCTGTACAATGTTTTATCTCAACAACTTTTTCCACTTCTCATCGTTTCTTTATTTTCACCTGTTGTGTTTGTTCCTCTCCTTCTGCACACATTTTGTAATATCCTTTTTAAGGGGAGGTTTTTAGTTTGTTTCCTACTCCTTCAGCAATCTTAAAATTTCACCCCCTTGACCCCTTTCAAGATAAATTTGTACATTTTTCGGTAGAAAAATGTCCCGGCCTAAGGCCGGTTACTCTTAAATTACAGGCTCGCTATCGCTCGCCAGGATAAAATCGACACCTAAATGGCACGAAAGGTCTTAAATTTGACAGAATGGGGCGGAATTTCTTAAAATCACCAAACTAATGGGGCAAACGTCTTAAAATCTCAAAAGCAATGGGGCTAGACATGAGGGAGAAAGGGGCCAAGAAAAAAGTCCCTCAAGTGGAATTCTCCCCTTATGCTATCTATCTAGCAATCCCATAGTATGTATTCCTCCAATTATCCTATCCTATAAATATTTCACTGGGTTATAATATTCATAAACCAAGCTTTTTCTTACGCTACTATGTCTATCTATCTATCTATCTATTGCCTGACGCCGTGATCCCCGAAGGGGTGGCCACGAACGAACCGCCCCCATGCACCTCTGTCCCCAGTCAGTCGACGCCCCTCCCCCCAACCAGCACCGCCTTCGTTCATGTAGTTCCTCACTCCATCCTTCCACCTCATATTCGGTCTACCTCTCCCCCTCTGTCCCTCCCCCTCGCTCTCGTACACCCTCTTACTATGTCTATTCCATCAATGTTAAACTATTTATATTTAGATAACAATATGTATTTTAGATAACAATATGTATTTTAGATAACAATATGTATTTTAGATAACAATATTTCATCGTATTAAACTGTACTGTAAATTGTATCTAGCAAATTAAATTATTGGATCTCTCCCCCTTCCACATCAGTAATTTTCTCTCTCTTATATCCTACGTTTAACCATATATTTTCCATTATTGTATATTTAAACTATTTCTTCCCTTCATAAACAATCTCTCTCTCTCTCTCTTCCAACAGTGGGGGGGATATATATATACCATTCATTATTTATATCGACACCCGATGGGATAACGTACTGTATATATTGTCTTTGATGATCGTCGTTTCTGGCTCCACGGAATTTGACCACTTGCGAGTTTCGCTCTATGAGGAGATTTGGAGCCGTGAACATCGATATTAAAGAGAAATGCAATAATAATGTGGGTTTATGATGAATACAAAGTGTGCTAAATTGGTTTTTATGAATAAATAAATGCACCACAACCAAATTTTAGCTGGTAATTCTGCTAAATATCGATGTCAACAGCTCCAACTTCCTTATAGAACGAAACTCACAAGTGGCCAATTTAGCTACTTTCCCACTAGATACTGTACATTGAAATTACTCAATTTGCTTAGTACTTCGCTATCACTGATGGTGAAATTTCCTATCACGAGAGAGAGAGAGAGAGAGAGAGAGAGAGAGAGAGAGAGAGAGAGAGAGAGAGAGAGAGAGACTATAAGATTACTGTGGTATGTGGTAGGGAGGTTAGCGTGCCTGTGGGAGGAAGGGGAGGGGGAGCATGGCAGTCATCTTTTATATTTGTTTGTTTTTCTATGTGAGAGGGAGACAAAAGGCAGAACTTCCTGTAGCGAGTGCCTCCCACAGAGTTGAAAGAGTGACAGGGCCAAAATCAAGGGACGTTCGAGCCAAAATGCCTGGACACACAGAGTTTGAAGCAATTTAAGTCATAGGAAGAGGGAAAGTGAGTTCCAGAGCTAAGCAGTTGAATAGAAGAAAGTCTGAGAATAGTGTTTCACTCTTGGGTTGGAGAGTTTCACAGAGTAGGGGTGGGATTGTGTTGCAAGACGGGTAATACGTACCACTTAGAGGAGGTGGTATACACTGGGAAACCTCTGAGCAACTTTGATTATTGTAGTAGTGATAGAATAGCGAGAGAGATGCAACATTGCGGCGAAGAGAGAGAGATTGCAGAGAGTTGGTGAGTGGACGGAAGTTAATGATACGAAAGGCTTTCCTTTCTCCTTTGTCTAGGAGTGCGGTGTGAGAGGATCCTCCCTACACATGTGAACAATACTCAATACAAGGACGCACTGTGCCCCTGTGCAGATCCAGAAGCTGCACAGGGGTAAAGAACCCCTTGAGGCGGTTGAGCACACCCAGCTTCTGGGAGGCTGCTTTCAGTTAATTTAAGAAAAACCTGTCAGAGCTAGAGGGCTAATTATTTAAGATATTATTTAACTCGCTGATTCATAGAGATCCTAAGCTTGGTACAATAATTTGGCAGTCGCATTAACCCCGGTGTCGTCCTTTTAACTTTATCCTGGCTACTATTAGACGATGTTACTCAATTTGAAAAGGGTCTCTAGAAACTAACAGGCTCCGAACTATCTCACTTAACCCTTTGTACTACCACAGATCCTTCTTAAACTGCATATAATCGTCTAAATATAGGTGGAATATAATTACAAAGACGTCGCCGGTACAGTAGGGGTTTTCACTAGACTTCCGTCAACCTTAAAATTACACCCCCTGGAGTCCCTTTCTAGATAAATTGGTAAATTTTTCGGTAAAAAAATGTCCCGGCTAAAGGCCGGTTCCTCTTAAATTACAGGCTCGCTATCGCTCGCCAGGATAAAATCGACACCTCAATGTCACGAAAGGTCTTAATATGGGGTGAAAGTTCTTAAAATCGTTAAACTAATGGGGCAAACATTTTATAATATCAAAAGCAATGGGGCTAAACATGAGGGAAAATGGGGTCAAGAAAAAAATCCCTCAAGTGGATATCTCCCCTTAACCCGTTGAGTACCAGCGACGTGTTATATTTTAATCTAGCTATATTTAAGCGATATTTTGCAGCTTAGGAAGGATCTGTGGTATTTAAAAGGGTTGCTCGAGATAGTTTGAAGCCCTATTAGTGCTAGAGGTCCTTCTTAAGCTGAGTAAAATCGTCTAATAGTTGCCAGAATATAATGCAAAATACGTCGCCGCTACAGTAGGGATTAATAAAGTGAATAAGTCGTTGTGTTATTGAAGTAGTTGAAGAGAATCACGCCATCTCCTCCTAACCCTCTTGTATAACCATCCGACAACTGACCTTGATGTTAACCCATTCAGTACCAGGGACTTCATTTTGATCAGATTTGGGCATACATTATACGATTTTATTCAGCTTAGGAAGGTATATACTCTCACTCTCTCTCTCTCTATATATATATATATATATATATATATATATATATATATATATATATATTATACAACACAATAATTTGTGGAGTTTTCTGGGTTTGGAGATATTAATTCACATACACCACACACAGACAGAGTAGTTCGGATTGCAGGGCAAGTGAGTGGGGGAGGATGAGAAGGGGTAGGTGGTGTGGGGATTGGTATTGGTGATGGCGAGGGCCTAGCTATGGTGTGTGAGGGAGTCCTGGGGGACTCCGAGGAGTCGGGTTGCTTGAACTCCTCGTCCTCCATGACCCTCTTGGTCACTGCGGTCCCCTTCATAGTGTGGGGCTTCAAGGTCCTTTTCCTGCACTGACCAGTCCTCAGCCCTGAATGGCACAGCCTACACCCTCTTCCCCCTGATGTTTGAGTCAGGGTCCCTGGGCTCCCCAGAAGAGTTCGGGTACATTTCCTCCTCCACTCTTCCCCTATAGGTTAGGGTTGTCTATGGTGATAGCTGTCCCCCTGGTATCTGAAAGGGGTGTGGTCCCTCTGTAATAAGGGTGTCTCTGGTGATAGCTGTCCCCCCTGGTATCTAAAAGGGGTATGGTCCCCAAGTAGTAGGGGTGTCTCTGGTGATAGCTGTCCCCCTAGTATCTGAAAGGGGTGTGTCCCCCTGTAATAGGGGTGTCTCTGGTGATAGCTGTCTCCCTGGTCTCTGAAAGGGGTGTTTCCGGGTGGATGGGACTCGATAGCCTTGGCGGGCAACCTATCTAGGGGAAAAAAAAACTACACAAATTACCGATGGGCGACATGCTAATCGGTGCCACTTGCAGGTGGCGATTTTTATAACATATAATATATATATATATATATATATATATATTATATATTGTGTAAACACATACACATATCTTAGGCTTTTTATGAAATATTGAACGGAGCCCGAGTCTCGTACTATCTTGCTACCTACATCTATCTGTTTTAGTGTTATTTGTCTGTCAATTACATTAGGGTCTGAGTGAAATACGAACCCTGGCAGGCTATAACGTTGACAGTAAAACCACATCGGCAGAATATAAGAAAAGGCCTGAGTTTTCTACCAATATTCATCCGAACCTCGACTATAGTATATTCGCTGTAAGTAGGCGAAATATCATAATCTCTATCCTCTCTAACTCAAAAAGGGCTAGAGCAAATTGGCTGTATAGTTCCACATCTATTCCTTGACGGACTTTTCCCAAATGGTAGACATATTAGCTCGATTCATCTAGTCGTTTTTGAGTTACAGAGGTTAGAGGTCATGATTTCTCGCCTACATACAGGGAATAGACTATAGTGAGGGTGGCAGCCTCTATCATCGTATTTGCGAGTGCCCAATGTACAATATATATATATATATATATATATATATATAGTACCGGTAATTATATTATTTTCTGGGTGAAAAACTAATTCCAGTAAAATTAACTAAATTCCGTAGCGAATGCATAACAAAAAAAATGATACTTTAGTTAGAAATCAAAGAAAACTGGAGAGAGTAAAATAGAGACCAATTGCTTTAAGGGGGGTGACCTGCTTTTTTGTATTTCTCTCTTTCTCTGGCTTGTATCCATTCGGCCCCATTTAGCCAACTATTTTAAGACGTTTATCCCCATCTACAGTAGGTGTCGATTTCTTCCTGGAGAGCGATAGCGAGCCACCATTATATGAAGAAATCCGGCTTCGCCGGAGAAATTTTTCTATCAAAAAATGTACAAATTTAGCCTGCTGTCAAAATATTTTTAAAAATATGCTGGCTCGCTACCGCTCACCAGTAAAATGTTGACACCTGGATGGGGATAAACGTCTTAAAACAGTAGGCTGAATGGGGCCGAATGAATACAAGCCAGAGAAAGAGAGAAAAGGAGATAAAAAAAGCGGGTCACCCCCCTTAATTCCTAGACATGTAAATTAACCATACAATGAGTGAGTAAACGAACTATACTTTCATTGCATTACGAAACACAATATATATTATACAAAATTATAATTCAATGAGTGAACATTATCAATGGTATTGCTGTTATGGAGGCCACCAATTTAGTTAACCCCTTCAGCACCATGACGTCTGTTTACCTTTGATTCTGGCTAAAACTAGACGATTTTGTGCAGTTAAAGAAGGACCTATATGACTAAGAGGGTGTGTATTATGATCGTCTTTACCCATTTGAGTCGTACAGGTAGATTGCAAACTAAAGAAAATCGTCTAATGGTAAGTAGAATATTTTTTTTTTTTTTTTTTTTTTTTCTATATTCCAACTACTCCCTCTCGGGCATAGGCTGAGAGCCTGTACATTCCACCGCTCAACACGGTGAAGCCCGTGAGGTCTTGTTCCAGTCTGGGGAGTGAGACATGTGAAGCAACCATCATGGCTCGAAGCAGCTCCATTTCTGAAGCGGCCGGTTGCTTCGCTCAAGTGCTTCACCGTCTCACCCTCCAGACTCAGACCCTCACTCTCAGAACGCCACCTATTGAGCAGTGAACTCACTAGGCATTGTCCCCCTGTAACATATTTTGAATATGGGAATATTCATACAGTGTTATTTAATCAGGGAACAATGAGGGTATTTTTTTGGCATTTCGGTGGGCTTTGTGGTAATGCACTGATACTAGGTACAGCACAAATTCAATCCCAATAATATCTTCCCATTGACATATCGGGATTTGAACCCGGGTCCATTGGATTACCAATCCAGTGGCATGACCACTCCACCACACCTCCCCTATGATGACATTTAAGTAATAGTGGGGATGGTGTTAAGGGGAGATATCCACTTGAGGGATTTTTTTCCTTGACTCCTTTCTCCCTCATGTTTAGCCCCATTGCTTTTCTAATTTTAAGACGTTCGCCCCATTATTTTGACGATTTTAAGAACTTTCGACCTATTTCTGCCAATTTTAAGACCTTTCGTGCCATTTAGGTGTCGATTTTATCCTGGCGAGCGATAGCGAGCCTGTTATTTAAGAGGAACCGGCTTTCAGCCGGGAAGTCTTTCTACCGAAAAATGTACAAATTTATCTTGATAGGGGCTCAAGGGGGTGTAATCTTAAGCTTGATGGATATCTAGAGACCAAGCTAAAAACCTCCCCTTTACTAGTAGTAATTATAATAAAACCTTTAGAAAAAGTCTGCCATTCACATGACGTAAAATATTGTATTCTAATTGAGTGGGTAGTTTATGCAACAAATTGCTATAGGATGACTCAAATTTCTAAACGACACCATTTGTACCTGAATTATGAACTTTAGTCAAGTAAAATGCATTAGGAAAATATTGACACCTGGATGGGGGTAAACGTCTTAAGACAGTAGGCTGAATGGGGCTGAAAGGATACAAGCCAAATAGAGAGGGAGAGAAAGAGAAAAAAAGCGAGGTGGGCTCCCTTAAAGCCGACAGAATGGTATTGAATCTATTTCCTTTAACCCAGCGGAGATTAAGAGACGTTAATTCAAGTGTTCAAAATCATCGAAGTTATTGATAATTAAACATTAGTAAGTACTTCACTATCGACCAATCTAATTACACGCGGGGAAACGGTTGCAAAATTATTGGTAAATCTTTTAACTCCCACGAATCCAAGAATTTCTTCTTTAATCGAGTTGTCAACTTGTGGATGGGGCTTCCCCGAGACGTTATAGACTGCAGCACCGTTGATTCTTTTAAACTTCGACTAGGCAAATATCTTGCATCAAACCTGCGACTGACTGCCCCTCAGATTCATCAAGGAGTATTGTGTGTATATATATATATTACTAAGACGTTTTTCTCTTTTTCCCAGATATACGAAAGATTAAGACAGTATAACTGCGATGTTGCTAACCCATCTGTCCCCTAGTATCATCCTAATCCTGACACGGACATTAGCTCCAGGGCAGTAGTTCCCTTTCGAATTTTTCCTTACCCACTCTAAACCACTGTTTGGATACTTGATCCTCAGTGTTTTGGAGGACAAGCAGCTTAGAGGGGTCACTAGACCTGTTGTTGCTTGGTTTCCTTTGTACTCCTTTGTACAAGCACCAAAGACCTTGGCTAGCACACAATTCATACCAATTCTCTCTCTCTCTCTCTCTCCACTGTCCCTTATTCTCGGGTTAGCTATCTCTACTAGAATTGAGTCATGACCACCTCGCTGCGATCGTAAGGTCTGTGTGGCCAGTGTATCTATGTATATCTAGGTATGTAAATGTCTCTCTCTCTCTCTCTCTCAAGGATTCTCCATCTACATAATTATGCAATTCAATTCACTTCACCCCTATCTTTCCGCTGATTCTACTCTTTATCGCTCCCCTCAATGTGCGTTTATAAATAGTCCATCCTCTCCTTCCCTCCCTTCCTTTATAAATAGTCCATCCTATAGTCATCTTTCCCTCCCTTCCTTTATAATAGTCCATCTCTCCTCTCCTTCCTTTATATATAGTCATCCTCCTTCCCTCCCTTCCTTTATAAATAGTCACTCTCCTTCCCTCCCTTCTTTATAAATAGTCCATCTCTCCTCCTTCCTTATAAATAGTCCATCCTCCCTTTTATAAATAGTCCATCCTCTCCTTCCCTCCCTTCCTTTATAAATAGTCCATCCTCTCCTTCCCTCCCTTCCTTTATAAATAGTCCATCCTCTCCTTTCCTCCCTTCCTTTATAAATAGGCCATCCTCTCCTTCCCTCCCTTCCTTTATAAATAGTCCATCCTCTCCTTCCCTCCCTTCCTTTATAAATAGTTCATCCTCTCCTTCCCTCCCTTCCTTTATAAATAGTCCATCCTCTCCTTCCCTTCCTTTAAATAGGCCATCCTCTCCTTCCCTACCTTCCTTTATAAATAGTTCATCCTCTCCTTCCCTCCTTCCTTTATAAATAGTCCATCCTCCTTCCCTCCCTTCCTTTATAAATAGTCCATCCTCCTTCCCTCCCTTCCTTTAAATAGTCATCCTCTCCTTCCTCCTTTCCTTTATAAATAGTCCATCCTCCTTCCCTCCCTTCCTTTATAAATAGTCCATCCTCTCCTTCCCTACCTTCCTTATAAATAGTCCATCCTCCTTCCCTCCCTTCCTTTATAAATAGTCCATCCTCTCCTTCCCTCCCTTCCTTTATAAATAGTCCATCCTCTCCTTCCCTCCCTTCCTTTATAAATAGTCCATCCTCTCCTTCCCTCCCTTCCTTTATAAACAGTCCATCCTCTCCTTCCCTCCCTTCCTTTATAAATAGTCCATCCTCTCCTTCCCTTATAAATAGTCCATCCTCTCCTTCCCTCCCTTCCTTTATAAATAGTCCATCCTCTCCTTCCCTCCCTTCCTTTATATATATATTATATTCACATGTTCTGTCATTCGCCACCTCGCTTTTTTTTCTCTTTCTCTCCCTCTCTCTTTGGCTTGTATCCATTCGGCCCCATTCAGCCTACTGTTTTAAGACGTTTACCCCATCTAGGTGTCAATATTGTCCTGGCGAGCGGAGCGAGCCAGCATATATATATTTTTTGTTTTGACAACAAGCCAAATTTGTACATTTTTTGATAGAAAAATATTTCCGGCGAAGCCGGATTTCTCCATACAATGCCGGCTCGCTATCGCTCGCCAGGAAAAAATCGACACCTGGATGGGGATAGGCGTCTTAAAACAGTAGGCTGAATGGGGCCGAATGGATACAAACCAGGGAAAGAGAGAAAAGGAGAGAAAGATAAAAAAA
Organism: Paralithodes platypus; assembly: GCA_032716605.1. Lineage (NCBI taxonomy): Eukaryota > Metazoa > Arthropoda > Malacostraca > Decapoda > Lithodidae > Paralithodes > Paralithodes platypus. The sequence continues at coordinate 3,019,050 of CM064539.1, forward strand.
AAACGGTGACCTTTCTAAAAGCATAAGCTAATTGCAAATATTGTGTATCACGGATCATCTCTCTCCTGGTAGGATATCCCCTAACCAATTACCAGTCCCCCCCCGCCCCCCCCCCCCCCCCCCCCCCCCCCCCCCCCCCCCCCCCCCCCCCCCCCCCCCCCCCCCCCCCCCCCCCACCCACTCTATATTCTATTGAAGTTCTCCATCAAACAGCAGCTGGGTCTACTGTTTAGCATACGTTCTTCCTTTAATGTTATTTCTTCATTCAATTTTTTCAAATTCTTTCTATTGCCTATACAATATCCTTGCCTTTGCCTTTGCTAACCAATGTATCGTAAACTCTTGCATACAATTGTGACTGTAAATCTGAATACCTTTGAGATATTGATCTGTTTTTGTCATGCAGATAGATACCCCACACTGAATGTGCAGTGCTACTTTGGAGCTAAAACTACAGTCCCAACCCCAAGAAATGCATGGCAGGCTTGGGAGAATTCACTTATGAATCATCATAATTTTTATTGAGATGTCGCCTTGAATATTGTCAGCCGTATAAAGTATATACGATTTATATGAGGGTCCTCATAAATTTGTTGATGAAGAAGAAAACTTCAATCCCGACTCCTCAGAAATGGGTGATTAAACAATTTTGATTTCTAACTGCATTTATTGAGAAAAAGAGCTGACATTTTAAACCTACACAATTTCACTGCCCCCCCAGGACCACCACACACACACACACACACACACACTCACACTCACATAGGATCAGCAAACGTCAGGCTTGTGCTACTACCCAAGAGTGAAATGCTATTCCGAGTCTTTCTTCAATTCAACTGTAGAGCTCTGGAACTCTCTCCCAGAATCAGTCTTTCCCTCCTCCTATGACTTAAATTGCTTCAAACTCCGTGTGTCCAGGCATTTTTGCTCGAACGTCCCTTGATTTCGGCCCTGTCACTCTTTCAACTTTGGGGGAGGCACTCGCTACAGGCAGTTCTGCCTTTTGTCTCACTCACTCAAATTTTTTTTTTTTTTTTAAACTTTAAAACAAAACAAAAATTACATATTGGTGTGCGCCACTACCTAAATAACATTACTACAGCACTCTAGCTACCTACCTATTGCCTTAACCCCCCCCCCCCCTCCCCGTACCACCAGTCGAACAGAAAGCGCCGGCTACTCCATTAACGGGAAATTAATAGAATAGTTAAGGGGAGTCACCGCCTTTTTTTTATCTTTCTCTCCTTTTCTCTCTTTCCCTGGCTTGTATCCATTCGGCCCCATTCAGTCAACTGTTTTAAGAAGTTTATCCCCATCCAGGTGTCGATTTTTTCCTGGGGAGCGATAGCGAGCCAGCATTGTTTGGAGAAATCCGGCTTCGCCGGAGACATTAAATTTGTCTATCGAAAAATGTACAAATTTTTCTTGCTGTCAAAACAAAATGTATATATGCTGGCTCGCTACCGCTCGCCAGGATAATATTGACACCTGGATGGGGGTTAACGTCCTAAAACAGTAGGCTGAATGGGGCCGAATGAACACAAGGCCCCCCCCCCCCCCCCTGCACCACCAGTCGGAGAGAAAGCGGCGGCGGCTACTCCATTATCGGGAAATGAATAGAATAGTTAAAGTGAAGCTGAACTAATTAAAACATTTTAATGGAAGGTTCGGAAGGCGGCGGGCGTTGCGTTAGCGAACATTCCGACTCTGCTGCCCCTGCCTACTGTTTTTTTTTTTTTTTTTTTTTTTGCTCGTTTTCGTTGTTGTTCTCTCTTAGTTTTTACGGTTTTTTGTTTCTCATCAAATGTGTCTTTTTTTCATTCACGCCCTTTGTTGGCATATGTGACCCAGACACAGACCAAATTAAGACAACCAGTCACAGAGGCAGTTGTCTATATTCCTTCACTCCGAGAAAAAGCGGATTCGACCCCAGTTGGTTAGGAAGTGATTAGGGCCAGGGTTGGCCATTATTAGTTGCTGTTGCATAGCAAATTTCGTTTCAGGCTTCGTATGCTTCTTCTCCTCCTAATATCCTCCCTCTCCCCTCCCTCTCTACCTCTCCCTCCCCCCCTCTCTCTCTCTCTGTCTCTCTCTCTCTCTCTCTCACATGATCCGCTTATTACCCCCTCCCTCCCTCCTTCACCATCTTTCCCTCTGACATCATGTAATTTCTCAAGCCGCCCCGCTCTCTCTCTCTCTCTCTGTCTGTCTCTCTTTCTCTCTCTCTCGCCTCATATCTCCCCCTCTCTCTCTCTATCTCTCCCTCTCTTTCTTCTTTTCTATCCTTTCCTTCAACTTTCCAAGTCCTGACCACCTCGTTTGGATCGTAAGGTCTGTAACTCTGTATGTATCTAAATAAGTTTATGTAAGTCTCTCTCTCTCTCTGTTCTTTTCTATCCTTTCTTTCAACTTTCCCTTTCTATAGGGTATGCCATCTGTACAAGAATTAAGTCCTGACCACCTCATTTGGATCGTAAGGTCTGTGTGGCCAGTATATCTATATAAGTCTCTCTCTCTCTCTCACACACACACACAAACACCCCCACATATACTGAACAGTACATACATATATATACACATTTTATCTTTATTACACACAATATATATACAACAATTTATACAACACAATACGAACAGTTCAACACAACACACACACTCTCTCTCTCTCACACACACACATAAATACCCCCACATAAACAGTACATACATAACTATACACAATTTACAACACAAGACAAACACAAACACCCACCCACATGCATTCATAACCTCCCTCTATATCACACACACATAATACACACAACACAAAACAGTTCAACACACACACACACACACTCTCTCTCTGTCTGTCTATCTGTCTGTCTCTCTCTCCTCGCTTGATCTCCCCCCCCCTTCCTCTCTCTCTCTCTCTCCGGACATTAGTTCCAGGGCAGTAGTTCCCTTTCCAATGTTCCCTTACCCAAACCACTAAACCACTATTTGGACACTTGATCCTCAGTGTTTTGGAGGACAAGCTGCCTAGAGGGGTCACTAGGACTGCTGTTGCTTGATTTCCTTTGTACTCTCTCTCTCTCTCTCTCTCTCTCCTCGGTATCTCTCACACACAATTTCACCCAGCCATCACAGAACACCACCCACTCTATTATTCCCTATTCAGCACAACTGGAGATCAAACAAATGTCACCATAACTATTCAAGAGGAATAATGTAAGAGGAATAATAATTATAAGCTAATAACAACAGTATTAACCCTCTCCGACATATGCCGCGGTTTTGAGCCTATTGGGGATACTTTAAAGTCTTTGTTACCATCAGGGGTATTTAGAAACCTTTAGTTTAGTTACTTCAACCTCTGCAGTTGTCTTTGAGTTACTGTAGCTGTGGGCAGAAAACTAATTTTGGAGAGGTAATTATAAGAGTGAGAGAACTCTATTTCTTATTGCTAATCTGGCAACCTCTGCGTCATAAATGCGTGAAAGGGTTAACATGAACAGAAAGAGGGGAATCAACAAATAAATACCATTCGTAAAGCACCACACATAACAATTCAATTACAAATAATATATAGTATAATATATAATATATATAATATATATATATATATATATATATATATATATATATATATATATATATATATAATATATAATACACAGTAGAGGAGAAATTTCGAGTTTTTAAATTTATTTTGTAATATCTTTTAATGACTAGGTCACTAGGCCATAATACACCTATCTTCTGATCTATCATATATTTCTGATTGGGGCAGAGAAAGTCTTATTATTTTCAATGCCTCCAAAACCCAATTTCTCCATTTAACTGCAATCTTCCACAAGACTATCAATTATTCGTAAACAATACACAAATCAATTCTTCATCTTCTCTGAATGTTCTTGGTATATCTTTTTCATCTGACTTTTCATGGAAAGATCATATTACCACTCTTGCTAAAAAAGCTTCCTAGAAGTTAGGTGTGCTCAACCGTCTCCATGAATTATTTATCCCCGCACAGCTTCTTGCTCCGTATAGGGGTACAGTGCGCCCATGTATCAAGTATTGTTCGAATGTGTGGGGAGGTTCCACCCACACCGCACTTCTCGAAAGAGTAAAATCAAAACATTTTCGCTTCATTAACTCACTTCCGCTTACTAATTCCCTACAATCTCTTTCTACACGCCGCAATGTTACATCTCTTTCACTCTACTATTGCTATTACAACAATCAATGTTCTTCAGAACTCTCTCAGTGCATGCCTCCTCTGTTGCGGCGAGTGGGTGGCACCCATCTTTCAACACGGTCCCATTCCTATTCTGTCCAGCTCGCCAACCCAAGAATTAGCAAATGTTCTGTCTTTCTTCTATTAAACATGTGAGCTCTGGAACTCTCTCCCTCAAACATCCTATCCTTCATCTTATGACGTAGACTGCTTTAAACTTGGTGTGTGCAGGCATTTTGACCCCAACGGCGTTTGGCAATAGAGAGATAGAACAACCCAACCATTGTATTCGGTAATGTCAACAAACACAGAGTACAATTGCAACACAATGTCGCGCTCTAATTGGGAAATTACTTTGGTAATGTTGTTAATTGCTATTGTTTTGGACCGAGACGATGTTGCTCCATGTAATTTTGTAGCTTATTATCGCATACTAACGTATTATTTTGACTTCATTCACTTTTGTGTGTGTAGCATTATCATGTTAACCATTTATACCATCGAAATGTGCTAGAATATTATTTTACTTAGCGTTAAACGAAATTACTTACATGTCACTCTTACGAACTTCAAATGATGATGTGCTATCTTGACAGTTAACTAATTGTTAATGAATTCATCAGTAGACAAATATGACACTATGATTATGAGATTTCATAACAATAATATTACAGTTAATTTTCCTATACATATATAATTGACTATATAAGTAACTTAAAATATTAATGTGTATGAATCAAATGTAAAACACGTATAAATTATAGTAATTACAAAGGTGTAGCGTTTCGATTTGGTTCAGATGTGATTTCATTATGATGATTAAATTATTGTCTCTGGTTTGAAATAAAGGAAATATATGATAATGTGATCTCTTAGTGCTGACTTTTGTATGATGTTTGTAGGCTATCCATCAAATGTCAGGATTTCTCTTCATACAACACATGGTCAGATATAACGTGTCTCCAGTGACAGACTCGTATCCGCTTACAACTTTCTCTGTGGGCATTATGGACTACAGTGATACACTTTAACTGTGTTTATACAGTCTTTTAACAGGTAGACGTCCTTCCTACACTGAATAAAATAGTCTAATAGTTTCCAAATATAATATAAAATAGTCTAATGATGATGGCTTGAGTAAAGTAGGAGATTGGAATAGTTTCCAGAATATAATATAAAGGACGCCACTGGTATTGTACTAGTCAAAAAAGTTGAATGAAATTATTGTCCCTGTTCAAAGGCTGTCGTAAAAATGCTCGACTGTAACATTTCAGCTTTACAACATTTCACAATTCATTAAAGTTGCAGATATATAGAAAGGTGGGGGACGGATTAATGGATAGCTTCACAGAACATGGGACTCTCGCTTTTAATGTTTCAGTAAGACAATGACAGAAATAGATGCAATAATAAATAAGGCGAAAACATAAAAATATATCAGATTAAGCGTGGTTTATGTGGGTGTTAGGATTAGCTCTATATCCATAATATATATAATAATTGTGTTGTTGTTGTTGTTGCTGTTCCCCAGGCTGTCTGGCTGAGCAGCCCCAAGGTCCCAAGCAAGGCCAAGGTCATAACCGAGCGACCCAACAAAACCCTCCCTGCTTATCACTAATAAGCCCAGGTGACCGAAGCCACTCCAAGGCGGGGAGCTGAGGAGGGTGCGGAAACGCCTGGGAAACCAAAGCCCCACCCAAGGCCCTGTGGCCCTCAGCAATTATGAAGGGAAAGTTGAGGGGCAAAGGACAAAATGTGATGCTGTGGCTCCTAATCTGCCAACCTCTATGGTTGGCAGTAGGGAGGTCAATCCACGGAAGAGACGCCGTCACTTGAGATCTAGAAAATATATAAGTAAAAGGAACAGTCAGACTAAGCTATGGGTATGGCAGAGAACGCTCAGCTCTCACTCTGATAGACCAGCCCATCACAACATGACTAGAGCCCAATCCTCTCAGCATCAGCTAGGAAAGGCCCTAGAAAGCCGCCTTTGGCGGGGGGGGATATCCCCCCTATTTCAAATCCTATTTTACCTGTGCTGTATTGATTTGTATGTCATGCCTGATGATGCTAATTGTATTGGCGAAACGTTGCAATAAACAAGAAATGACCCTACTACTGTCTTGTACAGCTCTGATTATCCCACATATATCAAATTACATATGAGTGTCAATAAGGGAAGAATATGAATCAATAATATCAATTATTAATAAATAATTATATCAATATAGTAACAAAGACCCTGGTCTCTGGGTCTTCTCCTGGATGACCTAGATGTGTGTGAATTTGTATTTTGTTGTGTTCATTGTTTTCTGTTGTGTTGTCCCTATTCTGGCTCTGTCTTGATTACCCCCCCCCCCCGAAAAAAAAATCGAATATTGATCATTTCAAGTACAACAGAAGCACAAATTTCGATAGCAGGGTAAGTATAACATTGACAGTAACTGAACCAACTACAACATGGAAATATAAACACATTAACAACATTGACAATAACAGGAACAATTACAGTGATAATAACAACGACAAGGTCAATTAAAATAACAATAATATTATCAGAACCAAATGTAAACAAAATGTAATAACAGAAAGAACGACAGCAATGTTAACCCTTTGAGTACCGTCGACGGCTTTTTCAATTGATTTCAGCTGCATTTAGGCGATTTTATGAAGCTTAGGAAGGACATATGGTAGTTTATAGGATTCATTGGGATAGGCCGTAGTCTTTTAAGGGGCAAAACTCCTTCCAAAGCTAAATAAAATCGCCTAATTGTCTCCAGATATCAATAAAAGGACTTCACTGGTACTGTACGGGTTAATGACAAGAACAACATCAACAACTAACAAAAACAACAAGGTAATCATAGAAGTAAACAACAACAACAACAACAATCACAATAATTTAACCAACTATAGTCCGTTCATTAGGTTGGGCAGAAATCGTAAACTCTAACCTCTGTAACTCAAAAAGGGCTAGAGCAAATGAACTGTCAATTTCCAAACCTATTCCCTAGCCAGGTCTTCCTATGTGGTAGAAATATTAGCTCGATTACTCTAGTCCTTCTTGAGTTATGAGAGGTTATAGGTTACGAATGAACAGACTAGGTTACTAGGACATCATGGATCCTTCCTACATTATCCATACGAAGAAACGTTGCATCCCTTGCATTATTCTACAGATATTTTCACAGCAATTGTTCCGAGGAACTTGCTTCAATTGTGCCGCCTCTCCACATCTTTCCCCGTAGAACTAGGGCAGCTGAGAGCGCCCATGAATTTACACTTTCTCCTCCACAATGCAGAACTTCTGCTTATCAGAATTCATTTATCCCCAGAGCTACTACTCTTTGGAATTCACTTCCCTCGAATTGCTTTCCACAAACTTACAATCTACAAATGTTTAAATCCAGTTGTTACAAACATTTTATGAATGGAGGATGCCTTTAGGCACATGGACCTTTTTGTTTTATCTGTGTTTTTCCTTCCTCCGTTCATTGTCTCCTTAAAAAAAAAACAAAAAAAAAAAAAAAAAAAATATATACTACAAGCAATAATGGCTACAAGAATATCCAACATTATAATATGTTTAACTATTACAATAACAAACAAAAGCAATAAGAAATACAGAGGCAATAGCAGGATATATTGCAACATGGGGATATTAATAGAAACTAGCTTTAATAGCAATAAAAGTACAGCAACAATAAAAGCAAATATAACATTATAAGGAGCAACTGCAATCATGATACTGTATATACGTGGAATAAAAACATCAATGACAATTGTTACTGGTATATGCCTAAATCTATCAGAATGGCATCTCTCATCATCACTACAGAAAAGCCTAGAGGAGTCCACCAGCAAGACCAGTTTTCCCTCATCAGGAAAGACAATTGCAACCCCCACGCAAAACATTTGTGATACTTTATATCTCTCTGATCATCATATCATAAATGACGACATCGTAACTATAGTAGCATTAATTAATACTCAAAACAATTAATAACTTGATATTATAATATTTGATAGTCTAGGGTGGAGAAATTCGCAGTGCCGTGAATGCTTGTATAGAAAAATAAATATACCCACATGTCGACAGACGTTTTATAAAGTTATGAGACACGACAAGTTTCGACTCTCTCTAGAATCATCTTAAAGTGTAAAGGGTCAAGAGTACAGTCGAGTGTGGCTTACATGCCACTCGGATGGTATCCATCATTCATGTTTAGATTGTTAGCCCGTAATCATTGTGCGAGATGTTTACGTAGTATGCTCTTTTCTCTCCCACTCCTTCCCTTTGTCACACTATCCATCCCTGGCCTTCCTCCCACCCTTTCCCCGAACGGTATATAAACCACACTCTGTACTCTGACCTGTCGCACCTGAAGAGGACTCAAGAGAGAGTTACATAGATACGCAGACTGCACAGACCTAACAGTCCCTAGTGGACAGTCCGGACCTGATTCTTTAACAAATTGTGCTACTCAGTGGAAGGCATGGCTGGCAAAGCAGCTCTTCCCAACCCACCACTACCTCCGAACAAGGGTCCGAAAAGGTCCACAGTAGAATGAGAAAATTTCTACCAGGACATGTATACTAATGATCGACTTTGAAAAATGTTTACTCCTGACACTTAACCTACTTGTTTTGTTTTTAACTCATGCTACCCCAACCTCCTCGAAATGAATGTCTAGATTCGTTTTGAATGCGTCGAATGTTTTACAATGCACCACTTTCCTCGGTATTTGTCCACTCGTTGACTACACTGTAGGTGACATCGAGATTAGCCCTATTGCTTATTAAGTTCATCCCATTTCCTTGAGTTGATGAACTATTATTGATTGTGAACAATGACATCAAAATTGTCAAAGTCTTTTAATATCTTGAAACACTTGTTTATTGGACCTCACATTCTTGTTTTCCTAAGTGAGAACACATTACATTTTTGTAATTTGTCGTGATATGATTTTTGTTTTCTTAGTGAAGGTATTAACATCATGGCTCTACGCTGCACTGACTGGAGTCTCTCAATGTCTTTGTTTATATAAGGAGACAAAAATTGTACGCCATACTCAAGATGGGGCTTCACTATGCTCTTGTATAACGGTACTATTATGTTTTCAATTTAGTAAAATTCCTTTTAATAAACCCCAATGCTCTATTGGCCTTCTTAGCATCAGCTACACATTGTTCTGAGGTTTTGAAGTTTTCAGATATTTTAGGAGTAGAGTTGGTTGTTGGATAGAACATAATAATTAGTACCCCCTAAGTCTTTGACAAGTGCAGCAGTTATTATTGGTTGATATTTCATATTGTATAAATATATTTTGGTGTTGCAGTGTCTTCATACCAATACAAACGTGTTCTGTCAATCTTTGAGTATTCACAACATGATCAATATTATACGATTTTCTTTAGTTTCGGTAGGATCTCCAGGAATGATAATGGTACAAATTATCTCATTTATACCTTAGGAGTAACACAGGTCATTCCTAATCTGAATACAATCGTCTAATGGTAACCAAAATAAAATACAACTAGATGACATCATACTGAAAAGGAACGTAACAGAAAAAACAACAGCAAAAATAACAGAAACAAAAGCAATGCGAACAGCGTAGTCGAGTCATTCTTCAGTAACTGGAGTAGGGAATAAAAAGTGTGTTTGTTGGAGTGTAGAGTGACAAGCCAGCTGTTGTTATGGTGATGGTAGTGGGAGTTGTGGTGGTGGTGGTAGTGTTGGTGGTGGTGGTATTTGTGGTAGTGGTGGTGATGGTGGTAGTTGTGGTAGTGGTGGTGGTGGTAGTGTTGGTGGTGGTGGTATTTGTGGTAGTGGTGGTGATGGTGGTAGTTGTGGTGGTGGTACTTGTGGTAGTAATGGTGGTGGTGGTAGTTGTGGTGGTGGTGGTGGTGGTGTTGGTAGTTGTGGTGGTGGTAGTGATGGTAGTGGTAGTACATGTGGTAGCGATGGTGGTGGTAGTTATGGTGATGGTTGTTGTGGTACTGGTAATGATGGTGGAGGTAGATATATTAGTGGTGGTAGTTGTGGTGATGTAGTAGAGGGGGATGGTGGTGGAAGGGCTGATGTGGTGATGATGACAGCAGTGGCCAGTGTTGTGGTGCTGATGGTGTCAGTGGCATTGGCTGTCAGCGATATGGTGATGCTGCTGGTGTTGGTTATATCTGTCAGTGACATAATGGTGATGATTGTCATATGGTAGCAATAGTGGTGATGGTGGTGTGGAAACTGGTTTGTTAGTGAAGATAGTATTGATGTTGATGGTAATGGTGATGATGCGGAAAAAAGAGGTCTTTAATAAAATAAAATTATATTGATAAAAAAAAAAAATATATATATTGCATACACATACAGAGAGAGAGAGAGAGAGAGAGAGAGAGAGAGAGAGAGAGAGAGAGAGAGAGAGAGAGAGAGAGAGAGAGAGAGAGAGAGAGAGAGAGAGAGAGAGAGAGAGAGAGAGAGAGAGAGAGAGAGAGAGAGAGAGAGAGAGACATGTTACTCATTAGGATAGTAAGAGGTACACTTTTACACAGACAAGTTATGAGAGTCATACAATAAGCAGGGTATGCGTTAAGGGAGCCCACCTCGCTTTTTTTTATCTTTCTCTCCCTCTCTCTTTGGCTTGTATCCATTCGGCCCCACTCAGCCTACTGTTTTAAGATGTTTACCCCCATCCAGGTGTCAATATGTTCCTGGCGAGCGGTAGCGAGCCAGCATATATATATTTTTGTTTTGACAGCAAGCTAAATTTGTACATTTTTCGATAGAAAAATGTCTCCGGCGAAGCCGGACTTCTCTTACAATGCTGGCTCGCTATCGCTCGCCAGGAAGACATCGACACCTGGATGGGGATAAACGTTTCAATTTAATTAATCGAGTTTAGGAGTACAGTTGGTTAATAAATAAATAAACAGTTGGCTGAATGGGGCCGAATGGATACAAGCCAGGGAAAGAGAGAAAGAGATACAATAAGCCTGGTACACGTTATGAGGGGCCACCCACGACTTACAGCACCCATTCATAAAGTTAAATGGCTATAATATAAAAGGCTCCTCCTTCTTGCGGTTACACGCTATATGCTTGCTTGCTTGCTTGCTTGCTTGCTTGCTTGTTTGCTTGCTTGCTTGCTTGTTTGCTTGCTTGCTTGCTTGCTTGCTTGCTTGCTTGGTTCTATTATACTTCACGTCTTTAAGGGAGCCCGCTTCGTTTTTTTTTTCTCTTTCTCTCCCTCTCTCTTTTGCTTGTGTCCATTCGGCCCCATTCAGCCTACAGTTTTAAGACGTTTACCCCCATCCAGGTGTCAATATTTTCCTGGCAAGAGGTAGCGAGCCAGCATATATATTTTTTGTTTTGACAGCAAGCTAAATTTGTACATTTTTCGATAGAAAAATTTCTCCGGCGAAGCCGGATTTCTCTTACAATGCTGGCTCGCTATCGCTCGCCAGGAAGAAATCGACACCTGGATGGGGATAAACGTCTTAAAACAGTTGGCTGAATGGGGCCGAATGGATACAGGCCAGGGAAAGAGATAAAAGGAGAGAAAGATAAAAACAAGCTGGTGACCCCCTTTAAACGGCTATATAAAAGGCCCTTCTTGCGGTTACACGCTATGCTTGCTTGGTTCTATTATAATTCACGTCTTTAACCCTTTCACGCATTTATGACGCAGAGGTTGCCAGATTAGCAATAATAAATAGAGTTCTCTCACTCTTATAATTACCTCTCCAAAATTAGTTTTCTGCCCACAGCTAACTCAAAGACAACTGCAGAGGTTGAAGTAACTAAACTAAAGGTTTCTAAATATTCCTGATGGTAACAAAGGCTTTAAAGTATCCCCAATAGGCTCAACATCGCGTCATATGTCGGAGAGGATTAATATTTCGCATATTTTATCTTGATAGCGTAATGCATAAGTGCGCGGGATTTCGGTGTGAGTGTCCTAGGTTCGAGTCCTTGGAGTGCCACATGTATTTGTTGATTTCATTAATTGAGTTTCGAAGTAAAGTTGGTTGGGGAAAACATAAATATATTTTAGCTAACATTAGATAATTGTTATTGAGACCTATCGTAGCTATATAATTAACTTATATATATATATATATATATATATATATATATATAACTCTGATTTTTACAGTATGTCTAATTGTCTATATCATTGCTTTTCACTGTTTCTCTCCCTTCACTTTTGGCTTTCTTGGGCTATCAAACTATTATTAATGGCTCTAAATACCCCCTATTAAAATATCTCTTTCTCTCTCTCTCTCTCTCTCTCTCTCTCTCTCTCTCTCTCTCTCTCTCTCTCTCGCATGCCGTTTTCCCTCTTCCTGTGTCTTTTTCTTCCGCTCCGCCTGTCAATCTTCAAACAATTCCTTTCTCTTTCAGGCCCGGTCATCTGCATCCTCTCTGCTCACTCCAATTTCATACTAGTCTTATTTTTATATTGCGGTGTTTCTGTGTGTCGTTCGTCCGTCGTCTTCTAGTTCGTGTTTGGAGTGCGTTCGTCATTTGTTATGAGTCCTTCCCCCCCTCGTTGTGTATATATATATATATATATATATATATATATATATATATATATATATATATATATATATATATATATATATATAATTCAACAACAGTTCCAGCACTGGTTGTGTCCTGGGGGGTGGTGGTACGAGGATTAATTTCAGCAGTGTGGGGGTTAACCTTGAGATCACCAATGTATATTAATTACATTTTTTACTTTACCTGCTCTCTTCGTTCTTCCTGCTCTTACCAACACCATAACAATATATTCATCCATGTTGTTGTCAGTCATATATTCCTCTCACATCAATCTAAAGCGTTCAATCTGTTATTGTTTGAAAACGTTCCATTCTCTTTCGTTTTGCATATATTCCTAGCACACTTCTGGGAGCGGAACGTGCCTGCCTTCCTGTACAGAGTCTCAGTCAGGCAAGGGGTCCGACTCTGAGGCTTCCTTATTCCTTCCTTGTACGGTCGCGCTAATAAGTCATGTCCCAGGTGTCATTACGTTTGGTTTGCTCTGTGCTGTATTAAAGTCTGTCAGAAGTTGAATAGGGTGGGTAAGTGTAGGAACATGTTGGTATATCTCATTCAATCTAATAAGTCATGTCCCAGCTGTCATTACGTTTGGTTTGCTCTGTGCTGTATTAAAGTCTGTCAGATGTTGGATAGGGTGGGTAAGTGTAGGAACATGTTGGTATATCTCACTCAATCTAATAAGTCATGTCCCAGCTGTCATTATGTTTGGCTTGCTCTGTGCTGTATTAATGTCTGTCAGAAGTTGAATAGGGTGGGTAAGTGTAGGAAAATGTTTGTATATTTCACTCGATATGAAGACATGAAGCTTAGATATTGCTGATACCTATTATTGATTAAAACATAGTTAGTGCCGAGACATCACTTATTAGCGCGACTGTATACTGTGAAACGGGTATCACACCAGACCTTTTATAGTCAACATTCGACTATCAAAATTTGTCTGGCAACATTTCTCGAACATTTTGCACTGGTATCGGAAACTAGACTGAAGGTAGATACATTTAGGTAGCCGTAACATATTTAATGTTGACCTCATAAGCTGCCAGACCAGTGTTGAGGATAAATGTTGAGGGAAAAAGCGCTCGTGTGATACCGGCTTTAATTGCTTGGTTAGGATCTTATAGTCATTCGCTGTAAGTAGGCGAGAAATCATGAACTCTATCCTCTGTAACTCAAAAACGACTAGAGTAATCGAGCTAGTATTTCTACCATTTGGGAAGAGTCAATCAAGGAATAGATGTAGAAATTTACAGCCAATTTGCCTTAGCCCTTTTTGAGTTACAGAGGATAGAGGTCATGATTTATCGCCTACTTACAGCGAATAAACTATAGTCCCAACTCCCAAGGGCCATCTAACCCAAGAGTCACGAGCAAAGTGGTTACCTATTCGTTTCTATCCGGACTATATTATATCAATCAATTTCAGGCTACCATAATAACATTTTAATATTTGGAACGTACTATAGTTAACCCCTACTATACCATAGGGTACAGTAATAAAAGTCCCCCCCAGTCCCAAGCAATGTGGCCAAAATGGCAAGATATAACAACCTCCCACCTCAAAAGATGGAGGAATACTGGCTCTCCCAGCTTGTAGAGGCTTGGATATAAGCTGAGAAGTGTTGCCAACTCTAGAGCAGTGCTCACACGGTCGTGGTACCAGGCACTGACTGATACTGGCAGTTACAAGGAAAGTATCAAACGTGCTGGGACTGGGGAGTGATTTATCTGCGGACGGCTCTCTGCCGTCGCTGGTACAGAACGGGTTTTAAGAGATTTACAAGTGCTTTGAGTAACTCCTTTAGTACCATAATGCCACTCACCGCATCTCTGCAATATCTCTCTTTGTACCGCAATGTTGCATCTCTCTTCCTATTCTACCGCTACTACAATAATCAGTGTTCTTCAGAGCTCTCTCAGTGTATACCACCTCCTCTACGTAGGGTACGTTGTACTTGTCTTGCAACACAATCCCACTTCTATTCTGTGCAACTCTCCAACTCAACAGTAAAGCGATACTCCCAATCTTTCTGCTATTCAACAGCTGAGCTCTGGAACTCTTTCCCCGAATCCAACTTTCCCTCATCCTATGATATAAATTGCTTCACACTCTGTGTGTCCAGACATTTTGGCTCGAACATTCCTTGATGTTGGCCCTGTCACTCTTTCACCTCTGGGAGAGGCACTCGTCACAGGCAGTTTTGCCTTTTGCCTCCCTCATCTATATAGAAAAAAACAAAAATAAAAAAAATAACCTTGTCCCAGTTTCATATCTCGGCAATGGTACCTCCTTTCCGTTCTCATGTTTCAGCAAATATCTGTATACCTGGATGGGTGTGAAGAAGCCCTGGAGAGACCCGGCTTGGAGCTCTGAGGTTGTGATCCCTGTGATGTTAGGGGGTTTTCTTTATGTATGAGTGTGGCTGGTGTCGTGAAGCTCAAACGACCCGGGTATCATAGTGTTGTGCTTTACCTCTCAACATGCTCGCCTCTCTTATTCTCTTCTCTGTTTCTCTCCTCCTTTGGTTTATCAATGCATGGGGGTCCTTCTTGCTTTCTCTGCATGTCGACCAATTAATCAATGTATGATCTATGTATCTGCGTTAAATAAATAGAATTGTATAATATTACTTTGTATTGACCTTTCCATTTATACAATAGGAATACACTTACTGCATATTAATGCATAAAGAGATAAATAATACGCAGTTGAATACATGAATATTCTTTATTCGTATATGCTTATACAGTATGTCCCCCTTCTCTCTGTATATATATATATTTTATATATATACTCGGGACTCAAACCACGGACAGTCAGGACGAGAGTCCATGCATTAATCTACTACACCACGGCGTGATCAAGAATAGTTTACCTTTCCCTATTTATATTAAGGAGAAGGAATAACCCTCTTGGAGAAAGTGTTCCCTTTCACAAACATCTCGTAAGACCCACATTCCAGAATAGGCTACCATACAGGGATTTTTACAACCATCCCCACGCAACTCTACTGTGAAAACATTTAGTACCTCTCCTATATTTGTGAGATATACTTTATCTCTCTCTCTCTCTCTCTATTTATATATTTGTATATACGTATTCGCGTTTACCGTCTGTACGCGGCTATATGTCTATCAGTCTCACTTTCGGCTCTTTCTCGTTCCTCTATTCCTCCTTTCTTAAATTTTGCTCTATATATTTTCCTCCATTTCTTTTCCCCCACACACTTTCTCCATCAAACTTTTGTGCCCCATACCTCTTCCCTCTCCTCTCTCCCCTCATCCAAAATTCAGTCGCCTTCCACACCACTCAGTCTCACATCCTCACACTTTTCAACTCCTCACTTTTATGTTCTCTCTGACTTTGTTTATTTTGGTGCCCTCTCTCGCTAGTTCTCTATCTATATGTATATGCATATTTATACATTTATTCAAGTACTTTGGGGTTTGTAATTGATGATTAATGTTAACCCCTTCTGTACCGGTGACGTATTTTGCATTATAGTCTGGCAACTATTAAAAGGTTTTATTCAGCTTAGGAAAGGCGTCTACCAATTAAAAGGCTACAAACTAGCTCACTTTCCTTTTTACTACCACAGATCCTTCTCAAGCTGCAAAGAATCGTCTAAATATGGCTAGAAGAAAATTTAAAAGACGCTGCGGTACCGAGGGGGTTAAGAAGGGGGTGTTACTTATCTATGCAAAGTTGAACTGTAGAGGATTTGCTATATATATAATTATATATAATTTAGTTACGGTATTATATATTTAATTTAATTATATTATATGTTATGAATTCTTAGTGTCGTCACATACCGTAATTTTTCCTTTTCTTTATTTTATATTTTTCCTTCCCCCAAACAAATTCTTCCCCCTACCCGTTTTTTCTCTCTCTTCCTTTTGTTCTTTCCTCTATCCTTTGATGTATTTAAGTTTTCTTTGTATCTACCACCGCCCTTTTCTTTGTTCGCCTTTCTGCTTCTGTTTCTGTCAATATGTTTTAGTTAATCCTTGTGTGTATATCTCTTTGAGGGAACGTTATTTTATTCATGTATTTAAATTGTATTATTACCGGTATATATATATTACAGAGTATAATATTCAGTAATTATTATAAGGGGAGTGCTGGAGCGACCTTGGTGACCCTGGTCTCTGGGTCTTCTCCTGGGTGACCTAGATGTGTGTGAATTTGTGATTTGTCTGTGTTTGTTCGTTGTTTTATGTTGTGTCTTGTGTTTTCCCTGTTCTTGCTCTGTCTTGAGGCGGCCACCCCCAAGAAAAAAAATAAATAAAGTAGAATTAAATAGAAAATACAAAATAAAAATAGGAAAAGTGGGGATTGGGCCTGAGCATAAACATAGATAGATAGATTATAGGAATCATTATTTCAACTCATATCATTTTAACCCTTTGAAGCTCTGATGCGTTTTAGCAGTATATTTTGGCTATCATTAGACGATTTTAGGCAGCTTAGGAAGTATCTGTGGGTATTAAAAGGGTAAATACTATCTCAATCCACCCTTTGACTTCCATATACCGTTACTAATCTGAATACAATCATCTATTAGTAGCCAGAACACAGAACAGAAACGCGTATTGGAGCTTGAAAGGGTTAAGGTGATTTATTTTACAGTGTACGGTGTATTTAAGCGAGGGACTTTACTGTACATTCTAGGAGGTTGAGTCAATGCAATTTCCTGGTCTGGTTTTGACTTGTCAGTTTATACTTCACCCAACTCTTGCACTTTTGATCTCACCCAGGCACTGCTCATGTGATCGGAAGTTAACCCTTTCAAGCTCCAATACGCGTTTCTGTTCTGTTTCTGGCTACTATTAGACGATTTTAGTCAGATTAGTAACGGTATATTGAAGTCAAAGGGTTGATTGAAATAGTATTTACCCTTTTAATACCCAGAGATACTTCCTAAGCTCCATAAAATCGTCTAATTATAGCCAAAATAAACTTCTAAAACGCGTCAGAGCTGCAAAGGGTTAACATCACATGTTAGGGGTGTGTGTGTGGGGAGGTGAGCAGAGAGGTGGGAGGGAAGGTTTGACCATGGTATAAATATTAGTCTCTTTACCATGGGTTTGACGGACTTAGGCACGAGCAATGGGCACGATCACAGCCCAGGAGATTTCCTCTCAACATAGGGAAATTCTCCTTGCAATATTTAAATCTACCTTTCCTAGCATGTTCCACATGTTCGCACCCAGTCAGGAGACATCCTGATGACGTATACAGACTAGACACACATAACAAAGCCACTCCAACAGCTTCCTCTCTCTCTCCAACACCCCTTCTCCCCTCTCTACACTCTTTCAATAAAAAAACACACATACACAAGCTGTCCAAACGCTAATAACGCCTGTGCAAATATCTGGAGATTCCTACTCTGTGTACATTGCACATCACAACCCTTAAGAACAACAATAACAAATCTGCATTTGTTTGAATAAATAAGATGGCTGGATACATCCTTTCCTTGACCTGAATAAAGTGTAAAGGATGGTGGCAGCAATTATTCTATCACATCTATTTTACATCTACCAATCTACCAGAGAAGATTGTGTGTAATCATGTTCCCCTCTCTCCCTTGATCTGCTATCTGCCCTGTTAGTCTCCTTCGTTCTTGCTTGCTTGCTTGCGCTCTCTCTCTCTCTCCCTCTCTCCCCTGTGCCCCCCAAATTTATCCGGTCCGCTGCTCCCTCCCTCCCCATCTATCCCGCAGTACCCCCGCCATAACCAAGACTCAACATTATATACCCTTTTGTAGACAGACAGTGGACAACTCTGAAGGGGACAGTGGCTATTTTGGGGTGTATTTATTTATATATTAATTTGTTCTTTAGTTTGCTCGCTAGACCTTCATCAGGCTTATACTATATATGTTAATTTATATATGCTAATCTATATATACATATATTGTTTTTGTTTAGAGACTTAGTATTACAACATTAAGTAGCCTTCTTATCGTATCCCTATTAGTCGCATGGTTCATATCATTGCTTCCCTGCAAAGATAACTAGTAATAAGTAAATGTCAGCGTTCATATAAGGGTATATAATGACGATGTAGGGTTTAGGTCAAAAGGATTTTTTAAACATTCATTCTCCAATTTTCTCTCTTGATGTACGAACAAAATATTCATCTTCAAGACTGAGCAAAGTTTAACTGTAAATTTGTGTTTATTGTTCCATTATTTAAGTAATTTCTGTTTTACTTTAATTATATTTGTTAAAATTGAGAAATAAATTGAAACTCTACATGTAGTTAACAACTGCGATAATATGTATATATAGAAACCGGGAAATTAAATGGGAAATTATTCACAAGCAGTATTAGCCTTTGTAGAGAAACAATAATTTACCAATTAAAGATTACACAACCGAAATTGAAATACGTGAATCATAATACCACTATAGAATGCCACTTTACACACTATACTAAGTCTTATATTCCATGAACCAGAGGGAACATCTGTGCATTATATTCGTAAATGGTAAATATTTATAATTATAAAGAAGACCCATGTTTTCAATGTTGTGAAGATACTATTTTGAAGTTTATCCATCGTTAAATAATTCCAAAATAATTTAGTAGTGTTTTCATGCATTTTACGCTGATAATATGCCGTCTCACTGGTCACGCGAAGTTCCCGAACCTCTCAGGATTTTAATTATTCAAACATCCTCATCAGGATCGATATATGAAAGATTTTTTTTTGTTATTAAATTACATAATAGTTTTAATATTAATGTATGCAACTATCATCAATAAATCTAGCTATATAAATAATATTGTTTAAAGCTGGTACTGTTTACTTCAACACTACGCAACTATTGAAGGGTCCTAACATGCTCACCCTAACACACACCCATTCCTGTTGGTGGTGTAATGGTTTAGGTGCTTATGTTCTGGGTGTGGTGTCCCGAGTTCGAATCCCGGGAGGACCATATGCTTTCATTAGTTTATTCAAGTACATTGGGGTTTGTAATTGATGATTAATATTAATAACGGGGTGTTACTTATGTATAATCTTCGTTAACGATAAGTGCCACAACTTCAAAAGCATTATGCATTGTGAAAACTATGAAAGATCAATGAACTTTTATTAGTAACTGTACATATTCGTAATATCTCGGGATCAGGCTTATGGACTATTTGTATATTTATTTTCACCTGGTAAAACATTTAATCAATTAGCCGTTGATTTCTCGTTACTTATTGGCAAAATGTAAAACTACCATGTCTCTGCATCATATTATTGCCATGTTTTCATATAATATACAACATAGTTTACTCCACAATTGTCGTTTATGAATTAAAATGTAAAACTTGCAAACTGAACAAACCAAAACTAGGACAAAGACAATATAAAGGCAAAATAATTTATCAACATCGCTATGTGGAAACAACGCTTACTAAAATAAAATTTATGAAATAAAAGAACACGAGTTATCAAGATGGCAACATGGGAAAATTATCGTGATCTGAAGAAAAAAATAAAGCATATATATAATAACGAGTTGTCCGATAACCGTGTACTAAAGGGGGACAACTGGGATTTACCTCGCCATACCTTGCTCTAATGTTTCCTCACCTCCTGTCTCGACCTTCCTAACACCCTCCCAACCTCTTCCGCCACCCCCTATACCTCAATCTCAGACCCCATAGCAACTTTAGGGAACATGGGTTGCTTTTCTACACCTCCTTTTCCCTCATATTTACCTCCAATAGTTTTCAGATTTTAAGGTGATTGCCCCATTAGTTTGTTGATTTTAAGACCATTCGCCCCATTTCTCTGTCAATATTAAGACATTTCGTGCTATTTAGGTGTCGATATTTTTCCTGGCGAACGCTAGTGAGCCTGTAATTTGGAAGAACTGGCCTTCGGCCGGAACATTTTGCTACCGAAAAATGTACAATCAGTCTAGTTTCCGATACCAATGCAAAATATTCCAGAAATGATGCCAGAAAAATGTTGACCATCGAATGTTGACTATAAAAGCTCCCGTGTGATACCGGCTTAAGGGGAGATATCCACTTGAGGGATTTTTTTCTTGACTCCTTTCTCCCTCATGTTTAGCCCCATTGCTTTTCTAATTTTAAGCTGTTCGCCCCTTTATTTTGACGATTTTAAGAACTTTCGACCCATTTCTGTCAATTTTAAGACCTTTAGTGCCATTTAGGTGTCGATTTTATCCTGGCGAGCGATAGCGAGCCTGTTATTTAAGAGGAACCGGCTTTAAGCCGGGACATTTTTCTACCGAAAAATGTACAAATTTATCTTGAAAGGGGCGCAAGGGGGTATAATTTCAAGCTTGATGGAAGTCTAGGAAACACACTAAAAACCTCCCCTTAACACCCTTCCAACCTGTTCCGCCACCCCATATACCTCAACCTCCGCCCCATAGCAACTTTAAGGGAGCCCACCTCGCTTGTTTTCTCTTTCTCTCCCTCTCTCTTTGGCTTGTATCCATTCGGCCCCATTCAGCCTACTATTTTAATGGGAGATGGGCTTATTTAATTGCTCTTTTATTTATCTGTTTATTATTTGTCTAGTTCCCTCCCTAGACCTCCATCAAATTAAAAAAAAAAAACATCCATTAGATCCCCCTTCTAGATTAATTTTTAAAAAATTCGGTAGAAAAATTTCCCGGCCGAAGACCGGTTCTTCCAACATTACAGGCTCACTATCGTTCGCCAGGGAAACAATCGACACTTAAATAGCACGAAAGGTATAAATATTGACGAAGATATGGGGCGAAAGTTCTTAAAATCGACTAACTAATGGGGCAAACATCTTAACATCTGAAAACTATTGGGGCTAAACATGAGGGAGAAAGTGGTCCAGAAAACCGGCCCATACCCCCCTAACCCCCCCCCCCCCCCAACCTCTTCCGCCACCCCCTACCTCAATCTCAGACCCATAGCAACTTAAAGGAGCCCACCTCGTTTATTTTCTCTTTCTCTCCCTCTCTCTTTGGCTTGTATCCATTCGGCTCCTTTCATCCAACTGTTTTCAGACGTTTATCCCCATTCAGGTGTCGATTTCATCCTGGCGAGCGATAGCGAGCCAGCATTGAATGGAGAAGTCCGGCTTCGCCGGACACATTTTTCTATCGAAAAATTTACAAATTTAGCTTGCTGTCAAAACAAAAATATATACTGTATATGGTGGCTCACTACTGCTCGCCAGGATATTATTGACGTCTGGATGGGGGTAAACATCTTAAAACAGTAGGCTGAATGGGGCCGAATGGATACAAGCCAGAGAAAAAGAGAACAGGAGAAGAACAAAAAAGCAGGTCACCCCCCTTAAGTTTATGAACACGTTACAGATGGTAAGATGGTATTAACATTTAGCCTAAATTCGCCTCTTATATAATCACTAGGTCTTCTCCTGGGTGACCTAGATGTGTGTGAATTTGTGTTTGGTTTTTGTGTGTTCATTGTTTTCTGTTGTGTTTTGTGTTGTTCCTACTCTGGCTCTGTCTTGAGGCGGCCACCCCCCAAAAAAGAAAAAGAAATAGGAAAAGCGGGGATTGGGCTTGAGTATATAGATAGATAGATAGATAGATAGATAGATAGATAGATAGATAGATAGAAGTAAAGTGAGATTTGATACAGCGAGGCTTCAAGCATAATCTAATAATATCATATATTTTCATTGTTTAATCTGAGGTTGACCTCCTCTGCAATATGAATACATTTCCGAGTGAAATTGCTTACATAAACGTTCATGACGTGAAAGTTTCTAATCTCCATTTCATTTTACACTCAGCTTGTTTAAGGGGAGATCTCCACTTGAGGGATTTTTTTCTTGACCCCTTTCTCGCTCATGTTAAGCCCCATTGCTTTTGATATTATAAAACGTTTGCCCCATTAGTTTAGCGATTTTAAGAACTTTCACCCCATATTAAGACCTTTTGTGCAATTCAGGTGTCGATTTTATCCTGGCGAGCGATAACGAGCCTGTAATTTAAGAGGAACCGGCCTTCGGCCTGGACATTTTTCTACCGAAAAATGTACAAATTTATCTTGAAAAGGACTCAAGGGGGTGTAATTTTAAGTTTGATAGAGGTCTAGGGAACAAACTAAATACCTCCCCTTTAGGGGTCCCACCTCGCTTGTTTTCTCTTTCTCTCCCTCTCTCTTTGGCTTGTATGCATTCGGCCCCATTCAGCCTACTGTTTTAAGACGTTTACCCCTAGGGGAGGTGTGGCAGAGTGGTCTTGCCACTGGACTGGTAATCCAATGGACCCGGGTTCGAATCCCAATATGTCAATGGGAAGATATTATTGGGATGGAATTTGTGCTGTACCTAGTTTCAGTGCATTACCACAGCACACCGAAATGCCAAAAAAATACCCTAATTGTTCCCTGATTAAATAGCATTGTATGAATATTCCCATATTCAAAATATGTTACAGGGGGGCAATGCCTAGCGAGTTAATTGCTCAATAGGTGGCGTTCTGAGAGTGAGGGTCCGAGTGTGGGGGATGAGACTGTGAAGCACAGAGGTGAAGCGGCTTCAGAGATGGAATTGCTCCGAGCCGGGGTGCTTCCCATGTCTCACTTCCTAGACTGGAACAAGACCTCAGGGCCTCACCGTGTTCAGCGGTGTAGTGTAAAGGCTCTCAGCCTATGCCCGAGAGGGAGTAGTTGGGATATAGAAAAAAAAAATAAAAATCCAAGTGTCAATATTTTCCTGGCGAGCGGTAGCGAGCCAGCATATATATTTTTTGTTTTGAAAGCAAGCTAAATTTGTAAAATTTTCGATAGAAAAATGTCTCTGGCGAAGCCGGATTTCTCCATACAATGCTGGCTCGCTATCGCTCGCCAGAGAGAAATCGACACCTGGATGGGAATAACAGTCTTAAAAGAGGTGGCTGAATGGGGCCGAATGGATACAAGCCCGGGAAAGAGAGAAAAGGAGAGAAAGATAAAAAAAAAAAAAAAAACGGTAACGCCTCCTTAATCTTACACTCCGTTTGTTTAAGGGGTAGTGCTTGGTTTTTGGGTTATATATTTATTTATTTATTTATTTATTTAATACAAAAAAACCTAGACCTCTTTTCAAGATAAATGTGTACATTTTTCGGTAGAAAAATGTAACTAACAGCAGTCCCTTCTCTGTTTCCTCTTACTGTTTCTATCCTAATTTCCAAGGAAGAAAGATAAAGTTTTGCAATATTCACAGTATTTTTCCGTCTAGAATACTACCTTTCTTTCAGTAAAACTGATCTTTTCATCGCTGGGACTTAGGTTTATGAAGTAATTAACAGCAGTCCCTTCTCTGTTTCCTCTTACTAAGTCCCAGAACAGAAAGGAAAGGATATGCCGAAGTAGTTAAAGCTTTGGCAGTAATAGGTGACGGATATTGGAAAACTTTGTAAGATATGATATTCATTGATGATAAAATATACAGGAAGAGAAGGAAGAAATAAGAAAGTAATACGAGGAAAATGTATTAGATTAATGTGTATGTTAATTGGTGATAATTAATTATACGTGACAGAAGGTTGGGAAAGGAGGCAAAGTATAAACAAATATGAGAAGTGGTTAAGTGAAATAAGTAGAATAATGGAATATATAATGGATACTGATATGAAGAGTTAATAACTTGTTCAACATCTAGAGGAAAAGATAATTGTTAAGGATTAACAGCATGGCTTTCGAAATACGTTTGTGTCTGACAAATCTTCTTGACTCTTTCCATGACATTGTTAACAAGCATGATGAAAGAAAATCCGTGTACATTATATAACTTAATTTCGAAAAACAACTTTCACAAAGGTCTTTTAATCAAATTAAAAGCCCATGGCATACAAGGGTACATTCTACATTGATTTGAACAATGGCTAACTGGACGTATGCAATGAATAGTAATAAATAGCAGAGACTCTGCAAAAATGTCACAAGTGGTGTGCCTCAGGGATCAGTGCTTGGACCTGTACCTTTCTTATTATTTATTAACAACATTGATGATGGTCTCATTTGTACGATTTCAAAATTTGTAGATAATACAAATATTGCAAACACATAAGTTCATTCATCGCATGATCAAAAAATTCAAAAATTATTTATATAAATGATCAAACTGGGCTAACATCTCACAAATGAATTTAAATACTGGTAAATGTAAAGTACTCCACATAGGCATCAGGAATCATAAGGTAAATAATTCAATGCATGGAAATCAACTCAAAAGCACCGACAAAGAAATAGATTTACGAGTATTAATATCAAATAATATAATACCCAGTGAAGTATTTAAGAAAGGGAAACAAAAATGAATGACAAATATATTGACTTCAATGGCAGGTCATTTGAATACAAATACAAGTATTCTTCGATCTACCCATCTATTGACAGACGCCGTGATCCCTGAAGGGGTGGCCACGAACGAAACGCGCCCATGCACCCACAACCCTTTTCCACTGTTGCACCCTGTCCCGCACTTCTTCATCCATACTTCCATCTTTACTTAACACACTGCTCAAATATTATTCTTACCTTAGAACATTTACTGGTTTGTCCTCACTTAGATTACTGTATTAAGTTCTGATCCACTTATTGCCACAAAAATACTATATATATATATATATATATATATATATATATATATATATATATATATATATATAAACAGTATATATACACACATTAATTTTTCAACACATTTGATGTCATCCTGTTTCTTGCAGCGAACATTTTCCACACATTTTTCATGCCATGTCTATACCACACAGGTTAGGTAGATTAGCTATAAACAAACCTAGTAAGGTTCAATAGGACTGTTGCTGCTTGTTTTCCTCTGTACTCCTTCGTTCTCTCTCTCTCTCTCTCTCCCTCTGCAGCTGACGCCAGAAGCCCTCGTGAAATATGAGCCAAATCTGCCGTAAAAATTCAGCCCGAGATGTGTTTGTGAGGGAGTCTGTAGGGGAGGGGGAGAAAAGGGGAAGACAGTGTGGAGAGGGGGGGGGAAAAAAAGGGGGGGGGGAAAGATAGGGAGGGGGAAGATAGGGAGGGGGAAGGGAGGGAGGGAGAAAGATAGGGAGGGGGAAGATAGGGAGAGGGAAGATAGGGAGGGGGAAGATAGGGAGAGGGTAGGGAGGGGAAGATAAGGAGGGGGAAGATAGGGAGGGGGAAGATAGGAGGGGGAAATATAGGGAGGGGGAAGATAGGGAGGGGGAAGATAGGGAGGGGGAAGATGATAGGGAGGGGGAGAGAGATAGGGAAGGGGAGATAGGGGGAAGATAGGGAGGGGAAGATAGGGAGGGGGGAAGATAGGGAGAGGGAAGATAGGGAGGAGGAAGATAGGGGAGGGGGAAGATAGGGAGGGGGAAGAAGATAGGGAGGGGGAAGATAGGGAGGAAATATAGGGAGAGGGAAGATAGGGAGGGGGAGATAGGGGAAGGGAGGGGAAGAAGATAGGGAGGGGGAAGAAGATAGGGAGAGGGAAGATAGGGAGGAGGGAAGATGGGAGAGGGAAGATAGGGAGGGGGAATATAGGGAGAGGGAAGATAGGGAGGGGGAAGATAGGGAGGGGGAAGATAGGGAGAGGGAAGATAGGGAGGGGGAAGATAGGGAGGGAGGAAGATAGGGAGGGGGAAGATAGGGAGGGGGAAGATAGGGAGGAGGAAGATAGGGAGGGGGAAGATAGGGAGGGGGAAGATAGGGAGAGGGAAGATAGGGAGGAGGAAGATAGGGAGAGGGAAGATAGGGAGGGGGAATATAGGGAGAGGGAAGATAGGGAGAGGGAAGATAGGGAGGGGGAAGATAGGGAGGGGGAAGATAGGGAGAGGGGAAGATAGGGAGGAGGAAGATAGGGAGGGGAATATAGGGAGAGGGAAGATAGGAGGTGGAAAGATAGGGAGGGGAAGATAGAGAGAGGGAAGATAGGGAGGGGGAATATAGGGAGAGGGAAGATAGGGAGGGGGAAGATAGGGAGGGGGAAGATAGGGAGGGGGAAGAGAGGGGAAGATAGGGAGGGGGAAGATAGGGAGGGGGAAGAAGAAGGAGGGGGGGAGATAGGGAGGGGGAAGATAGGGAGGTGAAGATAGGGGGGGGGAAGATAGGGAGGAGGGAGATAGGAGGTGGGGAAGATAGGGAAGGGGGAGATGGGAGGGGGAAGATAGGGAGGGGGGAGATAGGGAGGGGGAAGATAGGGAGGGGGAAGATAGGGAGGGGGAAGATAGGGAGGGGGAAGATAGGGAGGGGGAAGATAGGGAGGGGGAAGATAGGGAAGAGGAAGATAGGGAGGGGGAAGATAGGGAAGAGGAAGATAGGGACGGGGAAGAGAGTTAGCCCCTTCTGTACCGGCGACGTCTTTTTAGTATTATGTTAGCTATATTTAGACAATTTTGTGCAGTTTAAGAAGGATCTGTGGTTGTTAAAAGGGTTATGTGAGATAGTTCGAAACATTTTAATTGCTAGAGGTCCTTTTTAAACTGCACAACATCGTCTAATACTAGCCAAAATAGAGTTAGAATGACGTAGACGGTACAAAAGGGGTTAAGGTAGATACTGATAAAGATGGGAATACAAAGTAGGGGGAGAAAAGAGAGGATAGCCACAGGGAGAGAATAGGAAGATAATGAAGGGGTGGGGGAAATATGGAGAGAAGGAAAGGGGGAATGGGAGTTAGAGAGGAATACAAGAAGATAGCTATATAGGGAGAGAACAGGATAATACTGAAGGGGTGGGACAAGTAATGGAGAAAAGGAAAGGGGGAAGGGAAGTGAAGGAGGAATAAATAAGTTGAATAAATGGGGTAGGTTAATCGGAGGAGAGGTGAGCAATATGGAAGGAGAGAGGAGAAAGGGAATTCAAGCAAGGGGTGGAGGAGGTTGGAAAGGAGAGAAAGACAATTAAGACGCTAAAGAGTTAAGATATATGAACTGTGGAAAGGGGGTTAATGGAGAGATGAAGTGGTGGAAGGCAGAAGGGAGAAGAGTAATGAAGGGTGGGGAGATAAAGAGAGATGGAAGGTGGGGAGGTGGAAGGTGGAGAGATGGAAGGTAGGAAGTTGGAGAGATGGAGAGATGGAAGGTGGGAAGATGGAGAGATGGAAGGTGGGAAGATGGAGAGATGGAAGGTGGGGAGATGGAGAGATGGAAGGTGGGGAGATGGAGAGATGGAAGGTGGGGAGATGGAGAGATGGAAGGTGGGGAGATGGAGATATAGAGGTGGGGAGATGGAGAGATGGAAGGTGGGGAGATGGAGAG
Organism: Paralithodes platypus; assembly: GCA_032716605.1. Classification (NCBI taxonomy): domain Eukaryota; kingdom Metazoa; phylum Arthropoda; class Malacostraca; order Decapoda; family Lithodidae; genus Paralithodes; species Paralithodes platypus. Next base: position 3,047,072 of record CM064539.1, read on the forward strand.
ATGGAAGGTGGGGAGATGGAAGGTGGGGAGATGGAGAGATGGAAGGTGGGGAGATGGAGAGATGAAAGGTGGGGAGATGGAGAGATAGAGGTGGGGAGATGGAGATATAGAGGTGGGGAGATGGAGAGATGGAAGGTGGGGAGATGGAGAGATGGAAGGTGGGGAGATGGAGAGATAGAGGTGGGGAGATGGAGATATAGAGGTGGGGAGATGGAAGGTGGGGAGATGGAGAGATGGAAGGTGGGGAGATGGAGAGATGGAAGGTGGGGAGATGGAAGGTGGGGAGATGGAGAGATGGAAGGTGGCGAGATGGAGGATGGGCAGATGGAGAGATGGAAGGCGGGGAGATGGAAGATGGGGAGATGGAGAGATGAAAATAGCAAGCAAGGAAAGAGGAAGTTAAAGAGGAGGAGAGAAGAGGAAGATGGAAAGATGGAGGATAAAAAGAGGAAATCAGGGAGAGAGAGAGAAGAAAAATATATGGAAAATAGGAGAGGAAGGTGAAACAATATTAGGAGGCAAAGATAAGAGAAAATAAAAATGGAAAATAAATTGAAGACACAGAAGAGGAAGAGGAGGAAAGGAAGAATAGTGAGGTAAGGGGTGAAGGATGATAGAGAAGATAGAATGATATAACTGGAATAGATATAGAATAGATATAGATAATAGATAATGGAATAGATATAGAAATGATATAACTGGATAGAATGAAATAACTGGACAAATACATGGGCGACGGAAAAGAGAAAATTAAGATAGTTAGGGGTGACGGAAGATTGGAATAATACAAAAGTGGAAAGCAGGGAGCAGGAAAGAATGGAAGTTAGTGAGGAGTATGGGAAATGGTGGTCGGGAAAGGATAAACAAAATTATATAGAGGTGAGGACAAAATGGAAGAGTTCAGGAAAAGGAAGACTGTGACAACATGAGTACAAAGGAAAACAAGCAACAACACATATATTGATCCTTAAGGGGAGACGAGTCGCTTCTCTGGTCCCCTTTCTCCCTCGTGTTAAGGCCCATTTGTTTTGAGATTTTATGAACTTTCGCCCCATTTCTGTCAACTTTAAGACCTTTCCTGTCAATTAGGTCTCGATTTTTTTCCTGGCGAGCGATAGCGAGCCTGTAATTTAAGAGGAATCGGCCTTCGGCCAGGACATTTTCTACCGAAAAATTTACAAATTTACCTTGAAAGGGGGTCTAGGGGTTTCAATTAAAGGTAGATGGAGGTCTAGCGAGGAAACTAGAAAAATAATAAATACAAACAAAAATTGACAAAAAGTGAAGGATCTCCCCGTAAGAGACTGTATGTATCTAAGCTACCTAGTCAACGTGGAAAACAACATAACATTTTGGGAGGCTATTCATTTGAAAAAGCAGTTAATTGGCGGTTAAGAGCGAGATATCTATCAAGGCGATTTATGATGTATGTGAATAATTTGTGGAGTTTTCTGGGTTTGGAGATATTAATTCACATACACCACACACAGACAGAGTAGTTCGGATTGCAGGGCAAGTGAGTGGGGGAGGATGAGAAGGGGTAGGTGGTGTGGGGATTGGTATTGGTGATGGCGAGGGCCTAGCTATGGTGTGTGAGGGAGTCCTGGGGGACTCAGAGGAGTCGGGTTACTTGAACTCCTCGTCCTGGACACTTGATCCTCAGTGTTTTGGAGGACAAGCAACCTAGAAGGGTCACTAGATCTGTTGTTGCTTGATTTCCTTTGTACTCCTTTGTACTCCTCCATGGCCTTCTTGCGCACTGCGGTCACCTTCATAGTGTGGGGCTTCAAGGTCCTTTTCCTGCACTGGCCAGTCCCCAGCCCTGAATGGCACAGCCTACACCCTCTTCCGGCTAATGTTTAAGTCAGGGTCCCTGGGCTCCCCAGAAGAGTCCGTGTACATCTTCTCCTCCACTCTTCCCCTATAGGTTAGGGTTGTCTATGGTGTTAGGCGGTCCCCCTGTAATAGGGGTGTCTCTGGTAATAGCTGTCCCCCTGGTATCTGAAAGGGGTGTGGTCCCCCTGTAATAGGGGTGTCTCTAGTGATAGCTGTCCCCCTGGTATCTAAAAGGGGTGTGGTCCCCCTGTAGTAGGGGTGTCTGGTGATAGCTGTCCCCCTGGTATCTGAAAGGGGTGTGTCCCCCTGTAATAGGGGTGTCTCTGGTGATAGGTGTCCCCCTGGTATCTGAAAGGGGTGTGTCCCCCTGTAATAGGGGTGTCTCTGGTGATAGCTGTCCCCCTGGTATCTGAAAGGGGTGTGTCCCCCTGTAATAGGGGTGTCTCTGGTGATAGGTGTCCCCCTGGTATCTGAAAGGGGTGTGTCCCCCTGTAATACGGGTGTCTCTGGTGATAGGTGTCCCCCTGGTATCTGAAAGGAGTGTGTCCCCCTGTAATAGGGGTGTCTCTGATGATAGCTGTCCCCCTGGTATCTGAAAGGGGTGTGGTCCCCCTGTAATAGGGGTGTCCCTGGTGGTAGCTGTCCCCCTGGTATCTGAAATGGGTGTGGTCCCCCTGTAATAGGGGTGTCTCTGGTGATAGCTGTCCCCCTGGTATCTGAGAGGGGTGTGGTCCCCCTGTAATAGGGGTGTTTCTGGTGATAGCTGTCCCCCTGGTATCTGAAAGGGGTGTGGTCCCCCTGTAATAGGGGTGTCCCCCTGGTATCTGAAGTGGGTGTGGTTCCCCTGTAATAGGGGTCTCTCTGGTGATAGCTGTCCCCCTGGTATCTAAAAGGGGTGTGGTTCCCCTGTAGTAGGGGTGTCTCTGGTGATAGCTGTCCCCCTAGTATCTGAAAGGGGTGTGTCCCCCTGTAATAGGGGTGTCTCTGGTGATAGCTGTCCCCCTGGTATCTGAAAGGGGTGTTTCCGGGTTGATGGGACTCAATAGCCTTGGCGGGCAACCTATCTAGGGGAAAAAACCCTACACAAATTACCGAATGGCGACACGCTAATCGGTGCCACTTATCGGTGGTAATTTTTATAACAGGTAACAGATAACAGATGAACGATTGAACAGTACAACATTCAGTAATATTTCTAGGTAGTCTATTCCATAAGTTTACCACTCGATTGAAAAAGATATGCTTTGTCTCGTGTAGAACACTTTGCAATCATTTTACAACCATTTCCTCTAGTGTAATTCGATTGGCCAATTGTGAAGTTCCGGTACTTGTTGACATCCATATTGTCAAGACCTTTAACCCCTTCAGCACGATGACGTAATATCCCTCATATTCTGGCAACCATTAGATGATTTTTTAAGTATATAATCTACCTCCAGGACTCAAAGGGGTAAATACGATCCCCAATAACCCTCTGAATGACAAATAGGTCCTTAACCTGCATAACATTGTCTAATTTTAGCTAACACAAAAGGTAAAAAGACGTCTTTATCCAATCATTATTCATCCACTAAAGTTGACAGATAACTCGTTTCTCTCTCAAGCCGGAGTCACACGAGCCGTTTTTCGAGCAATTTTTACGGGCAATTATGGTCTGGCATCTTCAAAAATTACACTTTATCAGAATTCAGCCGCCTAACATAATCTACCTTCAGTCTAGTTACCGATACCAGTGCGAAAATGTCCCGAATTAATAAGAGAAAAAACTTGCTCATGGAAAATTGACGGAAAAAATCCTCGTGTGACAGCGGCTTCATTGACAAAAATATACACTTTCCTTTCGCTTTTCACGTACACCTACCTCTGCCTTTCCACAGTTAACGCTTTCTGTACCAGTGACGTCATTTGTATTTTGTTTTAGCTACATTTAGACGATTTTATGCAGCTTAGGAGGGATATATGGTAGCTAAAAGGATTAATTAAGATAGTCTGTAGCGTTTTAATTGGTAGACGTCCTTCCCTAGATAAATCAAATCGTCTAATAGTAGCCAAAATAAAGTGACAAAGACGTCGCCGGTACAAAAGGGTTTAAAACTAAAACTTTGATTCTCACTTCATTCCATACGAGCCTAATTATTCTTTCGATCAAGTATATATCCTTCGTTCTATGGTTCTCTCAGTCATTTTATGTTCACTATATATTCCTCTCACAGTCCACCCTGCCTTACAGTATGTGCCGGCTGGGCTCTCTACTCAGATTCCCGACTTAAGAGACAATTTCGAACCACACTGATTTGTAGAAAGATATGATATATTAAAAGGGACATATTAAATCTATTACACTTAGCAAAGAGCAGAATTATTATGTTTTATTACAACAACCATCTTCACATCTAAACTCAATTAAAGAAATCAACAAATACATGCGGCACTCCAAGGACTCGAACCCAGGATACTCGCATCGAAATTCCGCGCACTATGCATTACGCTATCAAGACAGTTAATAAGAGGGGACCTGAAACAAAATTTAATGTTTAAACCTATCAGAGGTCTTGACAAAATGGGAATCAGTAAATATTATTCAATAGACAAACCAAATGACACTAGACGTCTATCTATATATTCTATCTAAATACTCGGGCACAATCCCCACTTTTCCTTTTTTGTTTTTTGTTTTTTTTTGGGTGGGGGGTGGCCGACTCAAGGCAGCCGTAGCATAATATAACATTACCAGAAAGGCCTATAATTCATATCAAATATTTTCCAATCAAATGGTTAGCCTGTGGGACAAATTGCTGAAAGGTGTATATGAAAAAGTTGGGGAAACGACGTAACTGTAGAGGAGTACAAAGGAGTACAAAGGGAGCAGAGGTATAGGCCAGGCTTAAAGAGCACGAGAGAGAGAGAGAGAGAGAGAGAGAGAGAGAGAGAGAGAGAGAGAGAGAGAGAGAGAGAGAGAGGGAGGAGTAGATGTAGGTAATCGATGTTCTTAAGGGAGCCAACCTCGCTTTTTTTCTCTTTCTCTTCCTCTCTCTTTGACTTGTATCCATTCGGCCCCGTTCAGCCTACTGTTTTGAGACGTTTACCCCATCCAGGTGTCAATATTTTCCTGGTGAGCGGTAGCGAGACAGCATCTATATATTTTTGTTTTGACAGCAAGCTAAATTTGTACATTTTTCGATAGAAAAATTTCTCCGGCGAAGCCGGATTTCTTCATACAATGTTGGGAAGAAATCGACACCTGGATGGGGATAAACGTCTTAAAATAGTTGGCTGAATGGGGCCGAATGGATACAAGCCAGGGAAAGAGAGACAAGGAGAGACAAAAAAAAAGCCGGTGACCCCCCTAAGATAGTAAAAGGGATATTATAATATCATAAGTGTTCCCCCTTTTATCTCATTAGTCCCTGTCTGTCTCTCTCTCTCTCTCTCTCTCTCTCTCTCTCTCTCTCATTACGTTTTTTTGGGTCCTTCCGTCTCTTGACTGATATTGTCTCATCATAATTTTTCTTTGGGACACTTTTTCTCCCAACCCACTTATTCGTTCTCTCTCTCTCTCTCTGTCTCTCTATCCTCCGTCTGACACTATCAATACCTTTACAGACACACACGCACACACTCGCTCTCTCACTCACTCTCTCTCTCTCTATCCTCCGTCTGCCAAGCGTGAGTCTCAAAGGACTAGATTAAACGTCGTCTTAGGCTGGTCTGACACTATCAATACCTTCACAGACACACCCACACGCTTCCATCCCCCCCCCCCCCTCTCTCTCTCCCTCTCTGGAATTACGTCCTGACCACCTCGTTTGGATCGTAAGGTCTGTGTGGCCAGTGTATCTATGTAAATCTCTCTCTCTCTCTTTCTTCCATTGGAAAATCGTTAGAATGCCGATCCGAAAACGGTACTTTTACTTTATACAATACATTGATTCACCTCCATCTGAAATGTCGTCCATGATATCGAGAGAACATAGTTAAATTAGATATATTGCAGTGGAGAAAAACAACATAAATACACTAGAGAGAATACAACAAAAATTTACAGGAAACTAAAAATATTATGATTAAATATTACTCCATCTTAAAAAATAATACTAAAACAGTATAATACAGTATATATGTATATATATATATATATATATATATATATATATATATATATATATATATAACAAGTTAATTTAACCCCTTCTGTACCGGCAACATTTTTTGAACTTTAATCTGGCTACTATTACACATTTATTCAGTTCCAAAAGCGCCTCCAGCAATTAATAGGCTTCGAACTATCTCCCTTATCCCTTTTTACTACCACAAATCTTTCTTAAGCTGCACAAAATACTCTTGATATATCTAGAAAACAATGAAAAGCACATCACCGGTCTTACAACTCCCCGGGATGACCACTCCAGTCTAGCACTGTCCTGAAGAAGTCCCAACTGGAGTAATCCGAGAACCAGGTAAATCTTTATTGCACTGTGAGAGTCAAGGCAAGAACTGGCTTCTTGGTCAGAATTCCAGTAGTCATTCAGTTGAAGTTGATGAGTTAGAAGTGATGCCTCGGAAATATGAAGCAATCTGCCCGAACTCCTAAAGGCCCAAACCAGAGTCGAGACTGAGTTACAGAAGCCCTGAAGCGAGTAATGATCCTGAGCGTTGTATGAAGCATTGATACATCAGATGAGGCTGGGAATGATGTGAAGCGCTGAGTTGAGTTAATCCTCAGATGTAGGGCTTAATACTGGGTACACCTTTGTAGCCTCGCCTTCAAATTATGGTGCCCTACTAGGAAATACAGTATAAGTAAACTATGCAATAGTAAGTGATGCTTTAACTGTGGATGACTTATGAATAGTGTTATGCTGAAAAATATAAAAGTGAAGAACTGAGAAACTCCCAGGGGGTTGGAGGAGGCTTGCCTGTGAACCTCCTCATAATGACGACAATTTCACGATGATCTGGCCTTTACAGTAGCCTCTACTTATGTCTATTGAACTCTGTCATGTTTACAAAGTCTCTGAATAACGTAGAACTGATTATTAATAGCGTTATTAGAACAAGGTAGGGATTATTACAAATTAATAGGGACCCTCCCATTTTCTTTTGCAATCGTGCTGCCATCTCTCGAACTCGCGGATCACTATTTTCAGATCTGTGACGTCACGCTTTTAACTATCTATCTTTATTTTATGATGAGGGCCAACAAAAAGAGTTTCAACCATAGAGTAAAGATAGCGTGACGTCACAAATCTGAAAATAGTGATCCGGGCATTCGCGAGATGGCAGCATGATCGCAAAGGAGAATGGGAGGGTCCCCATTAATTCGTAATAATACCTACCTTGTACTAATAACGTTATGAGTAGTCAATTCTACGCTATCCAGAGACTCTGTAAACATGACAGTTAAGGGGAGATGGGCCGTTTTTTTTGGTATATTAATTCAGGTATTCATTATTTTTCTAGTTTCCTCCCTAGACCTCCATCAAATTAAAAAAAAACATCCATTTGATCCCCCTTCTAGATTAATTTGTACATTTTTCGGTAGAAAAATTATATAAAATTACATATAGACTATGTAACTATACTCTCTATTATAAGGGGTTTATTTTTTAAGGGGAGATCTCCACTTGAGGGATTTTTTTCTTGACCCCTTTCTCCCTCATGTTTAGCCCCATTACTTTTGATATTATTAAACGTTTGCCCCATTAGTTTAGCGATTTTAAGAACTTTCACCCCATATTAAGACCTTTCGTGCAATTCAGGTGTCGATTTTATCCTGGCGAGCGATAGCGAGCCTGTAATTTAAGAGGAACCGGCCTTTGGCCGGGACATTTTTCTACCGAAAAATGTACAAATTTATCTTGAAAGGGACTCAAGGGGGTGTAATTTTAAGCTTGATGGAGGTCTAGGGAACACACTAAATACCTCCCCTTAAGGGATATTTATGTATATTTTTATTATGTTTTTAGTTCCTCCCTAGACCTCCATCAAGCTTAAAAAAAAAACACCCGCCCAAGACCCTCCTTCAAGATGAATTTGTACATTTTTCGATAGATTTTGTGTTTACATTACAGGCTTGTTATCGCTGGCCTAGAAAAAGCGACACCTAAATGACATGAACAGTCTTAAATTGACAACAGAATGGGGAGAAAGGTCTTAACATTGTCAAACTAATAATCTAAAACACTGATGGGGCTAAGCATGAGGAAGAATAGGGACCGGAAAAACGACCCATCTCCCCTTAACGAGTACTTCTCTCCTTTTATATCCCCCGTGCCCTTGTTAAGCCAGTATCACAGGAGAGCTTTTATAGTCAACATTCGATGATCAACATTTTTCTGGCAACATTTCTGGATTATTTGGCAATTGTATCGGAAACAAGACTGATGCTAGATGAATTTGGGTAACAGAAAAAGATTATATGTTGACCTCATAAGCTGCCAGACCAGTGTTGAGGATAAATGTTGAGTAAAATAGCGTTCGTGTGATACCGGCTTTACTCCCATACACTCTTATAGCTCGCTCTCTTTCAAGGCCTCGCACTCAAGCACGCACCCCCTCTCTCTTTGTAGTCTCTCTCTCTCTCTCTCTCTCTCTCTCTCTCTCTCTCTCTCTCTCTCTCTCTGTTTATCCCGCTTGTATAAAACCATGAAATAAGTAACACCCCGTTCTTAACATTAATCATCAATTATAAACCCCAATGTACTTGAATACACTAATGAAAACATATGGTCCTCCGGGGATTCGAACTCGGGACACCACAACCAGAACATAAGTACCTACACCACCAACACAGATATATAAAAATTCCGCTGATCAGTATGCACACAACTAAGCATACACTATACTGTTTTAGGCTTTTCAAAATCAATTGATGAAGTGACTCATCAAAATAAGAAAATGGATGATATAATTTAGATACTATTCTCTTTTTTTCAGTAATGGTTATTCCTTTACAAAAGAGAACATCTATAATGCTAATTTTATTCATTATGCTAATTTATGCTAATTTTATTCCTTATGTGACTTAGTATTTTCACAATGTAAAGAAAGCAAACGGGACGCAAAGGTATGCTTGAATACTTCCATAGAATAACATGCTACTGGAAAAGGAGTTAAGGGGAGATCTCCACTTGAGGGATTTTTTTCTTGACCCCTTTCTCCCTCATGTTTAGTCCCATTGCTTTTGATATTATACAAAGTTTTCCCCATTAGTTTAGCAATTTTAAGAACTTTCACCCCATATTAAGACCTTTCGTGCAATTCAGGTGTCGATTTCATCCTGGCGAGCGATAGCGAGCCTGTAATTTAAGAGGAACCGGCCTTCGGCCGGGACATTTTTCTACCGAAAAATTTACAAATTTATCTTGAAAGGGACTCGAGGGGGTGTAATTTTAAGGTTGATGGAGGTCTAGGGAACACACTAAACACCTCCCCTTAAGCAAAGTAAAAAGACCCTGGAGTTACACGTTGCGAACCAAAGTAAAACAAACCCGAAAGAATTCTATAGTTATATCAGGAAGAAACACGTAGTTACTTCAACTGCAGATAATTATGTTTATTGAAGTTTGTGATGAAATACGATTGTATATAAATGATTTATCATATGTTTGTCCTGGTGATCGGGGAACATAATAAGACCTTAGACTCAAACAAAAGTTACTAGGCTACGCAAGCTACCACGGGAAGCGAGATTTAACCCTTTCTGTACCGGCAAAGTTTTATCAGTTTTATTCTAGCTATATTTAGACGATTTTGTGCAGTTTATATGGATATGTTGTAGTATAAAGGGTTAAGTGAGATAGTTCGATGGCTAGTAATTGCTGGAGGCACTTTTCAAGCTGAATAAAATCGTCTAATAGTAGCCAGAATAAAGTTAAAAGGACGTCACCGGTACAGCAGGGGTTAACCCAGCCTCATTTATTAACCCTCTGAGGATCGATGACGCACTTCCTTTCTACTTTCTAGCTTTTATTCAGATGAGGAAGGATATAATTTTGAAAGTCAGAGGGTTGATCGAGATAGTCTATACCGTTACAATTCCCACAGTTCCTTCCTAAGCTGTATAACATCGTCTAAGGATAGGCAGAATAAACGGTCAAAATGCGTCAAAAGCGTCAGAGGGTTAATTGTGTGTCTGGTTTATAGATTTATTTTGTTTAATAAAAATCATAGACCATTAATTTTATATAAATACATTTTCGGTGAGCTGATCCCCTACATTCACGACTGTCGAAATATTAGTTTATCGAAAACATATTACTACCAATTTGAACATTATTTGGGTAGGGCATTCATCTGCGTCACCATTTATGCTCTTGACTGTACATCCAATTAACCCCTTGAAGCTCTGACGCGTTTTAGCAGTATATTTTGGCTATCATTAGACGATTTTATGCAGCTTAGGAAGGATATGTGGGTATTAAATGGGTAAAGACCCTCTCAATCAAACCTCTGAATTCCATATACCCTTCCTAATCTGAATAAAATCGTCTATTAATTACCAGAAAACAAAACAAAAATGCGTATTGGAGCTTGAAAGGGTTAACTAACGATTACTAATACTTGCATACATTAGATAGAAGCAGTCCTATGCCTGGTCAAAAAGAATGATATCACGGAAAAAGGATAATACGAAATATGCATAATTTGCCTAAAGCCGGTACCACACGAGCACTTTTTCCCTCAACATTTATCCTCAACACTGGTCTGGCAGCTTATGAAGTCAACATTTACAATATATCTGTCACCTAAATTCATCTACCATCAGTCTAGTTTCCGATACCAGTGCAAAATATTCCAAAAATATTGCCATAAAAATTTTGATCATCGAATGTTGACTATAAAAGCTCTCGTGTGATACTGGCTTCATGCGCTTGCAACATATTTTCAGCTATATTTGCACGATGCTGTTCCATAAAAATTCATGGTATGAAGGTGATAAGAGGTAGGATGGTGGAAGTTTGATTGTTCATGTGCTCGTTAACAGAGGGATGATTGGTGGAAGTTATTGAGACGAGAGCAATTATTAGAGGATTAAGCGAAGGTTTGTTTGATCGTACAGTTTATGATTGCCATGTGTAAGGTGAGGGTGAGGGGAGCAGGGCTGATAAGGTCGGCAGAATAAATTATTATATTTTTTCTACCAACCAACTTCACCTCTAAACTCAATTAATGAAATCAACAAACACATGTGGCACTCCAAGGACTCGAACCTAGGATACTCACATCGAAATTCCGCGCACTTATGCATTACGCTATCAAAAACGGAGACTGGAAGAATAGTGCAGTAGCAAAGGAATATAAGGGAAGAATGAGGAGTCAAATGGAATGGAAGTAGATATAAAATTGCTTTTGTAATATTGGTGGATTAATGAAAATCCTTTATGTTGTTACATTTTTGCCCTCTACATTTTTTGTGTTGTAGACATTAAACTAGTAATATGGTTATTGAATATTAGTAATATTAGTACGTAAGATTGTTTCTTGTGGGTACAGTATCACTATCACTCTCTCTTTATATATATATATATATATATATTTATATATGGTTTGACTGACGTATTCCCTCCCTCGGTCTCTAAGGATGGATGAAGGAATACCAAAGGCGGAAATGACATGGCGGAGTAGGTCCTTAGTGGCGGTGAGGACGTCGTGGCGTTTTATGGGTAGGGCTATTACGAAGTGGGAGAACACATCCACGAACATTATAACATACCGATATGACTCCAAGAGACTCATAATGTCTATGAAGAGCATTTCGAAGGGGTGCCAGAGAACTAATTCCAATCCTTGCCAAGGGTACATCAGCTGCATCCCCAGATTACGTAAGCTGCTACTTCTGCGGCAGGGCCCAATTTCTTCTCTTAAATGTTTGGAGTAGCAGGTTCTCGCCCAGGTGTGCACCTGGAATGCCATGAGAGGGAGAGGATGGCTCGTCCTTGGGTAGGGAAAAGGATGGTTCTACCTTCGTCAGTGGAGACCTGGTCTCCTAGACACACCAAGTGATCCTGAAAACAACTGGGTAGCGAGTTGGGCCAGTCCAGAACCTTCACTGCGTCGGCTATTTGCAAATCCTCGACCGAGTGACGGGGGTCCTGTTGAATACCTCCAAGTGATTTTTACTGTCATGGGAGCTTGGGAGAGGCCGTCTGCATTTGTATGAAGTTTGCCGGGTCGGTGTTGCACTGTGTAGTAAAATTCTTTAGAGCAGTTAACACCCTCTTACCAGCATGGATTCTGTAGATTGAACCTTTCGAGCCATATGAAGGAGTGATGATCTGTGCTTATTTCTACTCTTCTCCCCAAAACATACATATGCAAATACTTGAGGCTGAAAATGAGGCCTATACACTTCAACTTATGAATGGGGTAACTCTTCTCCGCCTCGTTCAGGGTTTTGCTGGCACAGATATAGTTTTCCACGGACCTTATCACTTGGGCAAGGACGGCCCTGAGTCCGACAAGGCTGGCATCAGTATACACTACGAAGGGCTTGGAAAAATCAGGGAAGGAGACTCTGGTGGGGTTGAACTATATCCCCTTCAGTTTGGCTTATGCCTCTTGTACTGAGGGACCCCAGGGGAAGGTGTTTTCTTTACAGGTGAGGGCGTTAAAGGGAGCGACAATGAGAATACGGGGATAGTAGCTGGCCATAACGAGGAATGACCAAACTTCTATCACCGTGTAGGGGGAGGGGGAATGGATGCTGGAGATGGCGGCTGTCTTTTGGGGTCGGGAGCAATCCCAGTGGCACTAACGACGTGCCCTAGGTATGGTACTACCCCCCAGGCAAAACAAAATTTTGTGGTATTCAGGAGGAGGCCAACTGCTCTCACACATTGCAATACCTGTCTCATCCTTTGCCCAGTTCAAGCCAGCCAGGGCGATGTCCATCAACCGGGAGAAGGTGGCGGGTTCTTCAGTGATGTCGAAAGGGAGGATGTTAAACTGCTATAGACGACCCTGGCTGATGGCGATGGCTGCATTGGATTTGGCTTCTTCAAAATAGTGGGACCTGTCAATATCTGGATTGGAGATCTAGGGTCGAAAACCATTTTGACTCATGTAGAGATTCTGATGTGTCATTAATGTGGGGAGGGGGAAGGGCATCCTTGAGGGTGACATTGTTCTGTGCAAAAGTGTAGATTGCCATCCTTCTTTTGGGCCAGGACCATCGGGGAGGACCAGGGGGAGTCAGAGGGTCTGATGATACCAGTTTGAAGCATTTCCTGTAATTGGCGATCTTCTTCACTCCGAAAAAGGAAGTTATTCTGCCGAGAGGATTGCCTTGGGTGTGAGTCTCATGTTCTATCAAGTGTGTTTGTCTCTTCTCGGTGTCTTCATGTGCAAATAAGTCATTGAACTCCTGAAGTAGGTCTAGGGGTTGAGATTTTTGGTACGGTTGCAAATCTGGGGGTTGGGAGGGTGGCACTTTATCAGGGGGGTGGGTGTGGGGGAAAGCTATCCCTGGTGGGGTGGCCAGGTGTTTTGTTCTTTTTTTACCAACCAAGATATCCGTTAAAAGGGCTAGGGGGCATGCCCATGATATTGAAGGTTGCATGTGGAAGGCGTTAAGGAGACGTAGTTTCTCATAAGGCCCAGCCTATTATTGTACTTAGTTTTTTAATACATTGTATTGAATTGAGTTGGAGGGGAAGGATCCTGGTGATCCCATAAAGCTGTATGGGATCTCTGTTAGCCCCCAGGTGGGCAATGGGACCTGTTTGGAGAGGGCCTAGGTGATCATTATGTTGAGTGTAGAAATCGTAGGAGAGGTAAAGTCCGACTGGCCCATGTGTCAAGGAGTAGTCAGAGTGGCACACCCAGGATACAGGCTGGCAAGATGGGGGGTGGACTGTCATGGTTCGCTCCAAGACATTTGTGGGTCTGGGAGCCTGTTAAAAATACCAAGGACTAGGGTATTCCCTGCGCATGTGCCCTCGGCCCCCGCAATTGTAGCAAACTACTTTGGATTCCTTTTTGTTGTTGCTTGGTTCTGCTTGGGTACGAGCATCTTGGGAGTTGTTTTTCTTGGGTTGGAGGACCCGACACGTCATGGCTGTGTTTTCCCCTACTTTGTTTCATTTTTTCCTATGTATATGAAGAGACAAAAGGCAAAGCTGCCTGATAACCCCCCCCCCCCAAAAAAAAAAAAAAAAAAAAAAAAGAAATGTATAACCTGAAATCCCTCATCAAACACCTTGCTTCTAGCAATTTGGCTCAATTGAACAGTAATACATTTTGCTAACGTTCACTTTTCTACAGACGGGACATTTGCTATAGAAATATGTGTATTTTGGCCTCTGCTTGATTAAATAAGAATAAAAATACAGAAATACATACAAACACACACACGTTCACATACACACACACACAATCTAATACACAAACGCTCACACACGCGCACGGGTCAGTACACACAACACATCACCGGAATACTCTCACATATTTTCCTCACACACACTCAAGCCGGTATCACACGAGCACTTTTTCTCTCAACATTTATCCTCAACACTGGTCTGGTAGCTTGTGAGGTAAACTTTTATCATATTCCGGCTACTTATATTCACCTACCATCAGTCTAGTTTCCGATACCAGGATAAACTATGCCAGAAATGTTGTCAGAAAAATGTTGATCATCGAATGTTGACTATAAAAGCTCTCGTGTGATACCGGCATCACGCATTCCTTTCTCGGATGCAATAAGGTCTACGTACACATTCCATACTCACACACACACATACACACACACGTACATAATACTCACGCACATATACAAGCCCATATTCGCACACACTCAATAAACACATGAACATAAAACACCTTCAAGCAAATTTACATTAATACACACACATAATCGCACACACACAAATTTCCATACACATACACATACACACTCACCCAACTGCCTCCACCTTCCCCGCTTTTCCCACACCCACACTAAAATCAGCCACACGCAGTAACTCATACACATTCATCGCTAAAAACTCAAGTCTCAATACAAACAACCACACTCAAACGCACACACACTATAACGCAAATTGCACACTTCAACACACGCACACACATTCCACATCTGGAGCAATTTCTTCAGCCTTCATTCTCCGGCAGCAGCGAGACCCGTGTATTCGGAATTTATCTTTCATATTTCCACAGGCCCCCCCCCCCCCTACCCCCCTAACCTTGCTCTGTCCATGTCTATATATATGTTTGTTGGTCTGACTCTCTCTCTTTCTTTATCTCTCTCTCTCTCTCTCTAACTAACTAAATTAATGCGGTAAGAAATATGTGGGATCAATTAGTTTTCTTACATCTTACTCACCACACCCTCCCTCCCTCTGGGGAGACGCGGCCAAAGGGACTCTTTGGTCATCTACCACAACAAGCAATCATCTTACTGTGGTCTATTGGTACGTGTAGTCTTTGTGTCAATTTAGAACTATGCATCTATTTAATGCCCAAGCATACACACACACACACACACACTTGCACACAGGGGCCGAGCACACTGAGTCACTGTATTCGAGTCATCATCTCTGGTGCCTGGGTTCAAACCCAACGGGAGAGGTTTCTGTCAAAAACTTTCCTGACTGTGGAGGTTAGGTGTGGATGCATGACCTCTTAGTTCCACCTGGTTTCCTGCCCACATTCGTCCCTCTCTGGGGGTATGTAGGCGCCCTTGTGGCAGCTAGAGTCAACCCATTGATTAGGTACGATAAGTTAGCTTACGGAATTGTGTACAATATATTCAGCCGCATTGGCTGCCGGCTCGAAAAAAACCCTGACTATTACTATTATTATTACATACACACACACACACACACGCACACACACAGGCAATCCAGTATATTTCTCTCTATCTCTCTATTAAAATTGATTGGAAATATATGAGCTAGTGAGTGGCAATTTTAGCTTAATGCATTTTTTATTTGTGCACTAATTCTGAGTATGGGCGTGGGTGTCGGTGCGTGTGTGTGTGTACGTGCGTGCGTGTGTGCGTGTGTGTGTGTGTGTGTGGGGCCAAGCGGTGGTGTGCTTAAAGATACAACATTGACTAAATATGTAAGTTTGCAGGTAGATGTAGTTTGGGGCAACAGTTTAACCCTTTGAGTACCAGCGACGTGTGTTATTGTTTATTCTAGCTATATTTAAACGATATTATGCAGCTTGGGAAGGATCTACGGTAGTAAAAAGGGTTAAGTGAGATAGTGCCAAGCCTGGTAATTGTTGGAGGACTTTTGTAAGCTTAATAAAATCGTCTAATAGGAGCCAGAATAAAGTAAAAAGGACGACCCCAGTACTGAACGGGTTAAGTGTACGCACATCTTTGAAATACTATGAAATAGTGTTCTAGGTTAGGTTAGGTTAAGTTTGATCTAGATAGTTATATTTAGGTTTAAAAATCGAAGAGTGTACTCGTAAGCATCCATAACTAACATTTGTACCGATAAACACACCGTCACTTGGGTGTGTGTTTGTTTGTATGTGTGTGTGTGTGTGTGTGTGTACGGTTTCGAAATGAATATATGTATGTAATTAATGAATTCTGCATTTTTATGTTGTACCATCGCTTACCACTCACACTGTTCACTTCACTACACAGTCTACCACACTTCACACTGTCTACCACACTTCACACCGTCTACCACACTTCACACTGTCTACCACACTGTCTAGCACACTTTACACTGTATACAAAAGGCGAAGCTGCCTGTAATGAGATTCCCAAACAATTAAAATTGAGTGATATAAACCCAAATTTAAGGTACGATCAAGTTAACATTTCTGGACACACGGAATTTGAAGCTGTTTCAGTCGTAGGATGAGGGGAAAGTAGATTGAAGAAGACAGTTCCAGGGTTTACTTGTTAAATAGAAGAAATACTGGGATAATCAGTTCACTCTTTGGTTAGAGATGTGGACAG
This sequence comes from Paralithodes platypus, assembly GCA_032716605.1. Taxonomy (NCBI): domain Eukaryota; kingdom Metazoa; phylum Arthropoda; class Malacostraca; order Decapoda; family Lithodidae; genus Paralithodes; species Paralithodes platypus. The sequence goes on from CM064539.1 coordinate 3,063,831, forward strand.
AATCAATATGTAGGCTTAGGCACAATATTAACATCCAGGTATAGTAGTTGTTTTTGTGTGTTCATTGTTTTGTGTTGTGTTTTGTGTTGTCCCTATTCTTGCTCTGTCTTGAGTCGCCCCCCCCCAAAAAAAAAAAAAAAAAAAATATACATATATGAAAAGTGGGGATTGGGCCTGAGCATATAGATAGATAGATAGATATATAGTAGAGTAAGCTTGATAAATATGTGATATACTGTTGAACAAAGCAAGTGAGACAATTATATAAACTATGAAGAAAACCATGATACCAGTTGTTGAAATAAAAATCGGTATCACACGAGTGCTTTTTCACTCAACCCTGGTCTGGCAGCTTATGTGGTCAATATATAAATGATTTCGGTTACCTTAATTCATGTATCATCAGTCTAGTTTACGATACCAGAGCAAAATATTCCAGAAATGTTGCCAGAAAAATTGTGATCATTGAATGTTGACTATAGAAGCTCTCGTGTGATACCGGCATAAGAGTCATAACCTTTATATTTGTGACAATGCAAACACTGGATTCCCCAAACACTCGAGAGCAATCCTCTTACTCTCTCTTCTTCTTCTTCTTTTCTATCCTTTCCTTCAACTTTCCTTTTCTATCGGATATGCCATCTCTACTAGAAACAAGTCCTGACCACCTTGTTTGGATCGTAAGGTATGTGTGGCCAGTGTATCTATGTAAATCTATGTAAATATATATCTCTCTCTTCGTCTTCTTCTTTTCTATACTTTCCTCCAACTTTCCTTTTCTATCGGATATGCCATCGCTACTAGAATTAAGTCCTGAATACCTCGTTTGGATCGTAAGGTCTGTGTGGCCAGTGTATCTATGTAAATCTTTCTCTCTCTTCTTCTTTTCTATTCTTTCCTTCAACGTTCCTTGTCTATCGGATATGCCATCGCTACTAGAGTTAAGTCCTGACCACCTCGTTTGGATCGTAAGGTCTGTGTGGCCAGTGTATCCATGTAAATCTGTGTAAATCTCTCTCTCTCTCTCTTATTCTTTTCTATCCTTTCCTTCAACTTTCCTTTTCTATCGGATATGACATCTCTACTAGAGTTAAGTCCTGACCACCTCGTTTGGATCGTAAGGTCTGTGTGGCCAGTGCATATATGTAAATCTATGTAAATATCTTTCTCTCTCTTCGTCTTCTTCTTTTCTATCCTTTCCTTTAACTTTCCTTTTCTATCGGATATGCCATCTCTACTAGAATTAAGTCCTGGCCACCTCGTTTGGATCGAAAGGTCTGTGTGGCCAGTGTATATATGTAAATCTATGTAAATATATCTCTCTCTCTCATTCCTGCCAGACCTCGCAGCAAACTTTCAGCCCCTCTCATATCTCTCGTATTCTTTCTTCATCTTCGCCTTTCTCTCGCTGTCCTCTCGAGCGGTTTTTGTCTTTATTTAGAGGTTCTTTCTCCTTCCTCGCTCCTTAAAGTTATGAATGCGGATCCCACCTCTTTGTCTGCCTCTCTCTCGCTTATTCGCACCCGTTGCCTGGGTGTTCTTTTATTTGCTTTCATTTACTGGTTTCCCTCTCCTTTGTTGTCTGGCTTATATTTATATATCGGTTCTGTTGGTAAGATTTCTGCATGAGATATCCTAGGAGCATCACGTACCTTCATAAATTTTATTTGTGGGTTATTGGTGTTAACCCTACAATCCCAGCAGCGAGGACGGCAGAGAGCCATCAGTAGATAAATCACTCCCCAGTCCCAGCGACGTCTGCCAGCTGTCAGTAATAAGTAACACCCCATTATTAACATTAATCATCAATTACAAACCCCAATGTACTTGAATAAACTAATGAAAGCATATGGTCCTCCCGGGATTCCAACTCGGGACACCACATCCAGAACACAGCACCTAAACCATTACACCATTATATGATCCTTGTAACTGCCAGTATCAGGCAGTGCCTGGTACCACGACGTTTGAGCACTGCTCTAAGACCTTGGTAAGACTTCACAGCTTATATCCAAGCCCCCACAGGCTAGGAGAGGCATTATACCTCCATCTTTTGAGGTGGGAGGCTGTTATACCTTGCCTCTGAAGCCATTTTGGCCACATTGCTTGGTACTGGGGGGTACATATATGGTAGTACCCTATGGTACAGTAGAGGTTAAATTAAGAACAATTTTAGAAATAGTATTGTCTGTTATTCTATATTCGCTCTCCCTGATAATTATTCTCATGGGTTCATTGTGTGTTGTTATTTTATCGTCTCTCTCTGCCTGCTCTATTTTCTCTCTGGTTTGTCTGTTTGTCTTGTTATATATTTTACTTATATTACATTATTGTTTGTATTTAGTTTGTATCCGCCTATCCCCCCCCCCCCCGCACCCCTCCCCCTCCCATACACCGCGACGCTCTCCTTTTGCTGAATTTGGATTTTACCTTTTGTTCAGTCTCACTCTCTCTCTCTCTCTCTCTTTCTCTCTCTGTTTGTGTGTGTGTGTGTTTTCTGTATTTCTGTATCTCTCTCTCTCTCTCTCTCCCTCTCACTCTCTCTCTCTCTGCTATCCTTCTTTGCTATTCTTTCCTTCCACTGTCTCATACTCTCGGGTTAGCTATCTCTACTAGAATTAAGTCCTGACTACCTTGCTGGGATCGTAAGGTCTGTGTGGTCAGTGTATATATGTATAGCTATGTAAATATCTCATTCTCTCTTTTCCCCCCTCCCTGTCTGTCTGTCTGTCTGTCTCTCTGTCTCTCTCTCTCTCACACACACACACACACACACATCATCATCATTGTGGTGACGTCATACACACAATACCAGGGTCCGGGTCCTGTGTCCCACAAACCTTTATAGGACATCAACATATTTTTTACAGTAACCAGAATATTGAATACATATCGTCGTAAAATTCTGCGTAGTATTTCCTAAATCACTCTCAAGGTGCATTTCGCTCAAGTGCATTTCCTGGCACTTGTAATTTACATGTTTATTCATGTAGCTACTGAAACTATGTTGTTTAACAATTAAGCTTTTTAACACTTTGTCTGCGGGCATATTTCCGCCTATTTCCGTCATATTAGGGCTTATTCAGGCACTCCTGATTAATTAGGCAAGTGTCTGAATGAAATTAAATGTATTCACCCAAAAACTAGAAGAAAATATCTTCAAAATTACACCAAAATGAGCTTCGTAGCTCACGGGCTTCACCCGCAGCGCTACTATAGACATTCGCTAAAATGAGCAATTATCGCTAATGTCGCACTACATTTGCCTTTGGCAGCTCTGTATATCTCGAGAGACTCTGACTCAGAGTCCTCAGTGCCTTGGCTGGCTGGCTTGGGGAAGGACGTGTGGTCGCGCTCCCGCTCCCTCGCACTCTATTCTACAGGTTTTAAGAGGCTTTAAAAACCTGTAAATTGATGTAAATTGCCATGGCATTCGGGAACATCTCCCGCAGGCAATGGGTTAAAACAATGTAGCTTCAGTCTCATTGCTAATATTAATGTAAATTAGCCACGTTAGGTTACTAGAAATATAACTTCTCAATTAAAATTGCCGAGAAATCGGTTGCGTGATTGTTCCTTTATCTTTGTGATCTGTTGTGTTACTTAATTATGCCATAAGAAACATAGACATGTGTCTCATAGCCAACCATTACACCGGAATAAGGTATGTAAAGTTTGCCTATATAAAAACGCTCCAAGGTAATTTAACCAGATAAATATATTAAACAGTTGATATCATCCAGTGCCAACTCGACCATTCTAGTAATCTAGTACAGATTTAAATGTCTGCCTTAATATAATATATATTAGACTAACCTAAGCAGTAGTTAAGACCTACTGGTTGAAAAGGTCTACTATAGTCTATTCGCTGTAAGTAGGAGAGAAATCATGACCTCTAACCTCTACTTAAAAAAGGGTTCGAGCAAATTGGATGTAAATTTCCACATCTATTCCTTGAGTGACTCTTCCCAAATTATAGGAATATTAGCTCGATTACTCTAGTCGTTTTTTAGTTACAAAGGTTAGAGGTCAAGATTTTTCGCCTACTTACAACGAATAGACTATAATTGCATCATTCGATCGCCATATGAAACTAAGATGGCAGAATTCTCCTTATTGACGGCTTGGTTTGTCCCCTTTTGTCATCTGTCCCTTCCTCCATCCTTCCCCTCCCTCCTCTCCTCCCTCTCCCACCCTCATCCATGTTATCCCACCTCCCCACTCTCTATTTATAATAATAATAATAATAATAATAATAATAATAATAATAATAATGATGCTTTATTCCAGATTCACACAGTACAGAGGAGACCATACTGGGGTCCATATATATCTTACAATAACATAAATATACATACTGTACATAGGTTACATTAAATACAAATAAAATTAAATCATTATACTTGTTCTCGTCCTACATTCCTTTATCTTGGTCTCCTGTTTTCTCTTTCTTTCTATCCTCCCCTCTCCCTCTCCCCATGCTCTAATTCACGTTCATAAGTTCCCTCCTCTCCTCCCTCTCTCATCCTCATCCATGTTATCCCACCTCCCCACTCTCTATTTACACTTGTTCTCTTCCCACATTCCTCTATCTTGGTCTTCTGGTCTCCCTTTCTTTATATCCTCCCCTCTCCCATTCCTCCTTCTCTAATTCTCTTTCATACGTTTCCACCTCTACACTCTGTCTTACCATTTCATCTGTTTTCTGGTTTCTTCTTGTTCGTTTCCTTCCACTCCTGTTATCACTAAGGTAACAATCATTCCAGGGAAAATCAAAGAGCCTTCCAGTCGGCAACACCAAAATATGGCAGTAGGTTGTACTGGAGAGATAGGGCAGGTAACAGAGATAGGGTTATGATCGGAGGAATCCAACATAGAGAGAAGAAATTTTACAGTGTAAGCAGAAAGATTAGATAAGTCAAGGATGTTAATTGGGCCAATATCCAAGGTGGTACGGGATATGAGTAGGGTGCTTTAGGTCATTTAACCCATTAGCTGCGGGAGACATTCTGGAACAGTATGGCAATTTACAGCAATTTACAGGCTTTTAAAGCATCTTACCCCTTACAGTCCCAGGCCCGAGTATATTCGTTAGCAGATAAGTAACTCCTCAGTCCCAGGCCCGAGTATATTTGTCAGTAATGTACTTTCCTTGTAACTGCCTGTACAACCCTGTAGTTGGTAACACAACTGTTTAAGCACTGCTACCGTTCTGGCAACACTTCTCAGCTTATATAAGACCCGCTGAAGGGTGACTGGGCCAGTCTTGCTCCATCTCTTGAGGTGAATAGGTGGTCTCTCCTGCCATTTTTGCGACAGTGCTTGGGACTGCAGGGGCTTTTATTACTGTATCCTACGGTATGGTATGGGTTAAAGCCTGTAGAATCGAGTGTCAGTGGTCAGGAGCACGAGAGGGTCCCCTCCGCTCTCCAGCACAGTGGCCGGTGCACTGAAGGGTCCCCCATATAGCTCTCGATACCTCTGCAGCGTTGCCAAAGGCAAATATAGCTGCGGGTAACTTCCGAGCGCTACTAAGCTCGTTCTGGTGTAATTTTGAAGCTATTTTCTTCTAGTTTTGGGCTGAATACATTTAATTTCGTCTGCTTATTGGACTGGATCAGTCGAAAGAGTTGTCAGGTAGGAGAGAAACTAGGTTGGGTTTGGAGCGGCTGGGTGATTGATAGCGTTCGTCGAGCTAGGAGCTAGGCCTCCGGTGATTTGCAACGATTGTATACCATCAAGTACTTGTGTGTCTATTTCTCATCATGGTATAATGTGCACTACACATGGGCAGAACCAGAACAAAGCCAAGCAAATCCCTGGGGTTCGTGTATAGAAAATTCACGAAATATATAATTATTAAGTATCCTAATTTATGATCGAAATATTTTGTTCAAATTTGTACAGTATAATGGCATAGCTTCTGGAATATATACTAACAATACTATTACCTCTGCAGGGGCAATACAAGGTAAAGGTGCATTATCCTTCAAACGTGATTTGTTTACATAAAACGTTTACTTGTCAGCACATCAACGACATACATAAACATCATGTGCTCTTCAAAGTCACTATCAATTACTATTGCATTCATTATAGCATATTTATTTTAAGTTTCCTAAAGTCAGAAGGCATTTCCAGGAGTCTTTTTCTCTTGTTGTGGATATATTCATGATTTAGTTGTAAAAGTTATCATATTATATGATACCTTTTGTGTCAAATGTTGTTTACCTCTTTCATTGTCTATGAATTGCAACTAGATAACTGTCTCACATAAATCGGGTGATGTAATGTGTCCCTGAAAATTGAATACTAGAATAGGTTCTTATAGTGACTGCCAACTTTCCCTTCTGTCCTCGTCACTGTCCCTCTACCTGGTACCTACCATGATACTCAGGAGTCATGGTTGAGCTTCACAGAAAACGAGAACTTATTATTCTATTAAGGCAGTGTCACACGAGCGATTTTCTGTCAATTTTTACAGGCAACTATTGTCATGTATATTATGTATTGCGTATTTCAAGGTTATAACTTTTTTAGTAGTGCCTGAAGGTCTTCAATGAAGGCAAGCGTTTGCAGTCCTATCTGTCACTAATTAAAAATTGAACTCTTCCTATAGTACACTAACCCTTTTAATGTAATCTCTTGTACACTAAATCAGGTTACCTATTGGCTGTGTCCTTCCTTTACCAATATCCTTTTCTTACAAACTTTCATTAAACTCTCTTGTTTATCCCGGAACCTCTGTAAGTATATCATCTACATGAACCTTTAAATGCGTCCCTTCTCCAACAGTCAGTTCCAAAATGCTCTTCAAATCACATTCCTTTCGTGTTCAGTATTCCCTACATAATATACTTTCAACTCCCATTTCGCTCTCTCTCTCTCTCTCTCACTCTCGTGGTAACTAAAGGTGATCAGGTTTTATCAAGTATCTCCCTCCCTCTCTCTCTCGTGGTAACTAAAGGTGATCAGGTTTTATCAAGTATCTCCCTCCCTCTCTCTCTCGTGGTAACTAAAGGTGATCAGGTTTTATCAAGTATCTCCCTCCCTCTCTCTCTCGTGGTAACTAAAGGTGATCAGGTTTTATCAAGTATCTCCCTCCCTCTCTCTCTCGTGGTAACTAAAGGTGATCAGGTTTTATCAAGTATCTCCCTCCCTCTCTCTCTCGTGGTAACTAAAGGTGATCAGGTTTTATCAAGTATCTCCCTCCTCTCTCTCTCGTGGTAACTAAAGGTGATCAGGTTTTATCAAGTATCTCCCTCCCTCTCTCTCTCTCGTGGTAACTAAAGGTGATCAGGTTTTATCAAGTATCTCCCTCCCTCTCTCTCTCGTGGTAACTAAAGGTGATCAGGTTTTATCAAGTATCTCCCTCCCTCTCTCTCTCGTGGTAACTAAAGGTGATCAGGTTTTATCAAGTATCTCCCTCCCTCTCTCTCTCGTGGTAACTAAAGGTGATCAGGTTTTATCAAGTATCTCCCTCCCTCTCTCTCTCTCTCGTGGTAACTAAAGGTGATCAGGTTTTATCAAGTATCTCCCTCCCTCTCTCTCTCGTGGTAACTAAAGGTGATCAGGTTTTATCAAGTATCTCCCTCCCTCCCTCTCGTGGTAACTAAAGGTGATCAGGTTTTATCAAGTATCTCCCTCCCTCTCTCTCTCGTGGTAACTAAAGGTGATCAGGTTTTATCAAGTATCTCCCTCCCTCTCTCTCTCGTGGTAACTAAAGGTGATCAGGTTTTATCAAGTATCTCCCTCCCTCTCTCTCTCTCTCTCGTGGTAAATAAAGGTGATCAGGTTTTATCAAGTATCTCCCTCCCTCTCTCTCTCTCTGGTGGTAAAGAAAAGTTCTTAAAGTTATGTCAAGTATGGTGTAGGGGTGACCGGGTTCGCTCGCCATATATACCTTACAGGACAGAAAATATGACAGGTATATACTGTCCAATATTCCTTTATAAGACAATATTTTGATGGACACTGTAATTTCCATTTTCATGCCTTATTTAGACACATACAGTATATCTCGACAGTCTACATTATCAGCATTTCCATCCTCAGTTTCACATGAAGCAAATAGTTTTTGTTCATAAAAAGAACCAGGCAACTTCAAACTTTCCCAATTTAACATAGTGGCCGGGCATTACAGTCCATTTCATCAGCAAGGTAAATTTATCTGAACTTAGCCTTCCACTCTCTCTCTCTCTCTCTCTCTCTCTATATATATATATATATATATATATATATATATATATATATATATATATATATATATATAATATATATATATATATATATATATACAGTATATATATAAAATATATATATATATATATATATAGTAAAACTCGCTAGGAAAATTGAAACAATGGAACACCAAGCTTTCGTCTATTCTTCCAAGACATCTTCAGGGTAAACCTACTATATATATATATATATGTTGCCAGACGGCGTGATCCCCGACGGGGTGGCCACGAATGAAACGCCCGCATGCACCTTTGTCCTCAGTCAGTCGACGCCCCTCCTCCCACCCAGCACAGCTTTCGTTCATATACTTCTTAACTCCATCCTTCCACCTTTTACTTGGTCTACTTCTCTGTTCCTCCACCTCACTCTCGTACACTCTCTTAGCCTCTCTTTCATTTTCCATACGTTCCACATGGCCGAACCACCTCAAGGTGTTCCTTTTAACACTTTCCAGCACATCTACATCCACACTACACCTCTCTCGTCCTTCCTCATTCGTCTCTCTCTCTCTCTCTCTCTCTATATATATATATATATATATATATATATATATATATATATATATATATATATATATATAGATAGATATATATATAGAGAGAGAGAGAGAGAGAGAGAGAGAGAGAGAGAGAGAGAGAGAGAGAGAGAGAGAGAGAGAGAGAGAGAGATTAATACATATGCACCTAATTTATGTTGCATTCACTCCCATCATGATCCCCCTATTATACCACAGCTCTGTATTACAAACACCGTCCATTGTAACCCAACACCGACAACGCCATAATATGCAAAAATATGGGTTACATTTACGTGGACTCCTTTTGTTCAGGTATTTCCGTGTAGGTGAGTAAATGGGAACGACCAACATGAACTATTGTATAACTAGGTAGCGCCAACGAACTTGACAATCATCTGGACCTCCTTAACCCTTGTCTAGCGGGGTGTTTTGGGCTCATTTGGGCATATTCAGGCCCTCCTGAATGATCAATCAAGTATCTGCACGAAAAGAAATGTATTCAGCAAAAAACTAGGCGCTGAAAGCTTCAAAATGAGACCAGAACGATCTACGTAGCACTCGTGGTTCTCTTGCAGTGGTGCCACGAACATGGGAGTTTAGCGTATAGCGGTATAATTATTTTTCCCAGCTGTGCTCACTACTGGCTACACTGCCGGCCTCTCGAGAACACAGGGAACATGAGTTAATGGGCGGCGGTAAGCCCTGGGAGTCGGCTGTCTGGCCCGCTGCGCTCCCGGCCTTTTGCACTCGATTTTAACCCTTTAAAAGCCTTAATAATGCTCCTAACTTGCTGCAAATTGGTGCACGACTTAATTGGTGCACGACTTAATTGGTGCACGACTTAATTGGTGCACGACTTAATTGGTGCACGACTTAATTGGTGCACGACTTAATTGGTGCACGACTTAAGTCGAGCGCCGCCAGGGGAGATATCCCCTTGAGGGACTTTTTTCTGGACCCCTTTCTCCCTCATGTTTAGCCCCGTTGTATTTAAGATTTGATGACGTTCGCCCCATTAGTTTGGCGATTTTAAGAATTTATGCCCCATTTTGTCAATTTTAAGATCTTTCGTGCCATTAAGGTGTCGATTTTATCCTGGCGAGCGATAGTGAGCCTGTAATTTAAGAGTAATCGGCCTTCGGCCGGAACATTTTTCTACCGAAAAATTTACAAATTCATCTTGAAAGGGGGTCTGGGGGGTGATATTTTAAGCTTGATGGAGGTCTAGGGAACAAACTAAAAACCTCCCCTTAACTTCTTAAAACTCGAAATGAATGAAAACTATCGGGCTGAAGTTTCTATCATTTGGGAAGAGTCCACCAGGAAATAGGTGTGGAAATTTACAGCCAGTTTGCTCAAGGTCCTAATTTTGAGTTACGAAGGGGTCAGGGATCAAGATTATTGTCAAGTTCGTTGTCGCTACCTATACCAACGTATGCTATTTTATAACTGAGCATGGGATATACTACTACTACTACTAGTACTACTACTACTACTTTTTTTTTTTTTTTCATACATTTCATGTTACTACTACTACCATCACCACCTCCACCATCACCACCACCACTACCTTATATTTAATATTGTACACATACTAAATTTCACAAGCATCAGATACTACTATTCTACACCATGCAACTTCAATCCAGTCTCCTTCCTATGCGACCCTCTGCCACTGCTGCCTCGTAGTCTACTTCTGCCACCGTCACTGGTTGTGGTGCAGACCTTCTTGTTCCCCGCAGGCATAGTAGTGCTGATCTGAGCAATGAGAAAGATAGATGGCATCTCATCCAGGCTACGACGTGGCTCCTAGGCTGTTGCTTCTTCTCTGCGATGATCTCTGCTAGCCTTGAATAGAAGCACTGGGCCCTGGGTCCCATCCCTCCTGATGTGGTGAAGACTAGTGGGGTAAAGCTGCCATGTTCGACTTGTAAGATCCTTTCTCCATATGTCCTGACCTTCTCTCGTTCGTTCCTCTTGTGTGCAGCCTCCAGAGACAGCTCGCTGTAGCTGTGGGCCATTGGGTCAAATACTCTTATGTCAAAGAACGCTCGCTGTGCATTTGTCCAAAAGCCTCTTGCACTAACGTCCAATCTTGCTTCAGTGGATGTGTTGGCCGTCCTGTGCTGCATGGTCTCTCCACCCAAGGGAATGAGTGATGGTTCGCTCACCACATCTCTACACACTTCCCTGAGCATGTTCGCTGTTATATCTCTTACTTCATCGTACTACTACTACTACTACTACTACTACTACTTTTTTTTTTTTTTTTTTTTTTTTTTTTTTATAGACCACTCAGTCTGTGCATCCCCTACTACTACTACTACTACTACTACTACTACTACTACTACTACTACCACTCAGCCTGTGCATCCCCCCCTTTGGACCCTAAACAAGGACAGAACAGCCATCAATGCACCCGAAGGGTCACTATACCTTTTGTTGCTTGATTTCCTTTGTACTCCTTTGACTTGGTCGTCGTACCGCTGCTTCCTATTCCGGGGTTTGCACTCAGACTCATTATCGTGGATTTAATGTTTGTGTCTACTACTACTACTACTACTACTACTACTACTACTACTACTACTACTGATATTATGAAGATTATTAAAATTACTAGTACTACTATATAGGTGGAATAGGCTACCAAGTGCTATAGTGGGATCAAGAACGATAGGGAGCTTTAAGATACAATTAGATAGGCATATGGACGAGATGGGTTGGGTGTGAGGGGGATCTGTCAGGCGTGGGCCAATCGGCGCTCTGCAGACCCCCATTTTTCTGACCTCGGACCGTTTCGATGAGGTCAGTCCTAATGGTGTTAGTAAGCTGGGCTTATAATTAGGCCTTATAATTAGGGTTGGGTGTGACAGGGATCTGCCTTGTGTAGGCCAATCGGCTTTCTGCAGACTCCCATTGTCTTATGTTCTTATGTACTACTACTACTACAGTACTACTACTACTTTTACAACTACTATTATCATTACAATCGTCTACTCACTGTAAGTAGGCGAGAAATCATGACCTCTAACCTCTGTAACTAAAAAACGACTAGAGTAATCGAGCAAATATTTCTAGAATTTGGGAAGAGTCAGTCAAGGAATAGATGTGGACATTTACAGCCAATTCGCTCTAGCCCTTTTTGAGTTACAGAGGATAGAGGTCATGATTTATCGCCTGCGTGCAGCGAATAGACTATAGCACCGTACTGAAGAAATCCAAACTCGCAAGTGGTCGATTAAGGGGAGATTTCCACTTGAGGGATTTTTTCTGGACTCCTTTCTCCCTCATGTCTAGCCCCATTGCTTTTGAGATTTTAAGACGTTTGCCCCTTTTGTTTGGAGATTTTAAGAACTTTCAACCCATTTCTGTCAATTTTAAAACCTTTCGTGCCATTTAGGTGTCGATTTTATCCTGGCAAGCGATAGCGAGCCGGTAATTTAAGAGGAATCGGTTTTCAGCCGGGATATTTTTCTACCGAAAAATGTACAAATTTATCTTGAAAGGGGCTCAAAGGGGTGTAATTTTAAGCTTGAAGGATATCTAGGGACCAAACTAAAACCTCCCCTTAAGGGAAGTATGAATGGTGCACGTACTGGATAATATGTTTTACATTGAATTGTAGCTATCAATAAATGAGTTCCTCCAGTTAAGGATGCACCGGTGGGAAAGGATTATGGTGATTCAATTTAAATTCCAAAGATTCCTAAGCAGGTTATAATAATATAATATCCCCCTCCACGAAAAAAAATGAATAGAAAATATGAAAATAAATAACTTAACATAAACTATCAAATTTCACCAAGGATACCGATATTGTTAAGGGGAGGTATTTAGTGGATTCCCTAGACCTCCATCAAGCTTAAAATTACACCCCCTTGAGTCCCTTTCAAGATAAATGTGTACATTTTTCGGTAGAAAAATTTCCCGGCCGAAGGCCGGTTCCTCTTAAATTACAGGCTCGCTATCGCTCGCCAGGATAAAATCGACACCTGAATTGCACGAAAGGTCTTAATATGGGGTGAAAGTTCTTAAAATCGCTAAACTAATGGGGAAAACGTTTCATAATATCAAAAGCAATGGGGCTAAACATGAGGGAGAAAGGGGTCAAGAAAAAAATCCCTCAAGTGGAGATCTACCCTTAATATAGTGTCTGCATACAGTCGCGCTAATAAGTGATGGCTCGGCACCAAGTTTTTCTTGATCAATAATTGGTATCAGCAATATCTAAGTTTCATTTCTTAATATAGAGTGAAATATACAAACATGTTCCTACACTTACCCACCCTATTCATCATCTGACAGACATTAATACAGCACAGAGCAAGCCAAACGTAATGACCACATGACTTATTAGCGCGACCGTACATTAATCTGGTTCTGATGCAGTACATTAGCACACTGACAGTAGCAATTACTGACCCGTGTACATCAACATATTCATAATATCCTCACGGCTTTCATATTTATTGAGTAATAATTGGTGTGTGGGTAGAGTTTGGAGCAGTGTTGTAGCAGCGTAACTGTTTGCTCCAATGTTTTGTTGTTCAAATTATGGGGTTCATATTACTCACACAGATCAAGAGAGTATTATATATATTTATTAATCAATAATATATAAAGAATATATAAATACATTATATATAATAAAAGACACAGTCTAATTACATAGATAAACAAATTTGCTTTAGAGTGAAATAATGGCGAGAAAGTCCATATGATTATAATGCAACTAACACTCAAATTTACTTGACGAAAATAGGAAGGCATACATTTTAAATATAGGTTAGCACAACTACTGCAGTTATCATGTAAATTGCTTTACCACTCAGGCAGGGTCTTTCTTGCAATTTTCGCACAATATACTTCCCCATAGCCATGGCCCTGAGCGAATTCAAACGAGTCCCAATGGAAAACAGAGGTTGAATTATCCTTATAAATCTACTTCATTCATTTTCCTTCTACAGTATCCTGGCCTTGAAAATAACCCACCACAACATTCCTCTTTACTGCAACTGGCAGGATCCGGTAACTAGCATATTGTCACTTCCGCTCTCTTCCTCTTTCGTACACTCACGATAGCTTCATGAAATAAACCGTTACATTATCAAATGGTGTTTAGAAAGTAGTACGAGTTGCGGCCTGTAACATTTAATGAACCTCACATTCTTACTTGCTATATAGCTGGTTATACAACAGCAACATATTTTTTACATAGGTAGTACCAGTCCGTCGCCCGCAGTGAAGGGGTTAAACTACAAGTGGTCAAAACTATGATGATTGAAGTATAAACATACTATTCTGATTATTCACCTGTATTCAGATAGGTAAAGATATAGTTAACATAGACAGGTAAAACAATAATAGAATATATATATATATATATATATATATATATATATATATATAAGTAAGAGAGAGAGAGAGAGAGAGAGAGAGAGAGAGAGAGAGAGAGAGAGAGAGAGAGAGAGAGATGTGGAAATATGAAATATATTGATAGGAACACAATTTTTATAATACTACAGTACAATTATTTGTTTTATAAAATGTTTAAAAAATCTGGAAAACTTTTCATATCACACCGAATGCAGTAACAACAAACACGGAAAAAGCTGTTCTGAATCATTTTTTTTTTTTTTTTATGTTTTCGTTTTTAGTACATGTTGAATATTATTGATTTTGTTATTTTGTTTTGCTCTGATCCCAGTTCAGAAATGTTCCCTTTTTGAGAAATATATCTTGATTATTTATACATATTTAGGTCTAATGTTAATCTTATGCCTTCAATGCATTTTGTTTATATTCTTTCTGTATCTCTATAAGTGTATTATTGTCGTCATTAGCATAGATATTGAATTGTATCACCACCTTTCGTACCGACCGTAAAGTAGGTGTCAGAAGCCTGCATAATGTATGGATTTATTGGCAACCTCTCTTTCCCTGGCTTGTATCCATTCGGCCCCATTCAGCCAACTGTTTAAGACGTGTATCCCCATCCAGGTGTCAATTTCTTCCTGGCGAGCGATAGCGAGCCACCATTCTTTGGAGAAATCCGGCTTCGCCGGAGACATTTTTCTATCGAAAAATGTACAAATTTAGCTTGCTGTCAAAACAAAAAATATATATGCTGGCTCGCTGCCGCTCGCCAGGAAAATATTGTCACCTGGATGGGGTAAACGTCTTAAAACAGTAGGCTGAATGGGGCCGAATGAATACAAGTCAAAGAGAGAGAGAGAGACCGTACAGTAGTAGGTGTCAGAAGCCTGCATAATGTAAGTATTTGTTGCCAACCTTTTGTGTGCATATTGAGGACGTCGATAATGTTGCATCGTAATGGAATTGCTGGGGTGAGTTGTTTAAGTGCCATGAAGCTACTTGTAATATATTTTATTATGGCTATCGTTAAATATTTTAAAGCGATTTATTAATCCTTTGAGTACCAGCGACGTGTGTTATGTTTTATTCTAGCTATATTTAGACGATATTGTGCAGCTTAGGAAGGATCTGTGGTAGTTAATAGGGTTGGTTGAGAAAGTTTGAAGCCTTATAATTGCTAGAGGTTCTTCCTAAGCTGAAAAAGTCGTCTAATAGATGCCAGAATATGATGAAAAGGACGTCCCTGGTACTGAACGGGTTAAGGATCTGTGACAATATAATGGTTGTTGAAATTTGTAGATTTTTCTCCTAATCTAAGTAAACAAATTTAATATTTCCCAGATATAATGAAATATTCATCATATTGATTGCATTTTGACACAAATTTGAACACAAATTTGGAAATATAAATAGTCTTTTTGATCAAACTCCGGTATCTGATTACTTCGTTCGAAAAATTGACCACTTGCGAGTTTCAGGCTATAAGGAAGTTAGAGCCGTGAAAATCAATATTAGAGAGAAATGCAATAATAATGTGGGTTTTTGATGCATTAAAAGTATGGCCATTTTGTTTGTATGTATATATGTATGTATATATGTATTTATATATGTATTTATATATGTATCATGACCGTATTATAACTGATAATTCTGCTAAATATCGATGCCTACAGCTCCAACTTCCTTATAGCCTGAAACTCGCCAGTGGTCAATTGCGAACATGGTAAAACAATCCTTCCGGAACTTTATTTTTTCGCTTTTGTATCCAGCCCGTAATTGTGAAAACTGACGGAAAAATGTGTTTCGAACTCTCTGCCGTTTATACCTATGGGAAAAAAATATTGCGATTTTTGGTGGTTGGTCTGAAACTGATGACTGTGTGTATATTTATGTGATTTTGTGTGTGATTGTTTTATTAATATCTTCGATGGAATTTTAGAGTATAATGCATTTGCATGTCGATATTAAAGGAGTTCCTTATATCTCAATTTACTTCAGTTAATCTTCAATATTAATTGTACTGATATGATTTTTTTTTTTGTCACACATAAAAATTCCATACCTACTGCAGATGACATTAATTGACATATATTAATTTATGAATGTATGTACATTGTACAGTATGTATATACTCATGCCCAATCCCCACTTTTCCGATTTTGTTGTCTTTTTGTTTTCCTTTTTTTTGTTTTTTGTGGGTTTTTTTTGGGGTGGGGGCGACTTAAGACAGAGCCCGAATAGGGACATCACAACAGAAAACAATGAACACATAAAAACAAAATACAAATTCACACACATCTAGGCCATCCAGGAGAAGACCCAGAGACCAGGGTCACCTAGGTCCCTCCAGCACTTCCCCAGTCCCCCAGAGAGGTTCCGATCTCGGCAGGCAGACATGCAGCAGAGCGAAACCACAAGCCCTCCCACCACACTTCCAGGCGCACCCTTCATATAAACCGTCTCCCCGGGCCAGGCGCCTGATGGACTATTATTTAGTCCAACTTGCGCCCGACCCCTTCCCCCAAATGACCACGTGTTCACTTATCTATTCACAAGCATTCTCAATTCATTCCTGTTTATTACCACTTCCCTTGCCTGATCTACAGTCATTCCTCTATCATCCAAAGCTTGTCTTACACAGTCTCTCCATTTCAATGGGGAATTGGTATAGTTGGCCCTAATTCAATCAGGTGGCACTGGTTGAAATAATCTGCTAGTTAAACTGACATGGGGCAGAGGGTGAGGGATAGGGCTTTAATTATCAATAAAAAGTAAGAGTCACCATAATAGATATAGAACAATACAATTATATACAATTATATTATATACAATTATATACAATTTCCTAGATATATATTTGTCAACTTTCTACATCGGTGTTCATCAATGCTCTGTACAACCAATGCTCCTGTAGCTTCTTATAAATCGTCCACATAACGTTTAGCTTACATTATTTTATTTTCTATATGAGTGAGGGAGACAAAGGCAACAATTCATTCTTATTTGCTGTATATTTATTGTAGATTTAACCCTCTTCCCCCCCCTCATATAACGTTTAACCCTCTTCCCCCCCTCATATAACGTTTAACCCTCTTCCCCCCCTCATATAACGTTTAACCCTCTTCCCCCCCTCATATAACGTTTAACCCTCTTCCCCCTCTCATGTAACGTTTCCCCGAAACGTTATAGACTGCATCACCGTTGATTCATTTAAACTCCGCCTAGACAAATATCTCGCATCAAACCCGCGACTGACTGCGTTTGTAAATGAATAACTTTATTTTATCCCCCCCTCAGTTACTAACCCATCTAACTTCCTAATCCTGCCACGGACAATAGTTCCAGGGCAGTAATTCCCTTTCCAATGTTCCCTTACCCACTCTAAACCACTATTTGGACACTTGATCCTCAGTGTTTTGGAGGACAAGCAACCTAGAAGGGTCACTAGATCTGTTGTTGCTTGATTTCCTTTGTACTCCTTTGTACTCATCCACTAAAATGAGAGAGAACAGAAAACGAACTGGCAACTAAAACAATAATATAAAAAAATACTTCAGTTATATCCCATGAAACTAAAAAGACAATCAGGACACCAATCAGACCAATCAAAGTCAACAGTTTCAAACCATGCACCCTAAATCACATGAAGGGGGGATGGTTCACTTTTTGGGCGATTTTTGCATGTATTCATTATTTTTCTAGTTTCCCCCCTAGACCTCCATCATTTTTGCATGTATTCATTATTTTTCTAGTTTCCTCCCTAGACCTCCATCATTTTTGCATGTATTCATTATTTTTCTAGTTTCCTCACTAGACCTCCATCAAATTAAAAAAAAAACATACATTAGATCCCCCTTTTAGATTAATTTGTACATTTTTCGGTAGAAAAATGTCCCGGCCGAAGGCCGGTTCTTCCAACATTACAGTCTCACTCATTCGCCAGAGAAAAAATAGACACCTAAATAGCATGAAAGGATTGACGAAGAAATGGGGCGAAAGGTCTTAAAATCGACTAACTAATGGGGCAAACATCTTAACATCTGATCAGTAATGGGGCTAAACATGAGGGAGAAAGCCAGTGGTCCAGAAAAACGGTCTGCCTCCCCTTAAAACAACAAAAACATCCAAAATCACATTAAACACAAACGTCAATGGGTTCATATACGCATTAACCCTCTCCGACATATGACGCGGTTTTGAGCCTATCAGGGATACTTTAAAGCCTTTGTTACCATCAGGGGTATTTAGAAACCTTTAGTTTAGTTACTTCAACCTCTGCAGTTGTCTTTGAGTTAGCTGTGTTGAGCCTATTGGGGATACTTTAAAGCCTTTGTTACCATCAGGGGTATTTAGAAACCTTTAGTTTAGTTACTTCAACCTCTGCAGTTGTCTTTGAGTTAGCTGTGTTGAGCCTATTAGGGATACTTTAAAGCCTTTGTTACCATCAGGGGTATTTAGAAACCTTTAGTTTAGTTACTCCAACCTCTGCAGTTGTCTTTGAGTTAGCTGTGTTGAGCCTATTGGGGATACTTTAAAGCTTTGTTACCATCAGGGGTATTTAGAAACCTTTAGTTTAGTTACTTCAACCTCTGCAGTTGTCTTTGAGTTAGCTGTGTTGAGCCTATTAGGGGATACTTTAAAGCCTTTGTTACCATCAGGGGTATTTAGAAACCTTTAGTTTAGTTACTTCAACCTCTACAGTTGTCTTTGAGTTAGCTGGCCTTTGTTACCATCAGGGGTATTTAGAAACCTTTAGTTTAGTTACTCCAACCTCTGCAGTTGTCTTTGAGTTAGCTGTGTTGAGCCTATTATACTTTAAAAGCCTTTGTGACCATCAGGGGTACTTAGAAACCTTTAGTTTAGTTACTCCAACCTCTGCAGTTGTCTTTGAGTTAGCTGTGTTGAGCCTATTGGGGATACTTTAAAGCCTTTGTTACCATCAGGGGTATTTAGAAACCTTTAGTTTAGTTACTCCAACCTCTGCAGTTGTCTTTGAGTTAGCTGTGGGCAGAAAACTAATTTTGGAGAGGTAATTATAAGAGTGAGAGAACTCTATTTTTTATTGCTAATCTGGCAACCTCTGCGTCATATGAGCGTGAAAGGGTTAAGGAGAGGTATTTAGTTGATTCCCTAGACTTCCATCAAGCTTAAAATTACTCCCCCTTGACCCCCTTTCAAGATAAATTTGTACATTTTTTGGTAGAAAAATGTCCCGGCCGAAATCTGGTTCCCCTTAAATTACAGGCTCGCTATCGCTCGCCAGGAAAAAAATCTACACCTAAATGGCACGAATGGTCTTAAAATTGACAGAAATGGGGCGAGGGTTCTTAAAATTGCCAAACTAATGGGGCAAGCGTCTTTAAATCTCACAAGTAATGGGGTTAAACATGAGGGAGAAAGAGGTTCAGCAAAAAATCCTCCAGGTGGAAATCTCCCCTTAACTGTCACTTTTCCATGATTTATCGGCCGGGCACAAATTTTGGTAGGGGAAAACAGTAGAGGAGCTGGCATAAATTGTATTAATTTTTAAGTTTTTCCCATGGAACATAATTATTATATTATGCATAGAAGCGGAACTTGAGAGATATTAATTAATAATTAATCTGTTGAAGGAAAATCGCACTTTCCAGCACGATGACGAGACTCTTATAGAAGCTGAGATAAAAATCATCCTGGAGTCTCCCCTTATTAAAATTTTAAGTTGTTTCTGGCTATGATTTCTGTGCATAAACCTTTAACCTTAAAGCGGTGAATGTTAAGGCTCTCAGCCTATGCCCGAGAGGAAGTAAGTTGGAATATAGAAAAAAAAAAAAAAAAAAAAAAAAAAAAAAAAAAACGTCCTGGTTGGTGTAATGGTTAAGGTGGCAACAATCTGTGTGTGATAACCCAGGTTCGAATCCCGGTGGATCACATAATTATATACTTTAACTGATTTCATTGGGGGTGTTTGGTGTTGTGGTGAAATTAATAAAATATAGATTATATTTCCTAGCATTATATATTTTGCGGAAGAGACAGTAATTTCGCTAAAGTATGTTTCCAAAATATTTATACATTATACTGTGTAAAATATGTATCTGTCAGTACGTATTAAGGGGAGGTTTTTAGTGGGTTTCCTAGACTTCCATCAAGCTTGAAATTACTCCCCCTTGAACCCCTTTCCAGTTAAATTTGTAAATTTTTTGGTAGAAAAATGTCCCGGCCGAAGGCCCATTTCTCTTAAATTGCAGGCTCGCTATCGCTCGCCAGGAAAAAATCGACACCTAAATGGGACGAAAGGTCTTAAAAGTGACATAAATTGGATGAAAGTTCTTAAAATCGCCAAACTAATGGGGCGAACGTCTTAAAATCTCAAAAGCAACGGGGCTAAACATGAGGGAGAAGGGGGTAACGAAAAAAATCCCTTATGTGGAAATCTCCCCCTAAGTTCCATGGGTGGCGATACAGAGATGAAGTGGCAGGACACGACAGACAGACTCCCAAATGAAAGGATGAACTCGGTGTATTTGCGGAGTTGGAATGGAACAGATTACACAGCAAGTAGATCACATTGAAAAAAAATTGGAGTCACCCTGGCTCTAAAATGAGAGTCCCTGGTGATAAGGTGGAGAAGAAAGGGGAGGGATGAGAACTGAACTGAACACTCATTTAACAAAATAGTAGGAATAATTTGTAAGTAATTATAAGGAATAATATATTTAGAAGTTATAATTGGTTGCCAGAGTATATATATATATATATATATATATATATATATATATATATATATATATATATATACTCTGGCAACCAATTATATCTTCTAAATATATTATTCCTTATAATTACTTGCAAATTCTTCCTACTATTTTGTTAAATATATATATATATATATAGAGAGAGAGAGAGAGGAGAGAGAGAAACAATGGTATGAGCAGTGTCATGCAGGTGAAGGCAGTAATGGTTGCAAGGGTGAGAGAGAAGGGTGGAGAGAGCTAGATCATTACAAGAGTCATAAGGGTTAAGGGGGCCCACCTCGCTTGTTTTCTCTTTCTCTCCCTCTCTCTTTGGCTTTTATCCATTCGGCCCCATTCAGTCTACTGTTTTAAAACGTTTACCCCCATCCAGGTGTCAATATAAGCATATGTATATTTTTGTTGTGACAGCAAGCTAAATTTTTACAGTTTTCATAGCAAAATGTGTCCGTCGAAGCCGGATTTCTCCATAAAATGCTGGCTCGCTATCGCTCGCCAGGAAGAAATCGACACCTGGATGGGGATAAACGTCTTAAAACAGTTGGCTGAATGGGGCCGAATGGTTACAAGCCAGGGAAAGAGAGAAAAGGAGAGAAATATAAAAACAAAACCGGTGACCCCCCTTAAAATAGTCATAAGGGTGTGCCGGGCTGGAAAGAAAGAGATCATAGAAGTTGGGGTTTAGAAGTGAAGAGGAAACAGGAAAATTTACATAACATAAATTATTTGTAAATTAATTGGTGAGTTGGCCAAAACAAAAATGAATTTATCCCTAAGTGGTCTGATACACTTGTTCATACAATTACAATGAGAGATACTCCCATTGAAATTCCACCTCTGTCTTAAACTGTTTTCTTATTCTCATCTTCCTAAATAAGGTAGACTGGATGGAGTCTATAGTCTATTCAATGTAAGTAGACGAGACATCATGACCTCTATCCTCTGTAACTCAAAAAGGGCTAGAGCAAATTGGCTGTAAATTTCCACATATATTCCTTTACTGACTCTTCCCAGATGGTAGATATATTAGCTTGATTACTCTAGTCATTTTTTATTTAACGAGGTTAGAGGTCATGACTTCAAGCCTACTTACAGCGAATAGACTATAGTGGAGCCACTTTCCATGTACTGTATGGGAGTAGGACGTTCGTTAGAGTGTATATTTGCCTGATTATTCGTGAATACAATCTTGCCAGCTATGTGATTCATGATTGAAATAAGCTTTCATTGCTATACTAGATTTCGATTAGATTTGTTTATACACTACAACCTCTAATGATGGATGATGGCATGCTACCATACCTTCCATGTATCTGCGAAACCTTGTCAATAAAGTGCTCTTCCTCAGATGGTGTTATTTATCCATTCTGTCAATTTTTCAAGTACCGCTCAACAATAGTCTTTTAATATGTGCAGGAAAGGTTCTAGTATCTAGTACTCAATGAAAAGTTATTTCTCGTGTGTTGCCGTATTTTACAATGTTTAGAAGCTTTATCATTAACTTATAATGTCTGTAAATTTATGTAATTTATGTTGTTTGTGATTTTATGTCATGAATTTATAGTCCGTATTTAGGCTTACCGATGTATTTTTTCACGTTTTTCGCACCATGTTATTTTTCTTAGGCTTTATGAAATCATTGTAATTCACTACTATATCGGTGTTTTCTTATACAAGTGCTTCTGTTATTGTTTTAGACCTGTCTGACGAGGAAGCGTCTCCAAATCTTAGCAATAAAGAAACAAAGATAAATGTTTTCTTCCATCAAACTGTTTTTTTCTCTTCATCATTCGCCTCCGCTTTCCATGGAAAAGATCAATAGCTGATATATAAGAGAGAGAGAGAGAGAGAGAGAGAGGTCAGCAGTTTTCTGGGTTTGGAGATATTAATTCACATACACCACACACAGACAGAGTAGTTCGGATTGCAGGGCAAGTGAGTGGGGGAGGATGAGAAGGGATAGGTGGTGTGGGGATTGGTATTGGTGATGGCGAGGGCCTAGCTATGGTGTGTGAGGGAGTCCTGGGGGACTCAGAGGAGTCGGGTTACTTGAACTCCTCGTCCTCCATGGCCCTCTTGCGCACTGCGGTCCCCTTCATAGTGTGGGGCTTCAAGGTCCTTTTCCTGCACTGACCAGTCCCCAGCCCTGAATGGCACAGCCTACACCCTCTTCCCCCTAATGTTTGAGTCAGGGTCCCTGGGCTCCCCAGAAGAGTTCGTGTACATCTCCTCCTCCACTCTTCCCCTATAGGTTAGGGCTGTCTATGGTGTTAGGCGGTCCCCCTGTAATAGGGGTGTCTCTGGTGATAGCTGTCCCCCTGGTATCTGAAAGGGGCGTGGTTCCCCTGTAATAGGGGTGTCTCTGGTGATAGCTGTCCCCCTGGTATCTAAAAGGGGTGTGGTCCCCTTGTAATTGGGGTGTCTCTGGTGATAGCTGTCCCCCTGGTATCTAAAAGGGGTGTGTTCCCCCTGTAATAGGGGTGTCTCTGGTGATAGCTGTCCCCCTGGTATCTAAAAGGGTGTGGTCCCCCTGTAATAGGGGTGTCTCTGGTGATAGCTGTCCCCCTGGTATCTAAAAGGGGTGTGTCCCCCTGTAATAGCGGTGTCTCTGGTGATAGCGGTCCCCCTGGTATCTAAAAGGGGTTTGGTCTCCCTGTAATAGGGGTGTCTCTGGTGATAGCTGTCCCCCTGGTATCTAAAAGGGGTGTGCTCCCCCTGTAATAGGGGTGTTTCTGGTGATAGCTGTCCCCCTGATTTCTAAAAGGGGTGTGTCCCCCTGTAATAGGGGTGTCTTTGGTGATAGCTGTCCCCCTGGTATCTGAAAGGGGCGTGGTTCCCCTGTAATAGGGGTGTCTGTGGTGATAGCTGTCCCCCTGGTATCTAAAAGGGGTGTGGTCCCCTTGTAATTGGGGTGTCTCTGGTGATAGCTGTCCCCCTGGTATCTAAAAGGGGTGTGGTCCCCCTGTAATAGGGGTGTCTCTGGTGATAGCTGTCCCCCTGGTATCTAAAAGGGTGTGGTCCTCCTGTAATAGGGGTGTCTCTGGTGATAGCTGTCCCACTGGTATCTAAAAGGGGTGTGTCCCCCTGTAATAGCGGTGTCTCTGGTGATAGCTGTCCCCCTGGTATCTAAAAGGGGTTTGGTCCCCCTGTAATAGGGGTGTTTCTGGTGATAGCTGTCCCCCTGGTTTCGAAAATGGGTGTGTCCCCCTGTAATAGGGGTTGTCTCTGGTGATAGCTGTCCCCCTGGTATCTGAAAGGGGTATGGTCCCCCTGTAATAGGGGTGTCTCTGGTGATAGCTGTCCCCCTGGTATCTGAAAGGGGTGTGGTTCCCCTGTAATAGGGGTGTCTCTGGTGATAGCTGTCCCCCTGGTATCTGAAAGGGGTGTCTCTGGTGATAGCTGTCCTGGTATCTAAAAGGGGTGTGTCCCCCTGTAATAGGGGTGTCTCTGGTGATAGCTGTCCCCCTGGTATCTAAAAGGGGTGTGGTGCCCCTGTAATAGGGGTGTCTCTGGTATCTGAAAGGGGTGTGGTCCCCCTGTAATAGGGGTGTCTCTGGTGATAGCTGTCCCTCTGGTATCTAAAAGGGGTGTGGTCCCCCTGTAATAGGGGTGTCTCTGGTAATAGCTGTCCCCCTGGTATCTGAAAGGGGTGTGGTCCCCCTGTAATAGGGGTGGCTCTGGTGATAGCTGTCCCCCTGGTATCTAAAAGGGGTGTGCCCCCTGTAATAGGGGTGTCTCTGGTGATAGCTGTTCCCCTGGTATCTGAAAGGGGTGTCTCTGGTGATAGCTGTCCTGGTATCTAAAAGGGGTGTGTCCCCCTGTAATAGGGGTGTCTCTGGTGATAGCTGTCCCCCTGGTATCTAAAAGGGGTGTGGTGCCCCTGTAATAGGGGTGTCTCTGGTATCTGAAAGGGGTGTGGTCCCCCTGTAATAGGGGTGTCTCTGGTGATAGCTGTCCCTCTGGTATCTAAAAGGGGTGTGGTCCCCCTGTAATAGGCGTGTCTCTGGTAATAGCTGTCCCCCTGGTATCTGAAAGGGGTGTGGTCCCCCTGTAATAGGGGTGGCTCTGGTGATAGCTGTCCCCCTGGTATCTAAAAGGGGTGTGCCCCCCTGTAATAGGGGTGTCTCTGGTGATAGCTGTTCCCCTGGTATCTGAAACGGGTGTTTCCGGGTAGATGGGACTCGATAGCTTTGGCGGGCAACCTATCTAGGGGAGAAAAAAAACTACACAAATTACCGATGAGCGACAAGCTAATCGGTGCCACTTACAGGTGGCGATTTTTTTTAACAGATAACAGATAACAACAACAGCAGGATTCCAATCAAAACAATGAAAGTATAGTCTCTCAGTCCAAGCACTCCACATTCGAACAATAAGAACATCATTAATAAAATAAAGTAAGGAAATCGGACACCTCATTACTTTTTCTTCTCCTTCAGCCTTCATTACTTTAGTTTAGATAGATATTTTTTTTTTCTTTTTTTAGAACAATTGCTTTATTGATGCCCAAACGTTTTGGGATTATTATAAGGGGGGTCACCGTTTTGTTTTGTTTTTATCTTTCTGCTCTTTCGCTTATATATATTTTAAGGGAATCCGCCTCACTTTTTTTCTCTTTCTCTTTCCCTGGCTTGTATCCATTCGGCCCCCTTCAGCCAACTGTTTTAAGACGTTTATCCCCATCCAGGTGTCGATTTCTTCCTGGCGAGCGATAGCGAGCCAGCATTGTATGGAGAAATCCGGCTTCGCCGGAGACATTTTTCTATTGAAAAATTTACAAATTTATCTTGCTGTCAAAACAAAATATATATATGCTGGCTCGCTACCGCTCGCCAGGAAAATGTTGACACCTGGATGGGGTAAACGTCTTAAAACAGTAGGCTGAATGGGGCCGAATGGATACAAGCCAAAGAGAGAGGGAGAGAAAGAGAACAAAAGCGAGGTGGGCTCCCTTAAAAGACATTTATAAATACAATCATATCCAGGAACAAATATATATACACATTTGAACTCTGGGCTTAGGTATTCGCTGTAAGTAGGCGAGCAATCATGACCCCTAACCTCTGTAACTCAAAAACCACTAGTCGAGTAATGGAGCTAATATTTTTACCATTTGGGAAGAGTCCGTCAAGGAATAGATGTGGAAATTTACAGCCAATTTTCTCTAGCCCATTTTGAGTTACAGAGGTCATGATTTCTCGCCTACTTACAGCGAATAGACTATAGTGTACCATTTTTATTCAGGTTTTCACCTACGAAAATAAATGTATTTGTAGTTTGGAATTGCATCCCTATTTTTCCTTACATGTGCAAATTGGAAAAGAATGTAGAGATTAGTGTTCTTGCCTCTCTCTCTCTCTCTCTCTCTCTCTCTCTTTTTTTTTTTATCCTTTCCTTCAATTTTCCTTTTCTATCGGATATGCCATCTCTACTAGAATTAAGTCCTGACCACCTCGTTTGGATCGTAAGGTCTGTGTGGCCAGTGTATCTATGTAAATCTATGTATGTAAATATCTCTCCGTATGTACATTTTATACATGTATACCGTGCATGTGTTTACGAGCGTTTGTGTAATATTATGAGTGTAGGGTTGTGTAATTGTATGCGTGAACGTGTGTGCAATCTTGTGTGTGTATTATTATAAGTGTGTGTGTTTGTGTGTGTATTTACCTATTTGTAGTATACAGGAGTTGAGCTTTTTAGGCTCGTATTGTCCTGCTTCCTGAGTTACAATAATCAAACTTTGCCTTTGTGTGTGTGTGTGTGTGTGTGTGTGTGTGTGTGTTTGTGTATACTATCCCTACCCTATTTTCCAGTTCTACACAAATGAAAAAGGTGTTGTGGTAATTCATCCTGGACTCATGCATTATTTAGAAGTGGGGCCTGTGCAGGTGGTGGCATCAAAGGAAACTGAGAGAGAGAGAGAGAGAGAATTTGATTTTGCCCCGAGGGGCGAGTTTATTGAGCAGCGCCCCCCATCCTGTGAGGGGACAACCACTAGTAAGGCGATACATACTGCTCAAAGAGCCATTATTCCACTGAAACAACAGCATCGTCGTCTGGTTACATTCATATTTGTGTTTATAAATCAGGTCGGCATTATTCAGATGAGTTATTATAGTTTTCTCATTTAATTGTCGCATGGTCTGTATATACGTATCTCAAAAAAAAAAAAAAAAAAAGCAAGCAAGCTTGTAGTGACTGAATTATTAATTGACAGGTTGTAAATAATAGCACTACAGAACTAGTGCAATCGTATGAGGAGACTGTTCATATTTTCATTACATCAATGATTATTGAGATCATAGTTAGCTGAATACAATTATTACAAAAATAGGCAATGGTATAAATCAACATAATACATAATTTAATACAGGCGGACATAATCATGATCCGGTTCGTTGTGCACTGGGAGAGAGAGAGAGAGAGAGAGAGAGAGAGAGAGAGAGAGAGAGAGAGAGAGAGAGAGAGAGAGAGAGAGAGAGAGAGAGAGAGAGAGAGAGAGAGAGAGAGAGAGAGAGAGAGAGAGAGAGAGAGAGAGAGAGAGAGAGAGAGAGAGAGAGAGAGACTGTAGGTTAACCCAGCAGAACCAGTCTCATTACTTCCAATCAGTGAGCAGCAGTAATGAGATCGTTTGCTACCTACATAGGTCAACATAGGGTCCAATGAAAACATAAACATATATACATACACATAAATATATATAATTGTACAGTATACTATACTTATGAATTACATATTATATTGCAGTCGTATCTAACAATATTGCTTTGTTTGTACTGTTTTAGTCATGAATACTACAGACCAATTTTGCAGTCACCTGATATTCTATGCCTATTTGTAACTGATAAACTGCATTACTGAAGACAACTATATCTAAATGTGTCTATGCTGTATGGCGGTAAATAATGGTATTTTTAATTAATAAGTCTCTCTCTCTCTCTCTCTCTATATATATATATATATATATATATATATATATATATATACTGTATATATATATATATATATATATATATATATATGTTTCTAGTCTCTCAGTGGGGATCGAACCATCGACCATCAGGATGATAGCCGACGCTTTAATCAATTACACCACGGCAGTGGTATCGGCTATCATCCTGATGGTCGATGGTTCGATCCCCACTGAGAGACTAGAAACATTTAGTGGCTCACGTGTATTTGTGATACATTCTCAATATATATATAATATACATATGCAGTCTATACTCTCAGACATTTTGACCTTTTCCATTTTGCAAAATGCATAAAACTGGTGCTAGTAATGTGTGGTAATGTGTGAGTGCCGGTAGTGGGGTGGGGTTGGGGGGGGGGGGGGAGGCATTAGTGCTAAATGGTGGACATTACGAGAATGACTCGCATTACACTTTGATGTAATGCTCACATTTATTATTATGTAACTCTGTCTATCTATCTATCTACCTATCAAGTTATCATTCTCTCTCGCTCTCGCTCCCTCTCTTCTTTTCTATCTTTTCCTTCAACTTTCCTTTTCTATCGGATATGCCATCTCTACTAGAATTAAGTCCTTACCACCTCGTTTGGATCGTAAGATCTGTGTGGCCAGTGTATCTATGTAAATTTATGTACAAATCTCTCTCTCTCTCTATAATAATTTTGTGGAGTTTGAAAAGGATCTGTGATAGTAAAAAGGGTTCAGTGAGATAGTTCGAAGCCTGTTAATTGGTAGAGGCCCTTTTTTAGCTAAATAATATCGTTTAATAGTAGCCAGAATAAAGTGAAAAAGACATTACCGGCACAGAAAGGCTTCAATACCCCTCGTAAAACATCTGTGAGATAAAAAACATAACAAGAAGTATGGCCATCTTTCTGCCCTTTCCGTTTTTTTATGCAGCATATTTCTTTTAACTACACGCAGTAAATCTCCTGAACTGCACTTCATATATTTTACAGAACATGTATCTTTAAATAATTATAAATATTATGTATATACTATATATACAGTATATTTATTAATGGCATGTATTGAGAACGAATCTATGTCAGGTAATCATCAATAATACTGTACCTTGAGGTAAAGGAATTTTTGCTAGAGGTAAAGGAAGAGGCTAGCTCGCTGTCGATGGATATGCAAATCTTCAGATGAAAGTGAATCTGCTGAAGGATGAAAATCCAGCTTATGAATTTAGATTAGCTGAGTTTTGCCGGTCGAGTAAGGGAGATGGGGAGGGAATTGTTTCTGAAAAGTAAAATTCATGGAAAGTTAAGGGACCCCACCTCGCTTTTTTTTTCTCTTTCTCTCCCTCTCTCTTTGGCTTGTATCCATTCGGCCCCATTCAATCTACTGTTTTAAGGCGTTTACCTGCATCCAGGTGTCAATATTTTCCTGGCGAGCGGTAGCGAGCTAGTATATATATATTTATTTTTTGACAGCAAGCTAAATTTGTACATTTTTCGATAGAAAAATGTCTCCGGCGAAGCCGGATTTCTCCATACAATGTTGGCTCGCTATCGCTCGCCAGGGAGAAATCAACACCTGGATGGGGATAAACGTCTTAAAACAGTTGACTGAATGGGGCCGAATGGATACAAGCCAGGGAAAGAGAGAATAGGAGAGATATATAAAAAAAGCCGGTGACCCCCCTTAAAGACATCAAAGAAAAGAAAGTCACTCCAGGAAAGTAAGATAATAAGATAATGCAAGAACTATTAAGGGTAGGTTTTTAGTGTGTTCCCTAGACCTCCATCAAGCTTACAATTTCGCTCCCTAGACCCCCTTTCAAGATAAATGTGTACATTTTTCGATAGAAAAATGTCCCGGCCAAAATCGACACCTAAATGGCAAGTAAGGTCTTAACATTGAAAGAAATGGGGCGAAAGTTCTTAAAATCGCCAAACTAATGGATAGCGAACGTCTTAAAATCTCAAAAGCAATGGGGCTAAATATGAGGGAGAAAGGGGTCCAGAAAAAAAATCCCTCAAGTGGAAATCTCCCCTTAAGATATTCTTGCCCATACGAGTTGACTGTGGCGGAGGAAAGTTCAGCATGGGTGGATTTCCAAGTCCTGCATTGGGAGAGGGCCCTGCTGACGTAAGCATTGATGGTGGAGCACAGGTATCTATGAGGGCATTCACTCTGTCCATTGAGGCAAAGTCCGATGTTGGTGGGCTTAGTGTACACCTGGCTGTGACCAGGACGTCGAGAAAGGGGAGCTGTCCGTGGGTTGACTTTTCGTAGGTGAAATTAAGCACAGAGGAGGTGATAAACCGCAGCTCTTGGATGTCCTTAACGCGCGCAAAGATGTCATCCACGTACCGGCAGTCGATGGAGGGGCAGCCGGTAGACAGGAGTTCCTCTTCGATTGTATCCATAACGAAATTGCGAAGAGGACCCCCAGGGTGCTACACAATACACATAGCTACACCGTCAATCTGCTGGT
Organism: Paralithodes platypus; assembly: GCA_032716605.1. Taxonomy (NCBI): domain Eukaryota; kingdom Metazoa; phylum Arthropoda; class Malacostraca; order Decapoda; family Lithodidae; genus Paralithodes; species Paralithodes platypus. The sequence goes on from CM064539.1 coordinate 3,094,121, forward strand.
AGAGATATCCTCGAGGGCAAGTGAAGGGGGCCTCCTTGGTACCAATCTCCAGCAGCGTCCTTAGGGCTTTCTACGGGATGTCTAGGGGCTGGAGGTGGGAGTGGTAGGCACGTTAGATGGTATAGTTGATAGTTCTGCCCACCGGCACATTGGTAAACAAACTCTGGACATCAGTCAAGCACTAGTCAACAATAACTATAACTATTCTGAAGTACAACGGACCGCCAATCTACTACTTGAAAAATGGTACCAAAACCAACCTTCCACTCCCTCCAACCACGACATCAAAATGTATTATAAAAGCCCTATGTTATCCGAATGCAAAGCTGATTAGGCCATAATGCAGGTTATCATCAAGAACAACGTCTACCCCACCGACCCAGGACAACAAATCAAACTTATTATCTACTAAAAATCCCGGAAAACCTAGGGGTGGAATTTTTAAACATTTCTTTCCCTTCGCAGCACCTAATATCGAACGAATATTGTGGGAATGAGTGTTGTTTACAGAGATTACACGGATTAGCACTCCCATATCTCAAGGTAACGTAATTTTTCAAGTTATTTCGTCCATTAACGGCTCTGCGAAGGGATTTTTTTTTTTTTAAGAATACCACTCCTAATCTCCTCCTCCGGAATAGACCTACCACCAACAAGACGTCCTTCCAAGAAGATCATGTTATTTAACGACATACATGTAACAATGTGGACTGCGGGCCACTCTCTTATGTCGGAATGACCACGACCAAATTGACAAGACGAACATAAACATTTTGCTCTATTATTCTCGGATATTTTTCAGAGTATGGTTAATTTTTTAGTTGAGCTGAAAATACGGAACAACTATTATGACATTATGTTAAATTATACGCTACATACTGTACATACAAGGAAACTATGATAATAACCTCTAACTGAGAATTAATGACTAGCCCAATTTCAGTGAATCTGAATTATAACACTGACAACATGCCAAATATGTCTTACGTCATTTACCAGATTAACATAACACCGGTACTTAAAATGTTCGCTCATTTAAAATAGCTTATCCGCAAAGTAAAACTGGAAAGCAAACTTGAATTGTCTTTGTTCCTGCACTGTGAATTATATCTTAAATAAAAGCAGGGTCCATTACCGGAGCTTAAATAAAAACCCTGATATCATGGAATCATAATAATTCCTTTAGAGGCACAACTACCAAGGGTAAATAACCGAGGGCTTGAATGTTTTAACGAACGTATGCCGGCTTAGCTTTCCCTTGCTCTCTTTCGCTCACTTCTGTGGTGTAATGGTTAGAATGTTTAAAATCTGTGTGTGATAACCCAGGTTCGAATCACGATGGATCACTATTATATGCTTTCATTAATTTCGATGGAGGTGTTTGGTGTTGTGGTGAAATTAATAAAAATATAGATTATTAGTAGGTTCAGGGATATTTAGTAGTTAGGTCTGTCTATATGATCTGTGCCCCATGCATATTCTTTCCTCTCACTTAACCGTTAGGCTACCATAGTGCGGTTGGGAATATGAACATGATTAGATTAATATTCAGTATTCGAGAATGGATAATAAGTCGTAGGCGTGTGCATAAACCTTTAACCGTCTTGGTGGTGTAATGGTTAGAGTGTTTAAAATTTGTGTGTGATAACCCAGGTTCGAATCCCGGTGGATCATAGTATATGCTTTCATTAATTAAAATGGAGGTGTTTGGTGTTGTGGTGAAATGAATACAAATATAGACTATCCTACCCCACGACTACCACCTCTCCCTACCTGTACTGTTCCCTCCTTACCTGACCTGTTCCCTCCCTACCTGTACTGTACCCTCCCTACCTGTACTGTTCCCTCCCTACCTGTACTGTACCCTCCCTACCTGTACTGTACCCTCCCTACCTGTACTGTACCCTCCCTAGCTGTACTGTTCCCTCCCTACCTGTACTGTACCCTCCCTACCTGTACTGTACCCTCCCTACCTGTACTGTACCCTCCCTACCTGTACTGTACCCTCCCTACCTGTACTGTTTCCTCCCTACCTGTACTATACCCTCCCTACCTGTACTGTACCGTCCCTAGCTGTACTGTTCCCTCCCTAGCTGTACTGTTCCCTCCCTACCTGGCCTAAGCTTCATTTAGACATCATCGCCATTCTCTTCATTCTATTCCATTACTTCTTCATCTGTGTTCCATTCCTTCTTTTCCAATGTCTATTTTTGTTCACTCACTCACTCACTCACTCACTCACTCACTCACTCTCACTCTCTCTCTCTCTCTCAGTCCAGAGGCAACTAATTGGATAGTGTGTTGGCTAACATGTAGACACTACCGAACTGTAATTAATAGTATTTTTTCTAAGCAAATCCTTGTCAATTTCGAAGTTCGCTGGGATATAATCCAGGAGCAATTAATGTTATCATATGTGCCAATAACAGCGATGTTGGTTTGCTGGTAGTTGTTGTTGTTGTTGTTGCTGTTCCCCAAGCTGCCTGGCCGAACAGCCCCAAGGCCCCGAGCAAGGCCAAGGCCATAACCGAGCGCCCCCACAGAACCCTCCCTGCCGACCACAATAAAGCCTGGGTGACCGAAGCCACTCCATGGCGGGGAGCTGGGGAGGGTGAGGAAACGCCCGGGAAACCAAAGCCCCACCCAGGGCCCTGTGCCCCTCAGCAATTATGAAGAGAAAGTTGAGGGGCAAAGGAAAAATGTGACGCTTTGGCTTCCAATCTTGGTAGATTGGGGGGTCAATCCACGGAAGAGACGCCGTCACTTGAGATCTAGAAAATATATAAGTAAATGGAACAGTCAGAGTAAGCTATGGATATGGCAGAGATCGTTCAGTTCTCACTCTGATAGACCAGCCCATCACCAGGCTGGTTGTTGTTATAAATGTTATAGAGTACATTTAATTTGAGGTATAATTGACCGGTCCTGAAGAACAACTCCGCATTTATATAAATCAAGAGATGTCTTGCACTCTACAATGGCCAAATATGGACACTTATGGAATAGGTTATGCAATTTATATGATTAGATTAATATCCAGTATTCGAAAATGGATAATAAGTCGTAGGCGTGTGCATAAACCTTAACCGTCTTGGTGGTGTAATGGTTAAGGTGTCTAAAAATCTGTGTGTGATAACCCAGGTTCGAATCCCGGTGGATCACATATATGCTTTCATTAATTTCATAGGAGGTGTTTGGTTGTGTGGTGAAATAAAAAAAAAAAATAGAATACTACTTAAACAGGATACAGAGCAATGGCTAACAGTCTAATTTGGGTCGTGAATCTTATTAATATATAATAAGACTAAGCTATGATAATTGATGATATATGTGGCAACACATAAACTACACAGCTAACTTAGTTTTAAATATGTTTGTGAATGTTTACTAGTAATGCATTGGCCTGAACATTCTGTAAACAAAAACACGTAAATATAAATCTATATGCAAACTATTTTAAGTGTAAGATATGCTCTACCTGGGACAAACTTTAATTTCAGTTATAAATAGTTGTTCAGCTGAGCAGTTTTAAACGTCGAAGTTCTGGAAACGATTATACGATTTTATTAAACTTAGGAAGGACGTCTACCCATTAAAAAGGCTACAGATTATCTCAATTAATCCTTTTAACCACCATATATCTTTCCAAAGTTTTATGAAATATTTTACATTTAGCTGAAAAAACTAAACAAAAAGACAACGCCGGTACTGTAAGGGTTAATCATAGTAACAGCTGAGAACCCCTCCCCCCCCCCTCTCTCTCTCTCTCTCTCTCTCTCTCTCTCTCTCTCTCTCTCTCACTGACATGAACGTAAACACTCTATTAAGGGGAGATATCCACTTGAGGGACTTTTTTCTTGACCCCCTTCTCCCTCATGTTTAGCCCCATTGCTTTTGAAATTTTAAGACGTTCGCCCCATTAGTTTGGCAATTTTAAGACCTTTCACCCAATTTATGTTACTTTTAAGACTTTTCGTCCCATTTAAGTGTCAATTTTTTCCTGGCGAGCGATAGCGAGCCTGCAATTTAAGAGGAATCGGCCTTCGGTCGGGACATTTTTCTACCGAAAAATGTACAAATTTATCTTGAAAGGTGGTCATGGGGGTGTAATTTCAAGCTTGATGGAAGTCTAGGGAACACACTAAAAACCTCCCCTTAAGCACGCCTCCGAAACAGAAACACAGCATTATAGATTTTCAAAGTCTGCCTCTACGTCAGAATAATGGCCAACACTGCACGGCAAAGTCTGAACGAACACAGCTTTCCTGAATATATTGTGTATTTACAACGTCCCCGGATAATAAACCTATCTATCTATCTATCTATCTATAGGCTCAGGCCCAATCCCCACTTTTCCTATTTTTTGGGTGGTGGTGGTGGGGGGGGGGGGGTCGACTCAAGACAGAGCAAGAATAGGGACAACACAAAACACAACAGAAAACAATGAACACACAAAAACAAAATCCAAATTCACACATAATAATAAACCAAAACAACACATTTCCGCTTTCGTTATAGATTGCCGTGGCAAAACTGATGTCGGAAAAATTGACCACTTGCGAGTTTCTGGCTATAAGGAAGTTGGAGCTGTAGACATCGATATTAAACAGAAATGCAAAAATAATGTAAGTTATTAATGGATAAATGGTATGTTGAATTTGGTTTTATCTATTTATATAATTACTACGCCCGTATGTTAGCAGTAAATTATGTTAAATATCGTTGTCCACAGCTCCAACTTCCTTATAGCCTGAAACTCGCAAGTGGTCAATTGCGAACAGCCCATGGAGCGGGTACCGTTAAATCCACTTTGCCACGCAGCCCACAAGTTTATCCACAATTTTTTTCCCGTGATTGAAAGATTAGCGCCAACAAGCACGACATGAAATATGGTGATCGGTGAAAGCAAACCCTAGCCAAATTGAAACTATCTATTCGATGTAAGTAGGCGATAAATCATTACCTCTATCCTCTGTAACACAAAAAGGTCTAGAGCAAATTGGCTGTATATTTCCACATCTATTCCTTGACTGACTCTTCCCAAATGGTAGAAATATTACCTCAAATATTCTAGTTGTTTTTTAGTTACATAGGTTAGAGGCCATGATTTTTCGCCTACTTACAGCGAATAGGCTATAGGATAAGAGAGATTCAGTTAGGTCAGAGTAGGTCAGGTAATAAATAAATAATTTTGGTATCATGGCGCCTATCTAATATTTATTTCAACTCTCATTAAAATAATTTGATTTAGTTTAAGGAATATCTATGGGCGTCAGAGAATGAATGCAGAACGATTTTACCCTCTTTGATTCGCAGAGCTCCTCCTTGAGTTGAGTAAAAGTGTCTAATATTAACCAACTTAGATAAACGACACAGCACAGTCTGGAGTCATCTATAGCCAACTTTAATATGGAGTTTCCTAAATATATTAAAATGTTATTGATTATATATTATAATAAAAAAAAAAAAAAAAAATCAAGGGTCAGGATAGTTTCCAACATCAATGTACAATCACCACCCGAAATATTTCCATGGTAAAGTGGTCGATCTAAAGTCGCCTGGAAAAGCGGTCGTGTTATTCGGCCTTAAACAAACTCAAACACCGTCCCTCAATGTTGAACGGCAAAATAAATATTGCCTCTGGCGCTATGAACGTTAGGCGCCAAAATAAACGTTATCTCTGGTTTACTAAATGTTGCACGCCAAAATAAACGTTATCTCTGGTTTACTAAATGTTGCACGCCAACATATATACGTTTGCCTCTGCTTCCCTTAATATTGCACGCCAAAATATATACGTTTGCCTCTGCTTCCCTTAATATTGCACGCCAAAATATATACGTTTGCCTCTGCTTCCCTTGATATTGCACGACAAAATATATACGTTTGCCTCTGCTTCCCTTAATATTGCACGCCAAAATATATACGTTTGCCTCTGCTTCCCTTAATATTGCACGCCAAAATATATACGTTTGCCTCTGCTTCCCTTAATATTGCACGCCAAAATATATACGTTTGCCTCTGCTTCCCTTTTAATATTGCACGACAAAATGACAGCAGCCTATAGTCTATTCCTGTAAGTAGGCGAGAAATTATGACCTCTATCCTCTGTAACTCTAAAATCGCTAGAGCAAATGGGCTGCTAATTCCCACATCTATTCCCTGGCTGACTCTTCCTGAATGGTAGAAATATTTGCTCGATTACTCTAGTCGTTTTTTAGTTACAGAGGTTAGAGGTTATGATTTCTCGCCTACTTACAGCGAACAGACTGTAGTTCTGGTTCCCTGAATATTGAACGCCGAAGTAAACATTGCCTTTGGGTCCCTATATGTTGCCCGCCAAAATGAACGTTGCCTCAAATTCTCTTAAAGTTGCATGCCAAAATATATGCTTCTTTTGGTTCTCTGGATCATTCGAGACAATTAACCACTTGCAAGTTTAAGGCTATTAGGAAGTTGGAGCTGTTGTTGTTGTTTTTCCCCAAGCTGCCTGGCCGAACAGCCCCAAGGCCCGAGAAAGGCCAAGGCCACAACCGAGCGCCCCCACAGAACCCTCCCTGCTGACCACAATAAAGCCTGGGTGACAAGCCACTCCATGGCGGGGAGCTGAGGAGGGCGCGGAAACGCCCGGGAAACCAAAGTCCCACCCAGGGCCCTGTGCCCCTCAGCAATTATGAAGAGAAAGTTGAGGGGCAAAGGAAAGATGTGACGCTTTGGCTTCCAATCTCGGTAGATTAGGAGGTCAATCCACGCAAGAGACGCCGTAAACAAAAATGTAATAATAAAGCAGATTTCTGATGGCTAAGGAGTATGTTGAATTGAATTTTATGTATTCATATATGAACTACAACCGTATTTGAGCTGGTAATTTTACTAAATATCGATGTCTACAGCTCCAACTTCCTTATAGCCTGAAACTCGCAAGTGGTCTATTAACGTTGCCTCTAATTCAATTTAACGTTACACGGCAATGTAAACGTTACCACTGGTTCCCTAAATGAGAGAGAGAGAGAGAGAGAGAGAGAGAGAGAGAGAGAGAGAGAGAGAGAGAGAGAGTAAATATCGCACGGCTGATGTATGCCCTGTCAAAGACGGTAATAAATTTCCTTATAGACAGATTCAGCGAACAAAAAGTGGCTCAAAATTGAAAGCAACGGAAAACTAAACACAAATAACAAATTTATGTTCTTGGAGTTGAGGGTGGGGATGTAAGGATAAAGCCGCTGTCACACGAGCGCTTATTCCGTCAATTTTCCATGAGCAAGTTTTTTCTCGTATCATTTCGGGCCATTTTCGCACTGGTATCGGTAACTAGACTGAAGGTAGATTATGTTAGGCGGCGGAATTCTGATAAAGTGTAATTTTTTAAGCTTCCAGACCATAATTGCCCGTAAACATTGCTCGAAAAAGGCTCGTGTGACTCCGGCTTAACACTTATATACTATATTCTGGCTACTATTAGACGATTTGATTCAGTTTCCAAAGGGCCTCCAGCAATTAACAGGCTTCGAACTATCTCACTTAACCCTTTTTACCACAACAGATCCTTCTTAAACTGCAATAAATCGTCTACATTTAGGTAGACAATATTAAATAAGACGTCGCCGGTACAGAAAGGGTTAAATAGTTCCCTAGAGAACACATAATATATACATATATTTCCCAAATACTCTAAATCAACCGTTTTGGATATAACTACCGATGTTGTCATGGGTGTAAATAAATACTCGATACGAATCAAGTATATTTAGTATATTACAACATTTATTAATTCTATATTCTATATACTGAGGCCCAATCCTCACTTTTTCCGATTTTTTTGTTTTGTTTTTAACTCATACTAGGGACAACACAACAGAAAACAATGAACACACGAAAACAAAATACAAATTCACACACATCTAGGTCATCCAGGAGAAGACCTAGAGACCAGGGTCACAAAATATACAATATATACAATATATAGATGTATGAAAGAATCACAAAACAAATGTATACACAAACTAAACATGTGGCTATCATAATGTGTGGTGAATAGAAAATGCACCGCTGATAATTATACATGCCCGGGGGAACTCGCACATATATTCCCAAATAGGCATAAACACTTGGCACAGGATGACACTCTGTGGGGTGGTGGAAAGGTTGATGCTATAATGAGAGAGAGCGAGAGCGAGAGCGAGAGCGAGAGAGAGAGAGAGAGAGAGATAAAATCGCACGGCTGATGTATGCCCTGTCAAATACGGTAATAAATTTCCTTATAGACAGATTCAGCGAACAAAATGTGGCTTAAAATTGGAAGAAAAGGAAAACTAAACACAAATAAGTAACACCCCGTTCTTAACATTAATCATCAACTACAAACTCCAATGTACATGAATAAACTAATGAAAGAATATGGACCTTCCGGGATTCGAACTCGGGACACCACACCCAGAACAAAAGCACCTAAACCATTACACCACCATCACAAATAACAAATTTATGTTCTTGGAGTTGAAGGTGGGGATGTAGGGATAGCACTGTATCAATGCTAAATAGTTCCCTAGAGAACAAATGAATATATTTCCCAATTACACTGAATCAACCATTTTGGATATAACTAACTGTGTTTTCATGGATGTAAATAAATACTCGATACGAACAAAGTTTATCCATCTATCTATCTATATACTCAGGTCCAATCCCCACTTTTCCTTTTTTTTTATATAATATATAAAAAAAAAAGGAAAAGTGGGGATATACTGTATATTTTGTAATATACAATATTATAGTATATTACAAAATATACAGTATATCTGTATGAAAGAATCACAAAACAAATGATTACACAAACTAAAGCAGTGGCTATCAGAGTGTGTGGTGAATAGAAAATGTACTGTTGATAATTACATGCCCTGCAGCCCTGGAGAACTCGCAAATATATTCCCAAATACACATAAACACTTTGCACGGGATGACACTCTGTGGGGTGGAAAGGCTGATGCTATGTGAGAGAGAGAGAGAGAGAGAGAGAGAGAGAGAGAGAGAGAGAGAGAGCTACTAGAAGAGAGAGAGAGAATGGAGAGTTATGGAGCAGACAAGGAGAGAGAGAGAGAGAGAGAGAGAGAGAGAGAGAGAGAGAGAGAGAGAGAGAGATTAAAGGGGCTACAGCGAGTGAGAGGATTGATTAGAAATCGTGTTGACCAAACGTGGGTTGTTTAAAAAGTGGAAAATATGGAATAGTAAATAGTAGTTGGCTGATTGGTTATAGAACTTTGTGCATTGGCTCGCAAAGGTCAGTCTGTGTATTCTGGCAGAGGTTTGCATCCAGTCAATTAACGAATCCGTAACGAAACATACAACCTAAGCCCTACCACATTCACTACTACTTCTTAAATTGTCTGCTTCACCTCCAGTATCTTTTCTCAGTCCAATCTCTGATGTACTGTAGATCTCACTAACTTTCATAACTTTCTTTCTTTCAGAGATAAATAAACGACAACATTAAAGTCAACAATTAAAAGACAAGCCATTTAAACACTACAAATCCAGTCACTCAAAAGCGACACTCAGCTACATGCACGTCCCCCTGAAGTCCATCCCTCAGAAACCCTCCTTTCCCGTGAGGACAGAGTCCACCTGGCTAGACAGCGATGTGGGCACCATCTAGCCCTTCTGAGTTATCAGAAGAGGCTGGATGACTCCGTCCAGGACACCTGTCCGGGTTGTAACACAACACCGCACTCTATCAAGCAAATTATGGAAGACTGCATAACACACAATCACTTACGCCAACAACACAACACACACTCCTTGAGAACTTTGTGAGAAAACCTGGTCTCGGCCGTGGCCTTTCTTATGAGATCGGTGCTGTTTGGCCAGGCCGCCTAGGGAACGACTACTACTACTACAACCCTAAACATTTGTTGTACTACCAGTGTCTTCTGCTTGACCTCCTGTACAGTTGGCCAAATGAATTTGCATACACATCATGATTATATGGATGGAAGCAAAATTAGCGTCATTGACTTACTAGAATAGTTCCCTGTATAATAGTTATTTGATCACATAAATTAACCACTGCATTATCATTTAAACTTTTAAGTCAATCATACTATTTTTCCTTCCATGTATAAAATCACAGAGTGTGTACTAAATTATATAGACAACTGTAGTTTGTCCCTATCCCACCTCTGAAAATATTCCCCCAACCTTCAGCAGTTGTGTCGTCCTCTGTTTCATTAGAGAGAATTTGGAGACGCATGGTTGAGTGCATAGGAGCGCTGTACCTTTGTCGTTTGTTGGCTAGCCTGTAATGGGGTGTGTTCATGTCCCTCGCATGGCCGGTCAGGTGTTTGAAGTTGCCTCTGACATGATGATGCGCAGTTAAGCTTGGTTCACATATAGGCCTACACGAATTAACGTCCCGTCCGGCCCCGACCTCTTAATTCGCCTGCAAACGGGCAAGGATGCCGGAAAAATCGCCTATGGACGGTACAGGGATGTGTGGTGTTGCCAGCACACGGGAGGGGGGGCGGGAGGCGGCGACCATTTTGTGCATGCATAACATGGTCGGTGTGGGCCGGGGCAACTGCCACAGAACGTGTCAGGCCGGGACACACATGGGAGCATTCGGCATCTATACGCCAACTGGGGGGGTCTAGACGCCAACTGGGGGGGTCTAGACGCCAACTGGGGGGTCTAGACACCAACTGGGTGGGTCTAGACGCCGACAAATGGGATGAGAACGGCGGCAAAAAACCGTTGGAAGGAGAGTCGGCGATGTGGCACCGTCGCGTCACGTGAGCTGGTGACACCTCACGTCCGTGTACCGACCATAGGCGATTTTGCCGGTGTCCCTGCTCATTTGCAGTCGAATTAAGGGGTCGGGGACGGACGGAACGTTAATTCGTGCATGTGTGAACCGAGCAAAAGGGGTCGGGGATGGACGGACCATGGGGCCTCCAGATTGATGCCGTCCTGCCTATTTTTTTGGTCGTGGCCGGACGGGATGTTAATTCGTGCATGTGTGAACCGAGCTTAAATCAAACCTAAACTATGCAACTATTCTTTGCTATCACTATCTTCAGTATAACGTCCTGCACCATTCCCTGCAGTATTGGTGGTGTAATGGAAAACATCTCGGAATACCACACAACGGTCCCAAAATCGTGCACAGTTAGGTCTTGGAATATTGGTCGCAAGCATTGCAAGCTGGTACTATCTCCCTTGAGCACGGTCGGCTAATAGGTCCTCTTGCTTCTTTGTTTAGGGACCTTCGGGTATCCAATGCGTTACATGAGAAGCATTCTCTCTCAAGAACACTACACAGATAGGACCTTTAAACCGTGTCATGTGTATGTGTATCGCCATTCCTGCTGAGAGAGAGAGAGAGATAAGAGACAGCTAGAGAGGAAGGGAAGGGTGTTGGGTCATTTACATACAGAGGAGAGATTGGGAGAGGTCCAGGGAGAGTAGAGAGGGGGTAGGGGTAGCTGAAGGGGGTAGGGGGGGGGGGTCTCTAGGATAGAAGCTAAGTGGCTGAAGCATTAGAGGATGTGCTGCCAAGATTTATTATGGGTAATCCGGGACCCCAACTTATACGATTTTAAATACTTGGCTTCCGGAGACTGGAAAGTAAATAATTTATGATGAACATTAGAACTTTTGGTAAGTAGAGGTGTTGCAAAGGAGAATTTCATACCGTGGAATTAATACATGGGATTATTACTTAACCCCTACTGTACCATAGGGTACAGTAATAAAAGTCCCCCCCCCCCAGTCCCAAGCAATGTGGTCAAAATGGCAAGATATAACAACCTCCCACCTCAAAAGATGGAGGAATACTGGCTCTCCCAGCCTGCAAAGGCTTGGATATAAGCTGAGAAGTGTTGCCAACTCTAGAGCAGTGCTCAAATGGTCGTGGTACCAGGCACTGCCTGATACTGGCAGTTACAAGGATTGTATATTACTGACGGCTCTCTGCCATCACTGGGACTGGGGAGTGATTTATCTATTGACGGCAGGGAGCCGTCGCTGGTACTGAACGGGTTAAGCAATCTATGAATGTGTTCGATTGCATTATCTTATTAGTCTATGCAAATAAATTTGATATCAGTACAAATAGTTTTGCCTATAGTAAAAATAACATATCTTGACGGAAAATTGCGGTAAAATATAGTTTTCATTACCTTTTAAAAATATTGTATGTTACAAGTTCAGTCGTCATATCAACCTGCAAGCTACCCATAAGTAATATTTACGGTACACTCGGATACTCATACAAATTAGTGGACTTCACCTATTTCTAGTATGGAAGCATATCTCTGGAAACAAACTTATTAATAGCATTTTCTATAAATCAACTACGAAACTATATATGCTATTTATTGAAAAGCTAGTTCCATAAATTGTTTAATCCAGATAGATATAATTGCATAGAAAAAATCACAGGTGGTCCACGAATTCTCCTGAGTGGGCTAGAGAGTATGGTATCCAAGTGTACATGTAAAAAAAAAAAAAAAAAAAAAAAAAAAAAAAAAAAAATAGTCAGTGTTATTTCAGCTGATGTTAAAATGAATCTCTTAGCAAATTATTTCTCGATCGTTAGTGGCGGACTGTGACACTACTATATCTTTGCGTTTGTTTAATGTTGAGTTAATGTTGTATGGTAAAGATATACCAGACAGCCAGACATTCCTCATCCCGCCCTTGTTAATATAGATCACTCGTAAGCGGAACATCCTTTTTAAACTCAGCCTTCGTAATTGCCGAACGCAGCAACACACTCCAACAATTGTTATAGCTTGTTCTGGTAATAATGCCTTCACGGATAACATTAATCCCTCGACATTCACTGATAACCTTAATAATATTATTTAATTACCACCAAACCTGATAATGTTTTCCTTATTAAGGAAATCGTGTAGTTGGGCTTAGAAACGTTTTAATTCAGCAAATCCTAGAAAATAAGTATCGAGAAATTAATTGCAAAGGATTACATTTTCAGTCAGGTGAATTAACCGTAGTACTAATGCAGCAAAAACCTTCGCAATAAAGCCTCCTAATGCGTGCAATATCTGTTTAGTTAACCCATTCAGTACCAGGGACGTCCTTTTCATCATATTCTGGCAGCTATTAGACGATTCTATTCAACTTAAGAAGGACCTTTAGCAATAATAAGGCTTCTAACAATCTCAACCAACCCTTTTAAAACTACCACAGATTCTTATTAAACTGCACAAAATCGCCTAAATATAGCTAGGTTTAAGGGGAGATTTCCACTCGAGGGATTTTTTTCTGGACCCCTTTCTCTCTCATGATTAGCCCCATTGCTTTTTAGATTTTAAGACGCTCGCCTCCTTTATTTTGACGATTTTAAGAACTTTCGCCCCATATCGGTCAATTTTAAGAACTTTCGTGCCATTTAGGTGTCGATTTTTTCCTGGCGAGCGATAGCGAGCCTGTAATTTGAGAGGAACCGGCCTTTGGCCGGGAAATTTTTCTACCGAAAAATGTACAAATTTATCTTGAAAGGGGGTGTAGGGGGTGTAATTTTAAGCTTGATGGAGTTCTAGGGAAGACACGAAATACCTCCCCTTAATAGGACGAGCCTGTACAGATGGGGTTAGGTATCGATAATCACTGGAAAGGATTACATTTGCAGTCAGGTGAATAAACCATAGTACTAATGCAGCTAAAACGTTCGCAATAAAGCCTTATTATGCGTGGAATATCTTTATAGTTATGGGGGGGGGGGGGACCTGCTTTGTTCTCTTTCTTGGTTGTATCCAATCGGCCCCATTCAGCCTACTGTTCTAAGACATCTTCCCCATCAAGGTCTTAATTCTTTCCTGGCAAGCGATAGCGAGCCAGCATTGTATGGAGAAATCCGGTTTCGCCGGAGAAATTTTTCTATCGAAAAATTTACAAATTTAACCAGCTGTCGAACACATTACCCATAATATGGTGGCTCACTATCGCTCGCCAGGTATAAATCGACACCTGGATGGGGATAAACGTCTTAAAACAGTAGGCTGAATGGGGCCGAATGGATACAACCCAGAGAGATTAAAAAACAAAAAAAAAAAAAAAAAAAGTCACCCCCCTTAAAGGGAAGAAACACTAGCATAAACCACATTGCATCAAAATATATATAATGGATATGAACCTTGTGTAAATGACCCCGTGAACATTTCTCTACATATGCACCACCCCGTCTGGGAGATGGAAGTGTTTGTTTTTGTGGTCGGTGGGCCATATCACATCACAGGTCCATATACTGTATAGTTTTCAATACTCCCTGTAAAGCTGGTATCACACGAGAGCTTTTATATAGTCAACATTCGACGATCAAATTTTTCTGGCAACATTTCTGGAGTATTTTGCACTGGTATCGGAAACTAGGCTGATGGTACATGAATTTAGGTGACCGAAAAAGTTTAAATGTTTACCTCATGAGCTGCCAGACCAGTGTTGAGGATAAATGTTGAGGGAAAAAGCGCTCGGGAAGTAATAGATAATGGTAGTAGATAATGGTAGTAGATAATGGATAATAGATTAATGGATGGGGACAAAAGAATCTAGTTTCCTTTAATGCACAGAAAACCAAGTACATTCAATTTTCTAACCGACAGAATCTCACTGACTCCCATATATTTTTTAATGATGTAAATATTCCCACTTCCCCTAGTATTGACATTCTCGGTGTAACATTAACTACTAACTTGAGCTGGACCCATTATGTTAGAAGCATTGCTAAGAATGCCTCTAAAAAACTGGGACTCCTGTACAGAGTTCGAGAATTCTTCACTGACGAGCAGTTGGCCGTAATATATAAAAGTCATGTGCGTTCTCAGATGGATTACTGTTCACCTCTGTGGGGTGGAAGTGGAGTGGTTGCATTGAGGCAGTTGGACAAAATTCAAAATAAAGCTATTAGATTAATCAATAACCCTGCAATCACACAGGACCTTCCTACATTATCCATACGAAGAAACGTTGCATCCCTTGCATTATTCTACAGATATTTTCACAGCAATTGTTCCGAGGAACTTGCTTCAATTGTGCCGCCTCTCCACATCTTTCCCCGTAGAACTAGGGCAGCTGAGAGCGCCCATGAATTTACACTTTCCCCTCCACAATGCAGAACTTCTGCTTATCAGAATTAATTTATCCCCAGAACTACTACTCTTTGGAATTCACTTCCCTCGAATTGCTTTCCACAAACTTACAATCTACAAATGTTTAAATCCAGTTGTTAAAAACATTTTATGAATGGAGGATGCCTTTAGGCACATGGACCTTTTTGTTTTGTCTGTGTTTTTCCTTCCTCCGTTCATTGTCTCAAAAAAAAAAACAAAAAAAACAATGGTAATAGATAATAGTAGTAGATAATGGTAGTAGATAATGGTAGTAGATAATGGTAGATAATGGTAGTAGATAATGGTAATAGATAATGGTAGTAGATAATGGTAGTAGATAAAGGTGGTAGATAATGGTAGTAGATAATGGTAACAGATAATGGTAGTAGATAATGGTAGTACTGTAGATAATGGTAACAGATAATGGTAGTAGATAATGGTAACATATAATGGAAGTAGATAATGGTAGTACTGTAGATAATGGTAACAGATAATGGCAGTAGATAATGGTAGTAGATAATGGTAATAGATAATGGTAGTAGATAATGGTAGTAGATAATGGTAACATAATGGTAGTAGATAATGGTAACAGATAATGGTAGTAGATAATGGTAACAGATAATGGTAGTAGATAATGGTAGTAGATAATGGTAGTAGATAATGGTAACAGATAATGGTAGTAGATAATGGTAGTAGATAATGGTAGTAGATAATGGCAGTAGATAATGGTAATAGATAATGGTAGTAGATAATGGTAGTAGATAATGGTAGTAGATAATGGTAATAGATAATGGTAGTAGATAATGGTAGTAGATAATGGTAATAGATAATGGTAGTAGATAATGGTAGTAGATAATGGTAGTAGATAATGGTAATAGATAATGGTAGTAGATAATGGTAGTAGATAATGGTAATAGATAATGGTAGTAGATAATGGTAGTAGATAATGGTAGTAGATAATGGTAATAGATAATGGTAGTAGATAATGGTAACAGATAATGGTAGTAGATAATGGTAATTTAATGGAGATTGGTGGTTGTTGGGAGAGGTTTATTGGAGGCAGTTGGTTTTTCGAGTCCTCCTCCTCCCTCGTGTTCAGTCCTATTATTTTTTAGATTTTTAGACGTTCGGCCCATTTGTTTGGCGATTTTAAGACCTTTCGTCCCATTTCGTTATATATTTTAAGACCTATCGTGCCATTTAGATGTCGATTATGTCGGGGAGAGCGATAGCGAGCCTGTAATTGTGAGAGGAACCGGCCTTTGCCCGGGAAATTTTTCTACCGAAATATGTACAAATTTATCTTGAGGGGGGTCTAGGGGATGTTTTTCTAAGTTTGAAGGATGTCTAGTGAGGAAACTAAGAATTTATGAAGAATGAATTTATAGGCCAATGAAGCAGTCAGTGTCCCCTTAATTGGATGAGTGTAATTGCCTGTGTGTAATTGGCTGTGTGATGGGATGGGTGTTTGATTGGTTGGATATGGGTAATGGGCTGCTCGTAATGACTAGCAATGATGAGGTGTTGATTTATGAATGTGGAATTAGGACATCACTATAGTCTATTCGCTGTAAGTAGGCGAGAAATCATGACCTCTAACCTCTGTAACTCACAAACGACTAGAGTAATCGAGCTAATATTTCTACCATTTGGGAAGAGTCAGTCAAGGAATAGTTGTGGAAATTTACAGCCAATTTGCTCTAGCCATTTTTAGTTACAGAGGTTAGAGGTCATGATTTCTCGCCTACTTACAGCGAATAGACTATAGCAATGATGAGGTGTTGATTTATGAATCTGGAATTAGGTCATCACTAGCAAGATTTTTTGAACTGAATACATTTGTTAATCAATTTCAGAGGATTAGTGGTATTGTTTTTGTAAAATTATTAATAGCAACGCTGAGAAAGAGCCTTTGTAAGAAGATGACAGGGATTATCTTATAAAAAGTGTGTTTACTTGTATGAACAAAAACACGATGATAAAATTATAATGAATTACATGCAGATTATATATCAAAGCTTGAAATGTAGACGTAGGTGTATATAGAGCATTCCAAAGCTGAGTAAAATTGTCTACTACTAAAAAGAATACTATGAGGAAAAAGTCCAAATACTGAGTGTTAATAATTTTCATATACTGGTAATATTATGTTCTTCGAATATCTCAACACCATACACACATAAATACACACACACACACACACACACACACCGCACATACACACACACACTGCACACACACACACACACACACACACACACACACACACACAAATACATTATAACGTCAGTCTTTGTTGTTTTGCTTGACCAGTATTCTGATTTATTTGAGTTTTGGTTTCCCGGCATCATTAGTGCAGTCCAGGCTTTGGGTTCCCATGGCGGAATTGTGGATAAACCTGATTTATAAACAACTAAGTAATATATAATTATTGTATTATGACAGTTTGTTAATGCTATCGCTACTAACCGATGTATAAAATATATTAGAGACATTGATATCGGTGAGACTTTAACCCCTACTGTACCATAGGGTACTACCATAAATGTATCCCCCAGTACCAAGCAATGTGGCCAAAATGGCTTCAGAGGCAAGATATAACAACCTCCCACCTTAAAGGTTGATGAAACACTGACCCAGACAGCCTGTGGAAGCTTGCAGCCAACCTAGGAAGTGTTGCCAATTCCTTAGAACAGTGTTTACAAGTCGTGGTACCAGCCACTACCTGATATTGGCACTTACAAGGATCGTATATTACTGACGGCTTGCAGCCGTCGCTGAGATTGGAGAGTGATTTATCTACTGACGACTGGCAGCCGTCGTTGGGATTGTACGGGTTAAGCAAGCAAATAAATGAGAAATACACTAAAAGTACTGTGAAGGAGATGGACAGAGAAGGCTTAAACAACAAAGACCTAGGAGAGAGAGAGAGAGAGAGAGAGAGAGAGAGAGAGAGAGAGAGAGAGAGAGAGAGAGAGAGAGAGAGAGAGAGAGAGAGAGAGAGAGAGAGGGGGAGGGAGCTTATTAGAGGAGTGTGGAGAAATAGAAGAGAGAGAGGGGGGGTGGGGGGGGCAGGTAAGGGGGTGTTTAATAGGAAGTGAGGCAGGAGAGAGAGAGAAGGGGGCAGGCAGTCAGTCGAGGCTATATAAAGGAATAAAGGTGAGGGCTTAAATACACTGGAAAGGTCGAATGTGAAGGTGACATTGAAGAGGAGAGAGAGAGAGAGAGATTTTGTTTTATATAGATACACTGGCCACACAGATAGTTCGAAGCCTGTTAATTGCTGGAGGGCCCTTTTTAAACTGAATGTAATCGTGTAAAAGTAGCCATAATAAAATAGAAAAACGTTGTCGGTACAGAAGGGGTTAAGGAGGCATTCCAATATCTTTGAGTGGCAGTCCTACCTGTATAGTTACTAATCTGTTAAGGGGAGGCAGACAGTTTGTTTGGGTTATTAATTAATATATTCTTATGTTTTTTTTAGTTTTCTCCCTAGACCTCCATCAAGCTTAGAAAAAAAAACCCTAGACCCTCCTTCAAGATAAATTTGTACATTTTTCGGTAGAAAAATGTACCGGCCAAAGGCCGGTTTCTCTTAAAATTGCAGGCTCGCTTTCGCTCGCCAGGAAATAATCGACACCTAAATGGCACGAAAGGTCTTAAAATTGACAACGAAATGGGGCGAAAGGTGTTAAAATCGCCAAACTAATGGGCCGAACGTCTAATAATCTCAAAACTAGTGGGGCTAAACATTAGGGAGAAGGGGGTCCAGAAAGCGCGGTCTGCCTTTATCTTTATCTAGGGAGTGTTATTCTAAGCTTGATGGAGGTCTAGGGAGGAAACCCAAAAAACATATGAAGAAATTAATTAATAGACCAAACAAACGGTCAGTCTCCCCTTAAAACAAAACCTAAGACCCTCCTTCAAGATAAATTTGTAAAAACATTTATAGAAAAATATCTCGGCCGAAGGCCGGTTTTTCTTAAATTACAGGCTCGCTATTGCTCGCCAGGAAAAAATCGACACCTAAATTACACAACAAATCTTAATAATGACAATGAAATGGGGTGAAAGGTCTTAAAATCGCCAAACGAATGGGCCAGACGTTATTAAATCTGAAAACTAATGGGGCTAAACACGAAGAAGAACAGCTAATCATAAACAATATTTGTAATTTTCAAAATATATGGCATACGAAATGAAATGGAAAGCACCACCTCTTCATTCCCCTAACACACGCCAGTCCTCTACTATATCAACTGCCTTGATACAATATACTCCAGGCACGAATTGCAAAGTTCAAATGGATAGAGTTTAACTCCCCAATGTAACTGTAATTCTCTCTCTCTCTCTCTCTCTCTCTCTCTCTCTCTCTCTCTCTCTCTCTCTCTCTCTCTCACTACCCTTACAGTTCATTCAAAGGAATGGCTTGATTATAATATATAAAGAGAGAGAGAGAGAGAGAGAGAGAGAGAGAGAGAGAGAGAGAGAGAGAGAGAGAGAGAGAGAGAGAGAGAGAGAGAGAGAGAGAGAGAGAAAGAGAGAGAGAGAGAGAGAGAATCATAAACTGTAAAGGGCAGAGAGTTATAGAGAGAGAGAGTGAGAGAGAAGGAGGGCATAACAAGCGAGATAGAAAGGTCAGACAGGTATAGAGGAAGGGGAGATGATAAAAGAAGCAAGTGAACAGACCGACAGATAGACAGATGCGCTTTGACAGGTGTAATAGACTGTTGGAGAAGCTCACAAATGTTCAGTGTGGTTTAGTAAGCCTGTACTGATACTCTGTATATAATTATTCAGTACATGTATAATCGTCAGCACTAATAACTACAGTACTAACTTCCAGACCTTCCTAGTTAACTTATATCCAATGATCTGTTAACTATTAACCTTTTATGACAAACACCAGATATTAGGGATATGTTTTTTTTTTTTCTATGTGGATGAGGGAGACAAAAGGCAAGTTTCGGTGAGAAAGATAAGATCAGGGTTGGCTGAAGAGAGGTGGTGTTCCGCAGAGTGGAAGTTAGAAGAAAGGCCACAAATGTTAGCAAAGTTAACCCAAAAACGGCAACCGTCCTCAATAGAGTTTTTTCTGGTGCACTGTGATCGTCTTCAATAGATCCAGAGCATAAAAAAAATCTTAGAAAAAACCCAAGTGGCACTCAAAACAAAGCAATTTGTGATTAGGTGAGATAATTCCCCTCCATTACTTGCTACCACTCCTACATATGTAGTAATATGGATAAGTAATAATTATATATATGTTACTGTACATATGACGATTTTCGTCAGAATAGAACCAAATATCTACGCTTGGCGGGAGGGTTTGAACTACCACGGCTTTGCAGTTTATGAATTAATAGTGAGCGTTTTGGCGAGTCGTTTCCAGGGGTCATTTAAATGGGGGCATTTCTGGTCCCCCTCCCCCCCTGGGGACTCCGAGGCGGGTCGAGAATTCGTCATCATGATTTTCGTTGTAAAAGATAGTGTAGTATGTATGATGATTGTAGTATAATGTATTTATAAGATAGTGTAGTATGTATGATGATTGTAGTATAATGTATTTATAAGATAGTGTAGTATGTATGATGATTGTAGTATATTCTTTGTTTAAGATACTGTACTATCTATGATGATTGTAGTATAATGTATGTAGTATGTATGATGATTGTAGTATAATGTATTTATAAGATAGTGTAGTATGTATGATGATTGTAGTATAATGTATTTATAAGATAGTGTAGTATGTATGATGATTGTAGTATAATGTATGTATAAGATAGTGTAGTATGTATGATGATTGTAGTATAATGTATTTATAAGATAGTGTAGTATGTATGATGATTGTAGTATAATGTATTTATAAGATAGTGTAGTATGTATGATGATTGTAGTATAATGTATTAAGATAGTGTAGTATGTATGATGATTGTAGTATAATGTATTTATAAGATAGTGTAGTATGTATGATGATTGTAGTATAATGTATTATAAGATAGTGTAGTATGTATGATGATTGTAGTATAATGTATTTATAAGATAGTGTAGTATGTATGATGATTGTAGTATAATGTATTTATAAGATAGTGTAGTATGTATGATGATTGTAGTATAATGTATTTATAAGATAGTGTAGTATGTATGATGATTGTAGTATAATGTATTTATAAGATAGTGTAGTATGTATGATGATTGTAGTATAATGTATTTATAAGATAGTGTAGTATGTATGATGATTGTAGTATAATGTATTTATAAGATAGTGTAGTATGTATGATGATTGTAGTATAATGTATTTATAAGATAGTGTAGTATGTATGATGATTGTAGTATAATGTATTTATAAGATAGTGTAGTATGTATGATGATTGTAGTATAATGTATTTATAAGATAGTGTAGTATGTATGATGATTGTAGTATAATGTATTTATAAGATAGTGTAGTATGTATGATGATTGTAGTATAATGTATTTATAAGATAGTGTAGTATGTATGATGATTGTAGTATAATGTATTATAAGATAGTGTAGTATGTATGATGATTGTAGTATAATGTATTTATAAGATAGTGTAGTATGTATGATGATTGTAGTATAATGTATTTATAAGGAGAGAAGGTGTTTCGGAGGGCAGGCTGGGGTTGCCCTCAATATTGATGAGGCATCAGCTAGGGAGGCCAGATGGTGAAACAGGAGTTCCAGTTGTCCTAATCAACCACCTAGCACTCCCCGGGAGTACCGCCCTGTTCGGCTGGTGCCTACAGCCTCCTCCTAACAATTCTGGAGGTGGGAATCCCAGTCCCAACCTCCAGGGGCAATCTGCGTCACAAAGTGACGGGCGGTGGGGTCGCCACATCCCTACGCTGAGAAGATACATATTATGCTTTACGATTATATATTTAGTTTAATTAATTTTATTGGTATGCCTTTGTTATTTGCAAATGATGGTTAGTCAATAGTTGTAAATTAATTTTTAAGAAATTAATCGTTTTTTGGAAAAAATTTAAATTACAAAACATACAAAAATTACTCCCAGGCAAACTCATAGACATTTGTAATGGATCCTAAACTAAATAAGTCGTAATAATCAGAAGTAAAAAGAGGGTTTGGCACCGTTAATATACCTACTGCCTTTGTTCAAGAAAGATAAAAATGAAGTATCTGAAAGTGAAAGGAAGGACACGGTGAAAAGAAAACAAGGGAGTAGAATCCATGAAAGGGACGCAATAAGACGAGTCTATTCAGGAATAGTCATTACTCTCTA
The DNA here is from genome assembly GCA_032716605.1 of Paralithodes platypus. Lineage (NCBI taxonomy): Eukaryota > Metazoa > Arthropoda > Malacostraca > Decapoda > Lithodidae > Paralithodes > Paralithodes platypus. Next base: position 3,116,513 of record CM064539.1, read on the forward strand.
CAGTTTTCATCTCGCACAATCTCTCTCTCTCTCTCTCTCTCTCTCTCTCTCTCTCTCTCTCTCTCTCTCTCTCTCTCTCTCATATCAGATGCGTAATTTGCACGATAATTATTAATATTAGTACAGCTCACATGTAAACGTGAGTTACTACAGTCTATTCGCTGTAAGTAGGCGAAAAATCATGAACTCTAGCCTCTGTATCTCAAAAACAACTAGAGTATTAGAGTTAATATTTCTACCATTTGGGAAGAGTCAGTCAAGGAATAGATGTGGAAGTTTACAGTTAATTTGCCCTAGCCCTTTTTGAGTTACAGAGGATAAGAGGTCATGATTTCTCGCCTACTTACATCGAATAGACTATAGATGTTATTACTCTCAGCTGGGACTAGAATCACGGTCAGGATATATATATATATATATATTGGAGAACTGAGAGAGAGAAAGAGTGAGAGAGAGAAAGGGGGGGGGGGGGGTGCGGAAGGACGAGAGAGAGGGAAATTTGATCAGATAAAATGGTGAGGAAATCCAAGCAAAATATTATGAGAGGGCTATTATGAGAGGGCTTTAAACTTGTTATTACTCTATTTCTCTTATATCTATATGTATAAATTTAGCCGCCTCTTTCTTGATATTTTACATAATATATTTTGTTGTTCCTTTCCACCCTCCTCCCTCCACAATGTCTGGCCTCGATCCCTTATCTCAGTGGTTCCTCTTTATCTTACCTTCCAACCATCCATTCTCTCTCTCTCTATATATATATATATATATATATATATATAGTTTATTTTATTATATTTATTACAGTATATATTGAAACAAAATACATTATACTCCAGTAGCAAAGATTGACTGAATGAAGTATACTGTAACTACAGTAGTCCTTATAGCTTCTTTTAACGTACATACACAGATGCTCTCTCGCTCTAACACAAACACACACACACACACACACACACACACACATATGCATACATACAATTACAGTATATGAAAGATTCCTTCAGGGGTGTGAGATACCATCTACTCTTTATATAGCAATCTTTAGCACACACACACACACACACTCTCTCTATATATATCTATCTATATGTCTATCTATCTATCTCTCTCTCTCTCTCTCCCCTACTCACAATTCGCCTCACATCCCTCCTTCCTTCAGCTCCCTCTTTAAAAGTGTTCATGTCTGCAGTTGGAGTGGAGGGGACGTCAGGAGAAGTGACCAGGGGGGAGGTCAGGTAAGCTAGGTCAAGTAGGCTGCAGGTCAAAGAGGCGTCAGGTCATGTAGGCTGCAGGTCAAAGAGGCGTCAGGTCAGGTAAGCTGCAAGTCACTTAGGTAGGTAGACTGGAGGTCAAAGAGGCGTCAGGTCATGTAGGCTGCAGGTTAAAGAGGGGTCGGGTTATGTAGGCTGCAGGTCAAAGAGGCGTCAGGTCATGTAGGCTGCAGGTCAAAGAGGCGTCAGGTTAGGTAGGCTGCAGGTCAAAGAGGGGTCAGGTTATGTAGGCTGCAGGTCAAAGAGGCGTCAGGTTATGTAGGCTGCAGGTCAAAGAGGCGTCAGGTTAGGTAGGCTGCAGGTCAAAGAGGGGTCAGGTTATGTAGGCTGCAGGTCAAAGAGGCGTCAGGTTATGTAGGCTGCAGGTCAAAGAGGGGTCAGGTTATGTAGGCTGCAGGTCAAAGAGGGGTCAGGTTATGTAGGCTGCAGGTCAAAGAGGCGTCAGGTTATGTAGGCTGCAGGTCAAAGAGGCGTCAGGTTAGGTAGGCTGCAGGTCAAAGAGGGGTCAGGTTATGTAGGCTGCAGGTCAAAGAGGCGTCAGGTCAGGTAGGCTACAGGTCAAGGAGGCGTCAGGTCATGTAAGCTGCAAGTCACGTAGGTCAGGTAGGCTGGAGGTCAAAGAGGCGTCAGGTTATGTAGGCTGCAGATCAAGGATGTGTCAGGTCATGTAGGCTGCATGTTTTCCCCATCTCTCTCATTATCAACAACCTTCCCCACACATACTACTACAAGTGCACTGGCAATTCCATCTACCTCAGACCACCCCCTCTACTTTCCTATCACTCACCTTCCCATTCATATCACCAATCAGGAATATTCTCTCACTCTTACCAAACTTATCCAGTCACGCCTCAACACGTACCTAAAACTCCTCCTTTACTCTTTCTTCTGGATCTTCTGTAAGTATATATACACACACCCACTCATGTTTGTAATCCCAATGTCATACTCACCCACCCAATAGTAAATTATAACATATATTCGCAGAGCTTTCGGGTCCAAGTTTTGTGTTTTAATCATAATCCTACTATACTGAATTTTCCAACGAGATTGCGCTGAGTAGCCTTTAACCAATATTTCCAACAGGCTCCTGATTTTCAATTTCATATTAGGTGATGCTGTCACATCACGTTGATGCTCCTGAATCTCATGAATAGATAAATATATATATATATATATATATATATATATATATATATATATATATATATATATATTTACAGTATATAATTATATATATATATATATATATATATATATATATATATATATATATATATTTATACATTTATTTGTTCCTGTATGTATTTATTCATATTATATACGTTGTGTTAAGGGAGCCCACCTCGCTTTTTTCTATTTCTCTCCCTCTCTCTTGGGCTTGTGCCCATTTGGCCCCATTCAGCCTACTGTTTTAAGACGTTTACCCCCATCCAGGTGTTAATATTTTTGTTTTGACAGCAAGCTAAATTTGTACATTTTTCGATAGAAAAATGTCTCCGGCGAAGCTGGATTTCTCCATACAATGCTGGCTCGCTATCGCTTGCCAGGAAGAAATCGACACCTGGATGGGCATACACGTCTTAAAACAGTTGGCTGAATGGGGCCGAATGGATACAAGCCAGGGAAAGAGAGAAAAGGAGAGAGATAAAAAAAAAAGCCGGTAAAGTATGTGGTTGTTGTTGTTGTTGTTGTTTTTCCCCAAGCTGCCTGGCCGAACAGCCCCAAGGCCCCGAGCAAGGCCAAGGCCACAACCGAGCGCCCCCACAGAACCCTCCCCGCCGACCACAATAAAGCCTGGGTGACCGAAGCCACTCCATGGCGGGGAGCTGAGGAGGGCGCGGAAACGCCCGGGAAACCAAAGCCCCACCCAGGGCCCTGTGCCCCTCAGCAATTATGAAGAGAAAGTTGAGGGGCAAAGGAAAGATGTGACGCTTTGGCTTCCAATCTTGGTAGATTAGGAGGTCAATCCACGCAAGAGACACCGTCACTTGAGATCTAGAAAATATATAAGTAAAAGGAACAGTCAGAGTAAGCTATGGGTATGGCAGAGATCGCTCAGTTCTCACTCTGATAGACCAGCCCATCACCACTGTATGTGGTGGTTGTGAGCGGTGTGTAATCTGGTCCGGACAGCCAAACAAACAGGGTGGATTAGTTTATTTGGAGTGGGTTTTATATTGTAATCCTGACTGATGGGCTGGTCGAGATAAAATGTATTGTACAATCGTGAACGTTTATAACGACGCACCCTTCGTATCGAACACCACACACAAGACAATATAATACATTTGATTTTCCCATATGCTTCAGTACTTGACTTTAACCCGGGAACGGCGAGGAGACTCTTAAGAGGTTTTGGTGCGTGCTTGATTTTCCCATATGCTTCAGTACTTGACTTTAACCCAGGAATGGCGAGGAGACTCTTAAGAGGTTTTGGTGCGCGCTTGCCGGGTTAAAGGATTAAAGATTGAATGGGTTTTCGAAAAAGGGCTTTAATCCTGAGAATTTACTTGTCATGCAGTGTGCTGGCTTAATAATCCAAAAGGGTTTATAGCATCTGAAGTCCTATTTTAACTAACTAAATGGGCGTAAGTTTTTTAATACTCATAACTGTACATCAGTAGAAATGTATCACAAATTTAAGCTAAACTAAATAAATACCAAAATCAGCAATGACGAAATAGTTGTTGCACTAATAACAACGGCAAATATAATTAATCCCTTCTGTACCGGCGACGTCATTTTAATGTTATTCTTGGTACTATTAGACAATTTCCCTCAGTTTAAAAAGGGCCTCCAGCAATGAACAGGCTTCGAACGATCTCATTTAACCGTTTCTACCACTACTGATCCTTCTTAAACTGCACAAAAATGCCTAAATTTTGCTAAAATATATTAAAGAATTATCACCGGTAAAGAAAAGGTTAAGGATAAAACCAGTGCGACCTTAACCCCTTCAGACTCATATGACGCAGAGGTTGCCAGATTAGCAATAAGAAATAGAGTTCTCTCACTCTTATAATTACCTCTCCAAAATTAGTTTTCTGCCCACAGCTAACTCAAAGACAACTGCAGAGGTTGAAGTAACTAAACTAAAGGTTTCTAAATACCCCTGATGGTAACAAAGGCTTTAAAGTATCCCCAATAGGCTCAACACAGCTAACTCAAAGACAACTGCAGAGGTTGAAGTAACTAAACTAAAGGTTCCCCTGATGGTAACAAAGGCTTTAAAGTATCCCCAATAGTCAACACAGCTAACTTAAAGACAACTGCAGAGGTTGAAGTAACTAAACTAAAGGTTTCTAAATACCCCTGATGGTAACAAAGGCTTTAAAGTATCCCCAATAGGCTCAACACAGCTAACTCAAAGACAACTGCAGAGGTTGAAGTAACTAAACTAAAGGTTTCTAAATACCCCTGATGGTAACAAAGGCTTTAAAGTATCCCCAATAGGCTCAACACAGCTAACTCAAAGACAACTGCAGAGGTTGAAGTAACTAAACTAAAGGTTTCTAAATACCCCTGATGGTAACAAAGGCTTTAAAGTATCCCCAATAGGCTCAACACAGCTAACTCAAAGACAATGCAGAGGTTGAAGTAACTAAACTAAAGGTTTCTAAATACCCCTGATGGTAACAAAGGCTTTAAAGTATCCCCAATAGGCTCAACACAGCTAACTTAAAGACAACTGCAGAGGTTGAAGTAACTAAACTAAAGGTTTCTAAATACGCCTGATGGTAACAAAGGCTTTAAAGTATTCCTAATCGGCTCAAAATCGCGCCATATGTCGGAGAGGGTTAAACTATTTCACCATAAGTAGTATTACACACAAAATCAGTAACAATATCTGGAAATTTGAAGTATACTTATATAAATTCATAAGTTGGCCATTTATAATTAAATTAATGTTCATCTCGAATAAGCCCTAATTTCCTCTTCTTTATTTACGTTTCAATTTCTTACCCATCTTGTCATTCTCTTTCATTTAGGCCTTTGTTTCTTTGGATCTTATCTCTCCAATTATTTTTAGTTCTCTCTCAATTACAGTTACCATGCCATAAGCTTGGAACAAGTGCTGTGCATCATTGACCTTGATAACTCGTTCAGTGCCAGGGATTTCCTTGTCGTCATATTCGGGCGACTATTAGACGATTTTATTCAGCTTGGGAAGGACCTCTAGCAATGATAAGGCTTCAAACTATCTCAACCAACCCTTTTAACTACCACAGATCCTTCCCAAGCTGCATACTATCGTCTAAATATGTCGTCTAAATATAGCTAGAATATAATATAACACACGTCGCTGGTACTCAAAGGGTTAAAAGGTTCTTACAATTAACCCTTAGCACAGGACCACTAACTCACGCACATGCAGATTGCCAGATTAGCAATAAGATATAGTCTCTACTCTTATATTACCTCTCCAAATAGGCCGCGTCATATGTCGGAGAGGGTTAAAGGCCTTTGTGACCATCAGGGGTGTTTAGAAACCTTTAGTTTAGTTATTTCAACCTCCCCCCTTAACCCCTTCTGTACCGGCGACATCCTTTTCATTCTATTCTGGCAATTAGTAGACGATTTTATTAAGTTTAAAAAGGGAAACCATCAAATAAGAAGCTTCGAACTATCTCACTTAACCCTTTGTACTACCACAGATCCGTCTTAAGCTGCACAAACCCGTCTAAATATAGCTAGAATAAAACTAGAAAGACGTCTCGGTAAAGAAGAGGTTAAGGTTGTTGTAGTTAATGATGACGCTATGGTGGTGCCCTTGTCATGTGGGTCAGAATCTGTCCTTGTGCCCTCCACGGGGATGCGGGAAGTGCTCGTTTAGTGACGGGAAGTAACACAGTACACACACACACACACACTCACTCTTTATCTCTCATCCACCCCCCCCCCCCCCCCACACACACACATATACATAGATTTTATTTACAGGTATATATATATATATATATATATATATATATATATATATATATATATATATATTTTTTTTTTTTTTTTTTTTTTTTCCCTGATTTTTTTCTTCTTTTCTACTATGTGAGTGAGGGGGAGGAAGGGCAGAATTGCCTGTAGCGAGTGCCTCCCCCAGAGTTGAAAGAGTGCCAGGGCCAAAATCAAGGGACGTTCGAGCCTAAATGCCTGGGCACACGCAAGATCCATATACACCTATGAATCTTGGGCACACGGAGTTTGAAGCAATTTAAGTCATAGAAAGTGGGAAAGACTGATACTGGGAGAGAGTTCCAGAGCTTAGCTGAAACAAGAATGACCAATCGACCTGCTACTTCAACTATTTGGGATGAGTCACCCAGTAAAAAGGTGTGGACATTTACAACCCGTTTGCTTCAGACCTCCCTGACTTACAAGAGGATACGGATCATAAATTCTACACTCGTCAAAATGGAAAATCCGACTCTATAGGAACGAATATAATTTATCCTAATTGGCTGAAGTCTTGTAAAACTCGAGTCTGAAAACTTCCAGCCCAGAGATGGTGACAAAGATACTTTATGGGGGGGTGGGGGTTGACCTGCTTTTTACTCTTTCTTGGTTGTATCCATTCGATCCCATTCAGCCTACTATTTTAAGACATTTATCCCCATCTAGGTGTCGATTTTTTTCCCTGGCGAGCGATAGCAAGCCAGCATTTTATGGAGAAATCCATGGGGATAAACGTTTTAAAACAGTAGACTGAATGGGGCCGAATGGATACAACCCAAAGAGAGACAAAAAGCAGGTCACCCCCCTTAAATAAATATCCAGAACTTGGGGTGGATAGCTGGAAGGGAGAAGTAATGATCGCTCCTCTTCATGGCTCCGTTGCTATCTCATTAAAGAGCAACTGGTAAGGGATACTTTATGTAATCTCCTGCATGCAACGAATCAGTTATATATAATTATATATACTTTTTTTTTCCTATGTTGATGAGGGAGACAAAAGGCAGAACTGCCTGCAACGATTGCCTCCCCCAGTTGAAAGAACGGCAGGGCAAAAATCACGGAGCGTTCGAGCCAAAATGCCTGGACACACGGAGTTTGAAGCAATTTAAATCATAGGATTAGGGGAAGATGGATTTAGGGAGAGAGTTCCAGAGCTCAGCTGTTGAATAAAAGAAGGTTTGAGAGTATCATTTCACTATTGGATTGGAGAGTTGCACAAAGTAGGGATGGGATTGTGTTGCAAGACGGGTGCCTCGTACCCTACGTAGAGGAGGTGGTATACACTGAGAGAGCTCTGAGGAACATTGATTATTGTAATAGTAGTAGAATAGCGAGAGAGATGCAACATTGCGGCGAAGAGAGAGAGTTTGCAGAGAGTTGGTGAGTGGGCCGGAATTAATGATACGAAACGCCTTTCTTTCTACTTAGTCTAGGAGTGCGGTGTGAGAGGATCCTCCCCACACATGTGAACAATACTCAATACAAGGACGCACTGTGCCCCTATACTGAGCAAGAAGCTGTGGAGGAGTAAAGAACTCCTTGAGGCGGTTGAGCACACCCAGCTTCTGGGAGGCCGCCTTAGCAAGACTAAGCGAGACTGGTAATATTATATATGTATATATATATATATATATATATATATATATATATATATATATATATATATATATCCACCACATATATATGTGGTGGAGTGGTCTTGCCACTGGCCTGGTAATCCAAAGGTCCCGGGTTCAAATCCCGATGTATGAATGGGAAGATATTATTGGGATGGAATTTGTGCTGTACCTGGTATCAGTGCATTGCCACAAGCCCACCGAAACGTCAATAAAATACCCTCATTGTTCCCTAATTAAATAGCACTGTATGAATATTCCCATATTCAAAATATGCTATAGGGGTGCAATGCCTGGTGAGTTATCTGCTCAACAGGTGGCGTTGTGTGTGTGTAAGTGTGAGAGTCCGAGTGTAGGGGTGAGACAGTGAAGCACGGGAACGAGGTGGCTTCAGAGATGGGGTCGTTTCGGGCCATGAGTGAGCACCGTGCCTCATGTGAAGGCAAGATGGCAAGTGCTCGTTGTACTCTACGTGCTTCACATGTCTCACTCCCTAGACTGGAACAAGACCTCACGGGCTTCACTGTTCATTGTAAAAAGCGGTGAATGTTAAGGCTCTCAGCCTATGCCCGAGAGGAAGTAAGTTGGAATATAGAAAGAAAAAAATATATATAATATATATACTGCATATAGATAAATAATACACATTCATTTATACACATGCATACCAAATGCATTCAAAAACTATAATGGCAAAACAAACAAACATAGACCATTGTGGATTGCCGTACAATATATATGGTAATTTTAATTGAACCGGATTCATTTAGCATTGTGCAGGTAACAATGGATAGGCTATAACAATGCGTCATAGAAAATTAGACCGGGTTTCGAGTGAGAGTATAAGTTGAACAGTTGGGAGGCCTGATGGGGGGGGGGGGGGAGGGGAGGAGTAGGTGACAGTGTCTGGGATTGGTTAGAAGCTGTTCTCCAAATTTCTAGGCAAGGTGTTTGGGCATGCTGGATAGTGATTACAGACCCAAAGTTAAGGAGAGGTTTTTAGTTAGTTCGCTAGACTTCCATCAAGCTTAACATTACAGCCCCTAGACCACCTTTCAAGATAAATTTGTAAATTTTTCGGTAGAAAAATGTCCCGGCCGAAGGCCGGTTCCTCTTAAATTTGCAGGCTCGCTATCGCTCGCCAGGAAATAATCGACACTTAATGGCACGAAAGGTCTTAAAATTGACAACGAAATGGGGCGAAAGGTGTTAAAATCGCCAAACTAATGGGCCGAACGTCTTATAATATCAAAACTAGTGGGGCTAAACATTAGGGAGAAGGAGGTCCAGCAAAAACGATCTGCCTCCTCTTAAATTACACTGTTAGCAAGGTTGTCAGCGAACTAACGATTTTGGGGCTGTATTAACTCATAACCGTGAACAAAACTATCTCCACATGAATGTACCACACTCCAATACCTCCCGCCGTTAAGGAAGCCCACCTCACTTTTGTTCTCTTTCTCTCCCTCTCTCTTTGGCTTGTATCCATTCGGCCCCATTCAGCCAACTATTTTAAGACGTTTATCCCCATCTAGGTGTCGATTTCTTCCTGGCGAGCGATAGCGAGCCAACATTATATGAAGAAATCCGGCTTCGCCGGAGAAATTTTTCTATCGAAAAATTTACAAATTTAGCCTGCTGTCAAACAAAAAAATAAAAAATATGCTGGCTCGCTGCCGCTCACCAGTAAGAAATTGACACCTGGATGGGGATAGACGTCTTAAAACAGTAGGCTGAATGGGGCCAAATGGATACAAGCCAGAGAAAGATAGACCGGGACAGAACAAAAACAGGTCACCCCCCCTTAAATCTACGCATATGACTCCAATTAACCACTTGCGAGTTTCAGGCTATAAGGAAGTTGAAGTTGTAGACATCGATATTGAACAGAATTACCAGCTAAAATACAGTTGCAGTACATTTATAAATACATAAAACCCAATTCAACATACTCTTTATAGCTTTTTATTATTGCATTTCAATCTTCTATCGATGTCTGTAGCTCCAACTTCCTTATAGCCTGAAACTCGCAAGTGGCCAATTACATTCCCGACATACGGTATTAACACCATGACCCCCCACACGCCCGCCCACTGACGTCATCATACCGCCGCCCCCCGTTGCGCCCCCCCCCCCCCACCCCCCGTTGCGCCCCCCCACCCCCCGTTGCGCCCCCTCTCCCTGTCGCCATGGCTACGCTGGCAAACACTCAGGTACAGGTATATTCAGTCACTTCGCCCCATGACCACTTTGTCTTATGACCAATTGGTAGCGGTTTCCGGGCCAACCATTACTCCATAGCAACCAGAAGCTTTTAAGGGGAGGTATTTAGTTTAAGGGGAGGTATTTAGTTGAAGGGGAGGTATTTAGTTTAAGGGGAGGTATTTAGTTTAAGGGGCGTATTAGTTTAAGGGGAGGTATTTAGTTGAAGGGGAGGTATTTAGTTTAAGGGGAGGTATTTAGTTTAAGGGGAGGTATTTAGTTTAAGGGGAGCTATTTAGTTTAAGGGGAGGTATTTAGTTTAAGGGGAGGTATTTAGTTTAAGGGGAGGTGTTTAGTTTAAGGGGAGGTGTTTAGTTTAAGGGGAGGTGTTTAGTTTAAGGGGAGGTGTTTAGTTTAAGGGGAGGTATTTAGTTTAAGGGGAGGTGTTTAGTTTAAGGGGAGGTATTTAGTTTAAGGGGAGGTATTTAGTATAAGGGGAGGTATTTAGTTTAAGGGGAGGTATTTAGTTTAAGGGGAGGTATTTAGTTTAAGGGGAGGCATTTAGTTTGTTCCCTACGTTTTCATAAAGCTTAAAATTACAACTCCTAGACACCCTTTCAAGATAAATGTGTACATTTTTCGGTAGAAAAATGTCCCGGCCGGAGGCCGATTGCTCTTAAATTACAGGCTCGCTATCGCTCGCCTGGAAAAAAATCGACACCTTAATGGCACGAAAGGTCTTAAAATTTACAGAAATGGGGCAAAATGTCTTAAAATGTCTAAACTACTAGGGCGAATGTCTTAAAATCTCAAAAGCAATGGGGCTAAACATGAGGGAGAAAGGGGTCCAGAAAAAAATCCCTCAAGTGGAAATCTCCCCTTAACCCCTTCTATACCGCCGGTGAAGTCCTTTTCACTTTATTTTGGCTACTATTAGACGATTTTATTCAGCTTAGGAAGGGTGTTTACCAATTAAAAAGCTATATAATATCTCGATTAATCCTTTTAGCTGCCATATATCCTTCCTAAGCTACATAAAATCGTCTAAATGAAGCTGAAATCAAATACAAAAGACGTCACTGGTACAGGAAGGGTTAAGGGTCTGAGATTTCCACTTGAGGGATTTTTTTTTTTCTGAACCCCTTTTTCCCTCATGTTTAGCCCCATGGCTTTTGAGTTTCTTAGACGTTTGCCCCATTAGTTTGGCGATTTCAGAACTATCGCCCCATGTCTGTCAAATTTCGTGCCATTTAGGTGTCGACTTTTTCCTGGCAAGCGATAGCGAGCCTGTAATTTAATTGGAACCGGCCTTCGGCCTTGACATATTTCTACAAAACAATGAACAGAATTTACATAGAAAGGGGGTCTAGGGGGTGTAATGTTAAGCTTGATGGAGGTCTAGGTGAACCAAAAAAAAAAACTCCCTTTAACCATTGCCATATCAACCATGGACATTTAGACCACTTTGTTTCAAGACCACTTTCCCTCATGACCACTTTCCCTCATGGCCACTTTCCCTCATGACCACTTTCCCTCATGACCACTTTCCCTCATGGCCACTTTCCCTCATGACCACTTTCCCTCATGGCCACTTTCCCTCATGACCACTTTCCCTCATGACCACTTTCCCTCATGGCCACTTTCCCTCATGACCACTTTCCCTCATGGCCACTTTCCCTCATGACCACTTTGCCTCATGACCACTTTCCCTCATGACCACTTTCCCTCATGGCCACTTTCCCTCATGACCACTTTCCCTCATGACCACTTTCCCTCATGGCCACTTTCCCTCATGACCACTTTCCCTCATGACCACTTTCCCTCATGACCACTTTGCCTCATGACCCATGACCACTTTTGCATCTTGACCATTTCTGAAATATTATCGCTGCTGCATCATAACTACTCTATGCACTAGGACCACTTTTATACAATTACCACTTGGCATCATAACTAATTTGGATGTATTTGCCTCGTGACCACTTTTATCTTGTGACCACTTTGAATAATTACCACTTTGACACATGTTAACTTACGACCACTTTGCATAATGACCACTTTTGCATGAAGACCACTTTTCAATTCAATAATTTTACATCACGAACACTTCTCATCATTCATTGCATTACTACAAACATCTCAAAAACATTATAGATGTGGATAATAATTTGCCCAAGTATTTTCATCCTCGACTTTTACATACATACATACATACTGTACAGTCGCGCTAACAAGTCATATCTCGGTACCAAGTATGTGTTGATCAATAATTGGTATCAGCAATATCTAATTTCATTTCTTCATATCGAGTGAAATATACACACATTTTCCTACACTTACCCACCCTATTCAACATCTGACAGACATTAATACAGCACAGAGCGAACCAAAGGTAATGACAGCTGAGACATGACTTATTAGCGCGACCGTACAATCGCCCAATGTTAGGCGGAAAAAAAATCGTAATTACGCCTTCGTAATAAAAGAGATATCTATTAACCCTTTCACGCATTTATGACGCAGAGGTTGCCAGATTAGCAATAAGAAATATAGTTCTCTCACTCATAATTACCTCTCCAAAATTAGTTGTCTGCCTACAGCTAACTCAAAGACAACTGCAGAGGTTGAAGTAACTAAACTAAAGGTTTCTAAATACCCCTGATGGTAACAAAGGCTTCAAAGTATCCCCAATAGGCTCAAAATCGCGTCATATGTCGGAGAGGGTTAAGACGCAGGGGTTACTAATGTAAAATAAGCGTTGTTAATATTGTTAGGCGAGGAGAATATGACGAAATGATAATGGGGCGAACTGTCTTGCTCCACGCGCAAAGAGTTCAGGGGGCTTTGGGGGTGCTTGGGTGCAGAGAGGGGAATGGGGGGGGGGGGGAAGGTCAGGCCTGCTCTATCTTACTTCAATGTCATGTACTCGATTTTATATATATATATATTTTATGTGTGTAAACTGGTATCAATTTTGTTTGTATAATTGTATTTATAATTGAAGGCTATTGCATTTGTTCATCTGCTTGGCTCTATTATTTATATTCTATATATATCTGTCTATCTATCTATCTATCTATATCTGTCTACCTATTTGTTCTATCTATCTATCTATCTATCTATCTATCTATATCTGTCTACCTATTTGTTCTATCTATCTATCTATCTATCTATATCTGTCTACCTATTTGTTCTATCTATCTATCTATCTATCTATATCTGTCTACCTATTTGTTCTATCTATCTATCTATCTATATCTGTCTACCTATTTGTTCTATCTATCTATCTATCTATCTATATCTGTCTACCTATTTGTTTTATCTATCTATCTATCTATCTATATATGTCTACCTATTTGTTCTATCTATCTATCTATCTATCTATCTATCTATATCTGTCTACCTATTTGTTCTATCTATCTATCTATCTATCTATCTATATCTGTCTACCTATTTGTTCTATCTATCTATCTATCTATCTATTTGCCTGACGCGGTGATCTCCGAAGGGGTGGCCACGAACAAACCGCCCCCATGCACCTCTGTCCCCAGTCAGTCGACACCCCTTCCTCCCAACCAGCAACGCCTTCATCCATATACTTCCTCACTCCATCCTTCCACCTCTCCTTCGGTGCACCTCTCCCTCTCTGTCCTTCCACCTCGCTCTCGTACACCTTCTTGGTCATTCTCTCGCTTCCCATACGTTCCATATGGCCGAACCATCTCCAGGTGTTCCTTTTCACACTTTCCAGCACATCTACCTCCACACCACACCTCCTTCTTACTTCCTTAACATAAACATAATTAGGCCTTTTTCAGATTTCCGTTTTTCTTATGTTTTTCAACTAATCTCTGCGTTTAATTCCCACCTGCATTATACACTAGTACAGAACACACATTAGCAACTCACCTATTCATGCATTCAAACACACACACACCTATTCATGCATTCAAACACACACACACACCTATTCATGCATTCAAACACACACGCACCTATTCATGCATTCAAACACACACACACACACCTATTCATGCATTCAAACACACACACACACACCTATTCATGCATTCAAACACACACACACACCTATTCATGCATTCAAACACACACACACACCTATTCATGCATTCAAACACACACACACCTATTTATTCATTCAAACACACACACACCTATTCATGCATTCAAACACACACACACCTATTCATTCATTCAAACACACACACACCTATTCATGCATTCAAACACACACACACCTATTCATGCATTCAAACACACACTCACCTATTCATGCATTCAAACACACACACACCTATTCATGCATTCAAACACACACACACACCTATTCATGCATTCAAACACACACACACACCTATTCATGCATTCAAACACACACACACCTATTCATGCATTCAAACACACACACACCTATTCATGCATTCAAACACACACACACACCTATTCATGCATTCAAACACACACACACCTATTCATTCATTCAAACACACACACACCTATTCATGCATTCAAACACACACACACCTATTCATTCATTCAAACACACACACACCTATTCATGCATTCAAACACACACACACCTATTCATTCATTCAAACACACACACCTATTCATGCATTCAAACACACACTCACCTATTCATGCATTCAAACACACACACACCTATTCATTCATTCAAACACACACACACCTATTCATGCATTCAAACACACACACACCTATTCATGCATTCAAACACACACACACCTATTCATGCATTCAAACACACACACACCTATTCATGCATTCAAACACACACACACCTATTCATGCATTCAAACACACACACACACCTATTCATGCATTCAAACACACACACACACCTATTCATGCATTCAAACACACACACAACTATTCATGCATTCACACACACACACATACAAAACCAAAACCCTTACACATATGAAGGTGGACATTTATATACACACAAACAGCGCACACACACATAAATACACCTGTACACTTACACACATAAACACATGTACACTTACACACAAACACAGCTGTACACTGGCACTTAAACACACCTCTGCACATACAAACACACACACACACACCTGTACACTTACACACAAACACAGCTGTACACTGGCACTTAAACACACCTCTGCACATACAAACACACACACACACACACCTGTACACTTACACACAAACACAGCTTTGGCACTTAAACACACCACACATACAAACACGCACACACACACACACACACACACACACACACACACACACACACACACGTATATACACGGCGCACATGAACTCTACCCTTCCAGTTGCTCTTTAAGGGGGATGGTTAACTTTTTGGGCGATTTTTGTATGTATTCAGTATTTTTCTAGTTTCCTCCCTAGACCTCCATCAAATTTAAAAACACATCCATTAGATCCCCCTTCTAGATTAATTTGTAAAAATTTTGGTAGAAAAATTTCCCCCGGTTCTTCCAACATTATAGGCTCACTATCGTTCGCCAGGGAAACAATCTACACCTAAATAGCACGAAAGGTCTAAATATTGACGAAGAAATGGGGCAAAAGGTATTAAAATCGCCAAACTAATGGGCCGAACGTCTTAACATCTGAAAACTATTGGGGGGTAAGCATGAGGAAGAAAGGGGTCCACAAAAAAGGTCTGCCTCCCCTTAAGATAGCAAAGGACATTTAAAGAGGATTAAAATTTGAGGTCACTCATAGAAGTTCGAGAGCTTTTAAGAGGGGGGATGGGCCGGTTTTCTGGACCACTTTCTCCCTCATGTTTAGCCCCATTAGTTTTCAGACGTTAAGATGTTTGCCCATTAGTTAGATGATTTTAAGACCTTTCGCCCCATTTCGTCGTCAAAATGTAGACCTTTCGTGCTATTTAGGTGTCGATTTTTTCCCTGGCGAACGATAGTGAGCCTGTAATGTTGGAAGGAAAATGTACAAATTAATCTAGAATTAATCTAATGGATGTTTTTTTTTTTAATCTGATGGAGGTTTAGGGAGGAAACTAAAAAAATATATAAGACTAAATGAATCAATTGACCGAACAAACGGCCCGTCTCCCCTGAAGTATTCAATTATGCAAACACAACCATTGGAGTAGACTTGGGGGTGGGACGTATTATGCAAACACAACCATTGGAGTAGACTTGGGGGTGGGACGTATTATGCAAACACAACCATTGGAGTAGACTTGGGGGTGGGACGTATTATGCAAACACAACCATTGGAGTAGACTTGGGGGTGGGACGTATTATGCAAACACAACCATTGGAGTAGACTTGGGGGTGGGACGTATTATGCAAACACAACCATTGGAGTAGACTTGGGGGTGGGACGTATTATGCAAACACAACCATTGGAGTAGACTTGGGGGTGGGACGTATTATGCAAACACAACCATTGGAGTAGACTTGGGGGTGGGACGTATTATGCAAACACAACCATTGGAGTAGACTTGGGGGTGGGACGTATTATGCAAACACAACCATTGGAGTAGACTTGGGGGTGGGACGTATTATGCAAACACAACCATTGGAGTAGACTTGGGGGTGGGACGTATTATGCAAACACAACCATTGGAGTAGACTTGGGGGTGGGACGTATTATGCAAACACAACCATTGGAGTAGACTTGGGGGTGGGACGTATTATGCAAACACAACCATTGGAGTAGACTTGGGGGTGGGACGTATTATGCAAACACAACCATTGGAGTAGACTTGGGGGTGGGACGTATTATTCATTAATTAAGGGGAGGTCACCTGCTTTTCTGATCTCCCTCTCTCTCTCTTTGGCTGGTATCCATTCGGCCCCATTCAGCCTACTGTTTTAAGAAGTTTACCCCCATCAAGGTGTCGATCTTTTCCTGGCGAGCGGCAGCGAACCGGTATTTTATTTAAAATGTTTCTGACAGCAGAAAAATTTCTCCGGCGAAGCCGGATTTCTCCATACAATGCTGGCTCGCTATCGCTATCGCTATCGCTATCGCTATTGCTCGCTAGGAAGAAATCGACACCTGGATGGGGATAAACGTCTTAAAACAGTTAGCTGAATGGGGCTGAATGGGGCCGAATGGATACAAGCCAGGGAAAGAGAGACAAGGAGAGAAAGATAAAAAAAGCCGGTGACCCCCCCTAAGTTTTCAATTATGCAAACACAGCCATTGAAATAGACTTGGGGGTGGGTGGTATTACGCATTAATTAAAACGTGTCCAATTTAACTCATGTTATAATAATTGACCTAGATGTGTGTGTTTGAATTTGTATTGTGTTTGTGTGCGTTCATTGTTTTCTGTTGTGTTGACCCTATTCTGGCTCTGTCTTGAGTCGCCCCCCCCCCCAAAAAAAAAAAACAAAAAAAAAAACAGGAAAAGTTGGGATTGGGCCCGAGGATCAAGAGAATATAGAATATAATAATATGATTGCAATGACAACGGATTATATTGCATAGTGAATAAATCGTATAAAATGTATCGAATATTTATGAGTGGTTGTATTGGTATACCCTATCATAACATACATTTATCAGTATTTAAGGAGAGATTTCCACTTGAGAGATTTTTTTCTTGACTCCTTTCTCCCTCATGTTTAGCCCCATTGCTTTTCTAATTTTAAGACGTTCGCCCAATTATTTTGACGATTTTAAGATCTTTCGACCCATTTCTGTCAATTTTAAGACCTTTCGTGCCATGTAGGTGTCGATTTTATCCTGGCGAGCGATAGCGAGCCTGTAATATAAGAGGAACCGGCTTTCAGCCGGGACATTTTCTACCGAAAAATGTACAAATTTATCTTGAAAGGGGGTCTAGGGGGAGTAATTTTAAGCTTGATGGAAGTCTAGGGAATCAACTAAAAACCTCCCCTTAACCCTCTCCGACATATGACGCGATTTTGAGCCTATTGGGGATACTTTAAAGCCTTTGTTACCATCAGGGGTATTTAGAAACCTTTAGTTTAGTTACTTCAACCTCTGCAGTTGTCTTTGAGTTAGCTGTGGACAGAAAACTAATTTTGGAGAGGTAATTATAAGAGTGAGAGAACTCTATTTCTTATTGCTAATCTGGCAAGCTCCGCATCATATGAGTCTGAAAGGGTTAAGCATATCATTATAGACGATATAACACGAATTATGTGTGCAGCTGTGCCTTCCTCCCCTAGTTCTCCCTACCTGCCATTTCGCGGACAAAACATCACATCGTTCCCTATTAATATAATTCCCGCTAACCTTGACGTAAACCAGAATTATGAATCGCACATAAAAATCAAAATGATTTGAAAAGGGCGTTGAGGATTTTATCTCATCGGCCCCGCTTGCCAAACCTTTTCACGAGAGTCCATCACATTAATGATCATAACATTCGCGCTACTTCGTTCAGTTAAGGGGAGGTATTTAGTTTGTTCCCTACGTTTTCATCCCCCTTTCTCCCTAGACCCCCTTTCAAGATAAATTTGTACATTTTTCGGTAGAAAAATTTCCCCCGGAGCTTGGCGGTTGCTCTTAAATTTCACCCCATTTATCGCTCAGGAACAAATCGACACCTTTATGGCGAGCGATAGCGAGCCTGTAATTTAAGAGGCAAACCGGCCTTCGGCCGGGAAATTTAAAATCTCAAAAAATGTACAAATTTATCTCGAGGGAGAAAGGGGTCCAGAAAAAAAGATCTCAAGTGTTAATCTCCCCTTAATATCAAACGCATTCCATATATCTCTCTCTCTCTCTCTCTCTCTCTCTCTCTCTCTCTCTCTCTCTCTCTCTTATAGAACAAATATAACACTACTGGGCAGTTCACTGTTTTACAACCGCAATTTGATCGAAAAGTCTTATGGAAACTTTATGTGTAATCGAGGAAAATAACAGTTTGAGCGGATATTGTATAATGATACGATAGTTGTCGCAATATTTGATGCCAACTACTGGAACACTATTATGTTACTACTTTTCTTACAACGAAAACAAATAGTTTAAAGGGGGATGGTTCACTTTTTGGGCGATTTTTGCATGTATTCATTATTTTTCTAGTTTCCTCCCTAAACCTCCATCATTTTTGCATGTATTCATTATTTTTCTAGTTTCCTCCCTAGACCTCCATCAAATTAAAAAAAAAAAAACATCCATTAGATCCCCTTTCTAGATTAATTTGTACATTTTTCGGCAGAAAAATGTGTCGGCCGAAGGCCGATTCTTCCAACAATACAGGCTCACTATCGTTCGCCAGGGAAAAAATCGACACCTAAATAGCACGAAAGGTCTAAATATTGACGAAGAAATGGGGCGAAAGGTCTTAAAATCGACTAACTAATGGGACAAAAATCTTAACATCTGAACACTAATTGAGCTGAACATGAGGGAGAAGGGGGTCCAAAAAACCGGTCAATGCCCCCTTAACTAACTTACTGGCTAAGGGATACTACGGAACAACAGTGATGGAATATCTCTAACAATAGGGGGTATAGAGATGTTGGCAGTTTTGCTCATTTGTGTTCGTGTACAGTCGCGCTAATAAGTGATGTCGCGGCACCAAATATGCTTTGATCAATAATTGGTATCAGCAATATCTAAGCTTCATTTCTTCATAGCGAGTGAAATATACAAATATGTTCCTACACTTACCCACCCTATCCAACATCTGACAGACATTAATACAGCACAGAGCAAGCCAAACGTAATGACCCCTGGACCATGACTTATTAGCGCGACTGTACGAGGGAAGTGAATGTGCTTGTAAATCGTAGATACGAGTTTTTGGTCAGCTTTTGGGAGGAACAATAATGATAGACTGGCGAACTATTTTGATAAACTGCTGGAGGCAAAAAGGTCAAATTATTGGGCTTCACAATTTTGGCGCTCGCTACCTTAGTTTATCATTAGTTCAAGCATTCCTGACCACGACTGTTCAATTAAAAAAGTTATTCTGTTAACTCTTTCACGCATTTATGACGCAGAGGTTGCCAGATTAGCAATAAGAAATAGAGTTCTCTCTCTCTCATAATTACCTCTCCAAGCTTAGTTTTCTGCCCACAGCTAACTCAAAGACAACTGCAGAGGTTGAAGTAACTAAACTAAAGGTTTCTAAATACCCCTGATGGTAACAAAGGCTTTAAAGTATCCCTAATAGGCTCAACACAGCTAACTCAAGACAACTGCAGAGGTTGAAGTAACTAAACTAAGGTTTCTAAATACCCCTGATGGTAACAAAGGCTTTAAAGTATCCCTAATAGGCTCAACACAGCTAACTCAAAGACAACTGCAGAGGTTGAAGTAACTAAACTAAAGGTTATAAATACCCCTGATGGTAACAAAGGCTTTAAAGTATCCCTAATAGGCTCAACATCGCGTCATATGTCGGAGAGGGTTAATTTGTTTGAAATAGTTTTTGTATGACATGTTTACCGATGAAACGTTCAGGTATTTATATATTGTTGCATCCTTAGAGTGATTAATATTGGGAGTACGGTCGCGCTAATAAGTCATGGCCCAGCTGTCATTACGTTTGGTTTGCTCTGTGCTGTATTAATGTCTGTCAGATGTTGAACAGGGTGGATAGGTGTAGGAACATATTTGTATATTTCACTCGATATGAAGAAATGAAGCTTAGATAATGCCGATACCAATAATTATATTGATCAAAACATACTTGGTGCCGAGACATCACTTATTAGCGCGACTGTAGCCCGATATGTACCCCAACATGATCAGTGAAACAGTACTTATATTCCTGTATGCTTAAAGAACCATTATATTGCTGGTAGCTGCCTGGCCGAACAGCCCCAAGGCCCCGAGCAAGGCCAAGGCCATAACCGAGCGCCCCCACAGAACCCTCCCTGAAGACCACAATAAAGCCTGGGTGACCGAAGCCACTCCATGGCGGGGAGCTGAGAAGAGTGAGGAAACGCCCGGGAAACCAAAGCCCCACCCAGGGCCCTGTGCCCCTCAGCAATTATGAAGAGAAAGTTGAGGGGCAAAGGAAAAATGTGACGCTTTGGCTTCCAATCTTGGTAGATTGGGAGGTCAATCCACGGAAGAGACGCCGTCACTTGAGATCTAGAAAATATATAAGTAAAAGGAACAGTCAGAGTAAGCTATGGGTATGGCAGAGATCGCTCAGTTCTCACTCTGATAGACCAGCCCATCACCACCGTAAGTTATGTTAAACATCGTCACCGTTTTTTTTTTTTTTTATCTTGTCGGGGTGGCCGACTCAAGACAGAGCCAGAATAGGAACGACAACACACAACACAACAGAAAACAATGAACCCACACAAACAAAATACACATTCACACACACATCTATAGGTCATCCAAGACAACAATGACTAAAAGTATGGCTTCAACAATATATGTTTTCAAATCACCAGCCTTCCATGGGTCGAAAGTATAATGACTCTCTGGAGACTGTAGCAAACAAATAATTCACTGACAAACGAATTCCTTCCTTAAGGGGGTGACCTGCTTTTTGTTATTTCTGTCCTTTTCTCTCTTTCTCTCTTTGGTTTGTATCCATTCGGCCCCATTCAGCCTACTGTTTTAAGACGTTTATCCCCATCCAGGTGTCAATTTTTTACTGGTGAGCGGTAGCGAGCCATCATATTTTAAATTTTTGTTTGACAGCAGGCTAAATTTGTACATTTTTCGATAGAAAAATGTCTCCGGCAAAGCCGGATTTCTTCATATAATGCTGGCTCGCTATCGCTCGCCTGGAAGAAATCGACACCTGGATGGGGATTAAAGTCTTAAAACAGTAGGCTGAATGGGGCCGAATGGATACAAGCCAAAGAGAGAGGGATAGAAAGATAAAACAAGCCGTTGACCCCCCTTAACCTTCCTTTCTTCGCATTCATAATGTCTTTGTTTGCTTCAAGATGGCGTATACGTACACGCAAACACATACACGGTCATACGTACACGCAAACACATACACGGTCATACGAATGAGAGAGAGTTACACAGAGTTACACAGATATTCAGACCACACAGACCTTGCGGTCCCAACTAGGTGGTCCGGTCTTAATACTACTACACAGTGACAGTTTATAGTGGAAGAATAGGACAGTAAAGTAGAAGGCTCTCTCCCCACCCTCCGTTTTCACCGGCTAATAAGCCGTACCGGAAGATAGGACGAAGTGTAACCTTATGGGTCAGGAAATGCCCACAAGGAAAGTTTTTATATAGTATAGTAGACATTAGTTTAAAAGTGAAATTACACAGCGAGCGAGAGAGAGAGAGAGAGAGAGAGAGAGAGAGAGAGAGAGAGAGAGAGAGAGAGAGAGAGAGAGAGAGAGAGAGAGAGAGAGAGAGACAGAGAGAGAGAGATAAACAGAGAGAGAGAGAGAGAGAGACACAGAGCGAGAGTATATGCCATCAACCAAGCTGTCCTGTTAAGTGTAAGTATCGCTAAGGAGTGTCAACATACCTGACCACTGATTATCATACCTGTGAGAGAGAGAGAGAGAGAGAGAGAGAGAGAGAGAGAGAGAGAGAGAGAGAGAGAGAGAGAGATAAACAGAGAGAGAGAGAGAGAGACACACAGAGAGCGAGAGAGAGAGAGAGGCAATTAGTAGGTGTCTAGTGATTTACCCGTGTTGGCCAGGAGATAATTTACGATGTTCATTATGAGCCTCCCCACCCTCAGTTTGGTAAACCACTATTTACAGCCTCATTAAGGGGAGACAGACCGTTTTTCTGGACCCGCTTCTCCTAGTGGGGCTAAACATTAGGGAGAAGGGGGTCCAGAAAAACGGCCTGTCTGTCATTAATGTTTACCGGTTAATAAATACCTTCTGGAAACAAAAAAATGAATCAGTTTTGAAAGTATTCCTCGCACTAAGACAAAATGAAAACTAAAACAGCATTAGAACAGTTGCAAAATAGAAGGTTGAGGGAGTTGAGTTATCTAGGTTGTATACTGTATATTGTTGAGCCACAGTGAACAACTATAGTCTATTCGCTGTAAGTAGGCGAAAAATCATGACCTCTATCCTCTGTAACTCAATAAAGGCTGGAGCAGATGGGCTGTAAATTTCCTCATCTATTCCGTGACTGACTCCTCCCAAATGGTATATCCAGTATATGAGCTCAATTACTCTAATCGTTTTTAAGTTACAGAGCTTAGAGGTCATGATTTCTCGCCTACTTACAGCGAATAGACATTAGGGTATGTACAGTTCATTATCTATCTATCCATCTATTGCCGGACGCCTTACTCCCCTTACGAAGGTGGCCATACACAGAATGCCCCGAAGCGGACCTATTCCTTGTGAGAGGCACAACCCGAGCCAGTTTAGTGAAGGACTTACAGGATTGACCACTCAATTTAGGATCCGTCAGACTCCGTGGCCCTCTGTGTATCTTGTTAGCACTATTTTTTCTACAGTGGTGTTCGGCTAATCCATCCACTAACCTGCCTTACCCTTAGGTAAGCAGTACGGATTTGTATCAGGTTTATTCCCCTAGACAGGTTGCCAACCAAGGCTGACAAGTCCCATCCCCCCGGATTTGTATAAGGTTGTGTCCCCTAGATGAGTTGCCGACCAAGGCTAACGAGTCCCATCCACCCAAAACAGTACATTACATTATCATCTATTTTAACCCCTTCAGACTCATATGATGCAGAGGTTGCCAGATTAGCAATAAGAAATAGAGTTATCTCACTCTTATAATTACTTCTCCAAAATTAGTTTTCTGCCCACAGCTAACTCAAAGACAACTGCAGAGGTTGAAGTAACTAAAACTAAAGGTTTCTAAATACCCCTGATGGTAACAAAGGCTTTAAAGTATCCCTAATAGGCTCAACACAGCTAACTCAAAGACAACTGCAGAGGTTGAAGTAACTAAACTAAAGGTTTCTAAATACCCTTGATGGTAACAAAGGCTTTAAAGTATCCCCAATAGGCTCAACACAGCTAACTCAAAGACAACTGCAGAGGTTGAAGTAACTAAACTAAAGGTTTCTAAATACCCCTGATGGTAACAAAGGTTTTAAAGTATCCCTAATAGGCTCAAAATCGCGTCATATGTCGGAGAGGGTTAAACCCTTTCTACAGTAGAAGAATAGCATCACCAAGGCACTTATAATTGGACTGCAGACCTAATATACCTCAAATCGAGTCCACGCCAAATCTCTGGTTCTTTTCTGAGGTGATTTGATCATTCCTGTTGTTCTACAATTACCCTGGCTACACAGACAGTCAAGAAAATATTCGCTATATCGATACCAATTCATAGCATAGAAGATGCCCTGCCCGACCATATTCAAAGATGCTGTGAACTACCATATAGCTGCTCTCTCCTAATAAAGTGACGTGTATAAATAAAGGGAAGTGGTAATAAACAGGAATGAATGGAGAATGCTTGTGAATAGATGAGTGAACACGTGGTCATTTGGGAGAAGGGGTCGGGTGCTAGTTGGACTAGATAATAGTCCGTCAGGCGCCTGGCCCGGGGAGCTGGTATATATGAAGGGTGCTCCTGGAAGTGTGGTGGGCGGACTTGCGGTTTCGGCTCGCTGCATGTCTGCCTGCTGAGACCGGAACCTCTCCGGGTGGTCGGTGGCCGGGGGAGTGTTGGAGGGACCTTGGTGACCCTGGTCTCTGGGTCTTCTCCTGGGTGACCTAGATGTGTGTTAATTTGAGTTTTGTTTTTGTGGGTTCATTGTTTTCTGTTGTGTTGTGTTGTCCCTGTTTGGGCTCTGTCTCGAGTCGGCCACCCCCAGAAAAAAAATACGGGAAATGGGCCCCGAGTACATACATACATACATACATAAATAAAGTGTTGTCATCTCGTGTGGTCAAAATTAAGCAACCAACACCTTTAAGCTCCACTGTGACCATCTAGAGCGACATATGAAGCACCCAACATCTCAAAGCTACAGTCGATAATCTCAGGGCCTCACAAGAGTTACAGGGCTACAGGCTACAATTCCGAGGTTGAGACATAAACGAAACATCTTAAGAGCAACACATGAAGGCCGAAAACAGACTGCAGTAGGCATGCATGTCCTTCTTGTAAACAAGATTAAGGGGGGTGACCTGTTTTTGTTCTGTTCTTTTCTATCTTTCTCTGGCTTGTATCCAGTTGGCCCCATTCAGCCTATTGTTTTAAGACGTTTATCCCCATCCAGGTGTAATTTTTTTACTGGTGAGCGGTAGCGAGCCAGCATATTTTTTATTTTTGTTTGGCAGCAGGCTAAATTTGTACATTTTTCGATAGAAAAATTTCTCCGGCGAAGCCGGATTTCTTCATATAATGCTGGCTCGCTATCGCTCGCCAGGAAGAAATCGGCACCTAGATGGGGATAAACCTCTCAAAATAGTTGGCTGAATGGGGCCGAATGGATACAAGCCAGAGCAAGAGAGAAAAGGACAGAAATAACAAAAAGCAGGTCACCCCCCTTAAAGGAGGTCTGTGAGGGCTAGGAGTCGGCTGTGTTGTAGAGACGCTATATTAATAGAGACGCTATATTAATATAAATGATATTACGTCCATCATATCGGTGCCACTGGTAACATTAAATTGTCTGTATTTTTTTTTCTATGTAATTGAGGGAGGCAAAAGGCAGAACTGCCTATAACGAGTGCCTCCCCCATAGTTGAAAGAGTGACAGGGCCAAAATCAAGGGACGTTCGAGCCAAAATATATGTTCACACTCATAAAATATATCAGGATATATAGATTGCACCTTGAAGCGAAATTTGTATATTCATTATGTCCATACCTATGAAAAACATCGGCCATACTGGCACAGGATCCATAGTTTTGTCTTTGGAGTCTAAGTATTGCATGATCATAAAATGATAAAACATTAACCCGTTGCCTAATAAATATAAACATCAACATGGCAATCCAGAAGAAAAGTTGGCCACCTCTCCCACTAGAGGCTCTTAGCAGTGTGGGGGTGGTGGAGGAGGACAGGATGGGAGCGGACACACAGGGGAAAGAACCAATCTGTCCCTCCACTACCAACTCCAGCCAGACTTGTCGATTTCGATATTTCTTCTTTTTTAACTTTCTCACATCCGCTCCAGGCACAGTTACAAATTCTTGACTTCTCTCTCGGATCTCCTACGGATATTCAGTCCGTTTGGATCCTTAACCCTTTCCCGATCCTTGAAGTTTATAACTTTACCATTCTTTTCCGTGTGAATATCATTAATAGATATGGATTTCATCTCTATCTATCTATTGCCTGACGCCGTGATCCCCGAAGGGGTGGCCACGAACGAACCGCCCCCATGCACCTCTGTTCCCAGTCAGTCGACGTCCCTCCTCCCAACCAGCACCGCCTTCATCAATATACTTCCGCACTCCATCCTTCCACCTCTCCTTCGGTTTACCTCTCCCTCTCTGTCCTTCCACCTCGCTCTCGTACACCCTCTTAGTCATTCTCTCGCTGTCCATACGTTCCATATGGCTGAACCATCTCAAGGTATTAAGTGAAGATATTCAATTCTACCTGGTCAAAAATGTGTGTTATAATGTTACTAGATATTAGAATATCCCTGATTAGATTTGTATATTCTGTTGTTAAAATAATGTTAATTAGTAGAACATTAAATATAATGGAAGCATATTAATTGTCGCAGTCTTTCTAATATAGAACAAATTGCTTCCCGGACTTGTCACATTTTACTGTTCTCCACTTTTATCTTTTCAACACACAGTTTCCAATGAAGGGAGGTTAACACTGTAAGTATTTTGGCTACGTATCCCTATGAACGGTGCCGACCACAGCTGAGGCAACCACCACCACAGAGAGGTTTTTAGGCGAGTGTTTGGCTAGGGGGGAAAATAGAAAAATGGAAATAGTGTGGTGTGTGTGTGTGTGTGTGTGTGTGTGTGTGTGTGTGTGTGTGTGTGTGTGAGGGGGGGGGGGGGGACACAACGGCGTCAGGGGAAAGAGAGTCGCCTAGTTTTTTTATTATATCTGTGTGTGATAACTCGGGTTCGATTCCGGGTGGATCACATATTGTATAATTATGCTTTCATTAATTTCATTGGAGGTGTTTGGTGTTGTGGTGAAATTAATAAAACATACTATAAATTATTAAGGGAGCCCACCTCGCTTTTTTTCTCTTTCTCTCCTTCTCGCTTTGGCTTGTATCCATTCGGCCCCATTCAGCCAACTGTTTTAAGACGTTTATCCCCATCCAGGTGTCGATATCTTCCTGGCGAGCGATAGCGAGCCAGCATTGTATGGAGAAATCCGGCTTCGCCGGAGACATTTTTCTATCGAAAAATGTACAAATTTAGCTTGCTCTCAAAACAAAAATATATATATGCTGGCTCGCTACCGCTCACCAGGAAAATATTGACACCTGGATGGGGGTAAACGTCTTAAAACAGTAGGCTGAATGGGGCCGAATGGATACTAGTCCAAGAGAGAGGGAGAGAAAGAGAAAAAACCGAGGTGGGCTCCCTTAAATGTGTAATTAGGCTCAAAAATCTAAACAAGAAATAATGTGATATCATCGATTGTATAATTATGTATAAGTATAGGCCTACATATACAGTATATATATATATATATATATATATATATATATATATATATATATATAGAGTATATAAAGGTATATATATATATATATATATATATATATATATATATATATATATATACAGTATATATATATATATATATATATATATATATATATACGGTATATAAAAGGTATATATATATATATATATAATATATATATATATATATATATATATATATATATATATATATATATATATTGAGTAAACAAGTAAGGACTGAAATATTATTAATCCTTGATCAATAAGTATTGTAAAATTTAAGGGTAATGTGAATTTCTTCTACTAGTAATTTTTATACAACTACAGTGCCTATTGCTCCACTGGATGCAGCCAATATTTGTCTCTGTCGAACACGGAAAATACATTTAGTAGCGACAGAAATGTTATTATTTATACCATGCATATGCCGTGTGATGTGTTGCAATTTAAAAGTACCGGTACATGCAGACAAACACAGTATTGCACAGATACAGTATACATTATAATGGAACGCATAGTATATATTCTATATACTGTATATATATGCCTGACGCCGTGATCCCCGAAGGGGTGGCCACGAACGAAACGCCCCCATGCACCTCTGTCCCCAGTCAGTCGACGCCCCTCCTCCCAACCAGCACCGCTTTCATTCATATACTTCTTCACTCCATCCTTCCACCTCTCTCTTGGTTTATCTCTCCCTCTCTGTCCTTCCACCTCACTCTCGTACACCCTCTTAAAACAATTCTCGCTTCGCATATGTTCCATATGGCCGAAACATCTCAAGGTGTTCCTTTTCATACTTTCCAGCACATCTACCTCCACACCACACCTCCCTCTTACTTCCTCATTCGTCTGTCTAACCCTCCATGTAACTCCGTACGCACTTCTCAAGTAACTCATTTCCACATCTCTCACTCTTGGTCTGAGTCTAAGCACCAACGTCCATGCTTCGCTTCCGTAAGTCAATGTCAAGACTGCCACACTGTCATGCAAGGGCTTCTTCACTTCCATGCTGACCACCCTATTTCTTGTTACTGCTTTCAGCATTCCTACAACCCTCTTCCCCTGTTGCACCCTCTCCCGCACTTCTTCATCCATAGTCCCATCTTTACTCAGCATACGGCCCAGATACTTAAATGAGCTGACAATCTCCATAGCCTGAATGTTCAACTTCACCTCACACTCTTTGGCTTCACCCCTTTCAAAGACCATAACCTTACTCTTCCCCGCATTTACCTTCAAATTCCGTTTTTTGCACACTGTTCCAAACATATTTACCAGGCCCTGCAACTCCCATTCATTATCACTCATCAGGACTGTATCATCGGCAAAAAGCAGTACTGGTAGCTTCCACTTACTTAGACTGGTTGCTTGCCAAGTATAGAAGTTGCATACCCTGGAAGAGGCTGCTTTATTTAGTTAACCCCTTCTGTACCGCGACGTCCTTTATTTAGTTAACCCCTTCTGTACCGCGACGTCCTTTATTTAGTTAACCTCTTCTGTACCGCGACGTCCTTTATTTAGTTAACCCCTTCTGTACCGCGACGTCCTTTTAGCTTTATTCTGGCTACTATTAGACGATATTATTCAGTTTAAAAGCGCCCCCAACAATTAAGGGGAGGTATTTACTTTGTTCCCTAGACCTCCATCAAGCTTAAAATTACACCCCCTTGAGTCCCTTTCAAGATAAATTTGTAAATTTTTCGGTAGAAAAATTTCCCGGCCAAAGGCCGGTTCCTCTTAAATTACAGGCTCGCTATCGCTCGCCAGGATAAAATAGACACCTGAATTGCACGAAAGGTCTTTATATGGGGTGAAAGTTCTTAAAATCGCTAAACTAATGGGGCAAACGTTTTATATCATCAAAAGCAAGGGGGCTAAACATAAGGGAGAAAGGGGTCCAGAAAAAAATCCCTCAAGTGGAGATCTTCCCTTAACAGGCTTCGAACTATCTCACTTAACCCTTTTAACTAACCACAGATCCTTCCATGCTGCAAAAATGACTAAAATACACAAGTGGTCGCCGGTAAAGAAGGGGTTAAGGTAGCTGAGGCATGGGTAGAACAAAATCAACAAAGGAGGGTAGGTGAATAGAAAGCGGGAGTAAGTGTAAATTATTGACATTCCCTCTACAGTTGTTGTTGTTCTTTTTCCCCAAGCTGCCTGGCCGAACAGCCCCAAGGCCCCGAGCAAGGCCAAGGCCATAGCCGAGCGCCCCACAGAACCCTCCCTGCCGACCACAATAAAGCCTGGGTGACCGAAGCCACTCCATGGCAGGGAGCTGAGGAGGGTGCGGAAACGCCCGGGAAACCAAAGCCCCACCCAGGGCCCTGTGCCCCTCAGCAATTATGAAGAGAAAGTTGAGGGGCAAAGGAAAGATGTGATGCTTTGGCTTCCAATCTCGGTAGATTAGGAGGTCAATCCACGCAAGAGACGCCGTCACTTGAGATCTAGAAAATATATAAGTAAAAGGAACAGTCAGAGTAAGCTATGGGTATGGCAGAGATCGCTCAGTTCTCACTCTGATAGACCAGCCCATCACTACTCCCACAGTTATAAAATGTAGTAACCTGGATTGGCCTGGGTAACTCACCCACTACATGCTCCAATGGACGCACACACCTCAACAACAATGGACGCACACACCTCAACACCTCAACAACAATGGACGCACACACCTCAACACCTCAACAACAATGGACGCACACACCTCAACAACAATGCGCAGTTTAGGAACACTTGTAACTTTACCTTGATGTCAAAATGATCTACTTTCTACAGAACAATGCTACTTGAAAGACAACACCATACGTTAATAATCTTCATCATGCCTTTACTTGTTAGACTGTTAGAAAAGGCCGGTCTATATGATCTGTGCCCCATGAATATTCTTTCCTCTCACTTAAGGGGGGGTATTTAGTTTGTTCCCTAGACCTCCAGCAAGTTTAAAATTACACCCCCTTGAGTCCCTTTCAAGATTAATTTGTACATTTTTCGGTAGAAAAATGTCCCGGCCGAAGGCCGTTTCCTCTTAAGTTACAGGCTCGCTATCGCTCGCCAGGATAAAATAGACACCTGAATGGCACGAAAGGTCTTAAAATGGGGTGAAAGTTCTTAAAGTCGCCAAACTAACGGGGCAAAAATCTTAAAATCTCAAGCAAATCTCAAGCAATGGGGCTAGATATGAGAGAGAAAGGGGTCAAGAAAAAAGTCCCTCAAGTGGATATCTCCCCTTAAACCTTAGGCTACCATGGTGCGGTGGGAGTATGAACATGATTAGATTAATATCCAGTATTCGAGAATGGATAATAAGTCGTAGGCGTGTGCACAAACCTTATTAACCGTCTTGGTGGTGTAATGGTTAAGGTGTCAACAATCTGTGTGTGATAACCCGGGTTCGAATCCCGGTGGATCGCACATTTGCTTTCATTAATTTCATTGGAGGTGTTTGGTGTTGTGGTGAAGTTAATACAAAATAGACATACACAACGAAGCACCGTCATCATGATTGAACAAAGAGTTAATGCAATTTTGTTCCTACTTGCATATAACTAGTGTACTCCCGATAACAATATTGTAATCAAATTCAAAAGATTGTTTTTAATAACAGCATCGAAATTAAAAGACAATTTGGTGTACCAGTCTCCAGTATGTACAGTAGTTCGAGTGTCAACCTGTCAACACACTGGTACCAACAGAACAGCATCATTCATGATTATCCAACACAGCCGTTATACCATTAAGGGGGGGGCACCGGTTTTTTCTTATCTTTCTCTCCTTTTCTCTCTTTCCTTGGCTTGTATCCATTAGGCCCCATTCAGCCAACTGTTTTAAGGCGTTTATCCCCATCCAGGTGTTGATTTCTTCCTGGCGAGCGATAGCGAGCCAGCATTGTATGGAGAAATCCGGCTTCGCCGGAGACATTTTTCTATCGAAAAATGTACAAATTTAGCTTGCTGTCAAAACAAAAATATATATATGCTGGCTCGCTACCGCTCGCCAGGAAAATATTGACACCTGGATGGGGGTAAACGTCTTAAAACAGTTAGCTGAATGGGGCCGAATGGATACAAGCCAGAGAAAGAGAGAAAAGGACAGAAATAACAAAAAGCAGGTCACCCCCCTTAAAGATTGAGAGGAAATTTGGAGCTGAGCGAAAAATCAGAATAAGACTTTAATGGTGACAAATATGAGGGAATCAGCGAAAATGTAAAAAAAGAGAGAGAGAGAGAGAGGGCTCCGCGGAAGGCTTTCTGAAGATCGGGAAAAAGTTCTGGTTTGAGTGAGTAATTAACGTGGCGAGAGAAGTAGTGAAGTTGAGAGGAATGTTAAAGGAATGGACATTTTGGAAATATAATATATATATACCGGTATATATATATATATATATATATATATATCAATGAATACCTTTCTCCATTAACCCATTCAGTACTGGTGCCGTCGTTTTAACCCTCTCCGACATATGACGTGATTTTGAGCCTATTGGGGATACTTTAAAACCTTTGTTACCATCAGGGGTATTCAGAAACCTTTAGTTTAGTTACTTCAACCTCTGCAGTTGTCTTTGAGTTAGCTGTGGGCAGAAAACTAATTTTGGAGAGGTAATTATAAGAGTGAGAGAACTCTATTTCTTATTGCTAATCTGGCAACCTCTTATAATTACCTCTCCAAAATTAGTTTTCTGCCCAAAGCTAACTCAGACAACTACAGAGGTCAACACAGCTAATTCAAAGACAACTGCAGAGGTTGAAGTAACTAAACTAAAGGTTTATAAATACCCCTGATGGTAACGAAGGCTTTGAAATATCCCTAATAGGCTCAAAATTGCGTCATATGTCGGAGAGGGTTAAAATAAAAGGGACGACACCGGTACTGAATGAGTTAAGCTGCACACAATCGTCTAAATGTAGCCAGAATAAAATTAACAAGACGTCACCGGTGAAGAAGGGGATAAATGCAGTTGTTCCCGGAAAAACATCCCTTTTTACAACATACACATTTTTGGCATACATACATAATTTATCCATTGAAGTGTTCGCGGCGTTTTGAAAGTTCCTCCCAACGTGCATTTGAATAACAATGCGAATATATGAGGTAAAATATCACTCGCAGAAGGAAACCAAGGAAGGGAGGGAGGAAGGAAAGGAGGAAGGAAGGGAGGGAGGAAGGAAAGGAGGAAGGAAGGAAGGAAGGAAGGGATTGAGGAAGGAAAGGAGGAAGGAAGGGGAGGGAGGAAGGAAGGAAGGGATGGAGGAAGGAATGGGAGGGAGGAAGGAAGGAAAGGATGGAGGAAGGAAAGGAGGAAGGAAGGGGAGGGAGGAAGGAAGGAAAGGATGGAGGAAGGAAGGGGAGGGAGGAGGGAAGGAAGGAAGGGTGGGGGAAGGGAGGAAGGGGGAGGAAAGGGAGGAAGGAAGGAGAGGGAGGAAGGAAGGAGGAAGAGTGGAGGAAGGCAAGGAGGAGGAAAGGGGTGAGGTGGAAGGAGGAAGGGGGGAGGAAGGAAGGGAGTCAGGAAGGGGGGGAGAAGGAAGGAAAGGATAGAGGGAAGGGGGGGAGGAGAAGGAAGGAAGTGGGAGGGAGGAAGGAAGGAAGGAGGGGAGGGAAAGGAAGGAAGGGAGGGAGGGGAGGAAGGAAAGGAAGGTATGGGGATAAGGAAAGGGAGGGGAGGAAGAAGGAAGGGATGGAGGAAGGAAAGGAGGAGGGGGGGGGAGAAGGAAGAAAGGGGAGGAGGAAGGAGGGGAGGGGGGAAGGAAGGTGACTGGAGGAGGGGCGGGAGAGGGAGGAGGTAGGGGAGGCGGAAGGAAGGAAGGAAGGGATGGAGGAGGGAAGGAAGGGGAAAAGGGGAGGAGGAAGGAAGGGAAGAAGGATGGGGAAGAAGGGGAGGGAGGAAGGAAGGAAGGGATGGAGGAAGGAAAGGAGGAAGGAAGGGGAGGGAGGAAGGAAGGAAGGAATGGAGGAAGGAAGGGGAGGGAGGAAGGAAGGAAGGGATGGAGGAAGGAAGGGGAGGGAGGAAGGAAGGAAGGGATGGAGGAAGGAAGGGGAGGGAGGAAGGAAGGAAGGGAGGAAGGAAGGGGAGGGAGGAAGGAAGGAAAGGAGGAAGGAAGGGGAGGGAGGAAGTTAGGAAGGGATGTAGGAAGGAAAGGAAGGGGAGGGATGAAGGAAGGAAGGAAAGGAGGAAGGAAAGGATTACAAAGGAAATCAAGCAACAACAGCTCTAGTGACCCTTCTAGGATGCTTGTCCCCCAAAACACTGAGGATCAAGTGTCCAAACAGTAGTTTAGAGTGGGTTAGAGTGGGAGGAGGAAGGAAGGGGAGGGGGGAAGGAAGGGGAGGGGGGAAGGAAGGGGAGGGGGGGAGGGGGGAAGGAAGGAAGGGGAGGGGGGAAGGAAGGGGAGGGGGAAGGAAGGGGAGGGGGAAGGAGGGGAGGGGGAAGTGGGAGGGGGGAGGAAGGGGAGGAGGAAGGAAGGGGAGGGGGGAAGGAAGGGGAGGGGGGAAGGAAGAGGAGGGGAAACAGGCCGATACGACGAGTGTTTTAGAAGATTTAACGATGAAAATGGCGGGTTTTATGTGGTAGTAAAAGGAAGAGGTGGTGAGGGGAGAGAGAGAGAGAGAGAGAGAGGCTAGCGGTATCCATGGTGACGACCAGAGAGAGAGAGAGAGTATGCATGAGAGTGAGTGAGAGAGCGAGAGAAAGACAAATTCGAATATACCATTAATAGAAATGCGTCTACTTTCTTCATTGGAAGTTTTATTTTGATCAACATACTAATGAAAGATAGATAGATAAATAGATAGATAAAATGATAGATGGATAGATATTTATTTACTGGATTCATTATTAGCATAGTTTTACAAGACTTAAATTAAATTTAAAGTAGTTGATGAAAATTAATAATGATTTCAGAATTACCGTTAATATTTTGACTCTCACATGTCCTATATAAGGTTCATACTATCGTGTTGTTTTAGCTTGTAATAATATGAAATATTTGCGTTATGCTGTATGTATAATATACACTTTAGGAACACGTGAAATCATATTGATCAGTAAAACATCAATTGCTAATTATTCTGTGATTACAAGAACAGTAAAACATAAAGTAAATGCATTTTATATGTACTGTATATTTCGGATAGCTCATACAAATAAGCTTTATACCCTTTGTGCAGAAGTAGATATGAGGACAAAACAGATTTCAAAGATAAATTTGGGTAATTTGTTCCTAATAGGATTCAAAGTCAAATATGTTTGGTGTTTGACATTTAAGTTGTCATATGTACTGTACAAATATGTTATTCGTCCTGGTCCATGAAAAGAGTATGTCACAAATCGAGGATACTATAAGAGAAGAACCCTGGCCTGCCTAACGGTAACGCAATATCCTCTCTATAACCCTCAGTAACGGTAACGCAATATCCTCTCTATAACCCTCAGTAACGGTAACGCAATATCCTCTCTATAACCCTCAGTAACGGTAACGCAATATCCTCTCTATAACCCTCAGTAACGGTAACGCAATATCCTCTCCATAACCCTCAGTAACGGTAACGCAATATTCTCTCTATAACCCTCAGTAACGGTAACGCAATATCCTCTCTATAACCCTCAGTAACGGTAACGCAATATTTCAGTAACGGGTAACGCAATCATCCATAAACCCTCAGTACGTAACGCAATATCCTCTCTATAACCCTCAGTAACGGTAACGCATCCTCTATATAACCCTCAGTAAAGGGTAACGCAATATCCTCTCGTAATGGTAACGCAATATCCTCTCTATAACCCTCAGTAACGGTAACGCAATATCCTCTCCATAACCCTTCAGTAACGGTAACGAAATATTCTCTCTATAAACCCCTCAGTAACGGTAACGCAATATCCTCTCTATAACCCTCAGTAACGGTACGCAATATCCTCTCTATAACCTCAGTAACGGTAACGCAATATTCTCTCTATAACCCTCAGTAACGGTAAACGCATATTTCCTCTATAACCCCTCAGTAACGGTAACGCAATATCCTCTCTATAACCTCAGTAACGGTAACGCAATATCCTCTCTATAACCCTCAGTACGGTACGCAATATCCTCTCTATAACCCTCAGTAACGGTAACGCAATATCCTCTCTATAACCCTCTAACGGTAACGCACTCTCTCCAGTAACGGTAACGCAATATCCTCTCTATAACCCTCAGTAACGGTAACGCAATATCCTCTCCATAACCCTCAGTAACGGTAACGCAATATCCTCTCCATAACCCTCAGTAACGGTAACGCAATATCCTCTCTATAACCCTCAGTAACGGTAACGCAATATCCTCTCTATAACCCTCAGTAACGGTAACGCAATATCCTTTGGTCACTGATTAAAATGATCACTGGTTGAAGTGGCCACTGGTTGAAATGGTCACTGGTTGAAGTGGCCACTGGTTGAGTTAGCACTGGTTGAAGTGGCACTGGTTCAACTAATCTGTCACCATATTTTACTCGTCTGACCAAATGGACAGATATACAATTTCGTCCCAACGAGGATAAATTCAGATCATAACCCCAAAGAACAGCCACTCTGATCACAGACTCCGGAATTTATCCAGTTGAACACCGGGTCGAAACCATCGATATATTATTTAAGCAAATATATTAGTTATGACATGTACTCCATTGCCATATATGTCCACCCCGTCGGTAATTCATTATACAAAATTCCCTAAATCTCTAAAAAAATAAATCCCTAGCCTACAACATCTCGCACCTCTCACCAGATCTCCATTTTTACCCAGACTCCTACCTACTAAATTATCAACAGTGCCATGCTATGATCCAGAAGGGTGCAGTGACTGTAATAGGAAAAACGGCAAGAATGTAGTTACCGGGTGTACCGCCCGTCATGTTTACACTACGCAGACGCTCACCATCTTGTTCCAGTCTATTTTGACTGCCTTTGGATACAAAAATACATTACCCTAACCAAACAACCTAACCTAACCTAACCTAGTATTATAGATTTATAAGTATTTATTTTATTATAAGTATTTGTTTCCACATAGCGATTTTGATAATTTAATTTGACTTTATATTGTCCTTGTCCCAATTTTGGTTTGTTTAGTTTGCAAGTTTTACATTTTAAATTATAAGTATTTATAGATGATTTATGTTGTATGTCGGTAGTGGTACACCCGGTAACTACATCCATCCTGGGAAAACCACCCTGTAACTGTTACCTCTATAAGAGACAACCAACCCTCCTCTATTACAGTATGTCACCCTGCCGTAATCAAAAGCACCAGCCCAAAGCATAGGAAAAGAAAAATAGGAAAAGTAGAATGTAGATACGAGGTGCCGTTGTAAAGGCTTATCCCTCAATACCTTCACCTGACCTGACCTGACCTGATTGTTGCAACACAGTCCCGGGCGATTGAAATGTGGACACAAAAACTGAGGTTGGATCACACTGGTCGAGGACCCCCTCGACCACTGGACCAACAAAAAGATCACGAGAAGAAAATGAAGGTAAAGGCATATACAAGTGGGACACCGCAGCCAGGCAAAGTCCACATGTATATACGAAACATAATGGTATATCCTAATTGAAGTCTCAGGATCACAACCCTATTCATTGGTTCACTATAGTTGGTCTAACAGTGGCGGACCCTCACAACAATAGTCTAGTTGGGGCTACGGCATCAATAAAGATGGTGAACAATAACAGTGCCGGCACGTACCCGAAGGTACAGTTTGCTGCACATATTCTATTACGTTGTGGTCGTGATTAGGCAGCGCTGCACCCACTTCCCCAACCCTCCTCCCTCACTCCACCTCCTACCTTCCACCTATTGGTAGGAGGTGGAGTAAGGGAGGGGGGTTGGGGAGGTGGGTGCGGCTCTGCCAAGTTACGATTTGCTGGGATGGTTGAGAAATGGAATATGTGAGGCAAACTGTACCTAAACGGATACCGAAAAAATAGCGGGGTACACGGCACACAGAAACACGCACAAATAGCGGGGTACACGGCACACAGAAACACGCACAAATAGCGGGGTACACGGCACACAGAAACACGCACAAATAGCGGGGTACATGGCACACAGAAACACGCACAAATAGCGGGGTACAGGGCACACAGAAACACGCACAAATAGCGGAGTACACGGCACACAGAAACACGCACAAATAGTGGGGTACACGGCACACAGAAACACGCACAAATAGCGGGGTACACGGCACACAGAAACACGCACAAATACTAACTGGGTGACCAGGTGATAATTGCTTAAGAACTGACTGAATAAGCAAAACTTTATATAAGAAAACATATGGTAGCACCTGAAGGGGTTAATTAATAAAGGGGTACACAAACAAAAACAAAACACACTCATCTATTGTTGTGGACTATACTCCCAGGTCGGTGACAGCTCTCCAAGATATCCGTGGCAGTATATAATCCTGGTATGATGTTATGGTGTTAAATCCAGGGGCACACGACGGGAGCTGGTGTTATCACTATCACAGCCTAGAATACAGTGTCTGTCTGTTCAGCCTCATACCAGGACCATAGGCTAATCCATTACCAGGTAGGGGAGTTCCTCCACACCGAATGGAACCACTTAATACACCACTGTATTCACTACCCACATTCACTATATACCCATATACGGCCCTTAACCCCTTGAGTACCAGCGACGTGTGTTATATATTATTCTGGCTATATTTATACGATACTATGCAGCTTAAGAAGTATCTGCGGTAGTTAAAAGTGATGGTTTGAGATAGTTTGAAGCCTTATTATTGCTAGAGGTCCTTCCTAAGCTGAATAAAAGCTTCTAATAGTTGCCAGAATATGATGAAAAGGACGTCCCTGGTACTGAACAGGTTTATCTGTCCCCAATGACACCAGAAAGCAAGATAATACTCCATAATAGTATAAGAATATGCCTTATAACCGGCAAACTACCCAACCAGGTATGCTGGGCCAGGCTCACCCCCGACCTCTAACAAGGGAGGGCAGTGGGGACTCTATGACCAATTTATACTAGTATTTATAGTCGTACTACCAAAAAGGGTCATAGAACAAAAACTGCCCCATATTAATTGATTAGGTTGGTTCTCAAATATCAAGGAGATCCGATGAATAATAAAGGAGTTAGAAAATACGTCCCTCCTAATCTGAATAGAAAGTCGGGAGAAATAATGGCTAGACAATAGATCCAGGTATACTTCAGGTATATACAGTATACATAGGTTGGTTACTAACACAATGTATGGGGATGTACCTGTACGTCTGGTAAACAAAAGTATTTTTTTTCATAAATTACACATTCCTGTGACAATATACAGTATATATAATATATATATATATATATATATATATATATATATATATATATATATATATATATATATATATATATATGAGAGAGAGAGCGACAGAGATAACTTAGATGTAGTACGCGTTGTTCCCCGGTTGACCACTTCATCCCAGCAGCCAACAGCGGCGGCGGCACCAGGTTGTTATCGGGACGCGTGTGGTTCAAACGCTGGCTACCTTTGATGATGCCCTGACCATCACCTGTGTTCTCACTCTCACTTGGCTGTCCTCACTCCCACTTGATTGTCCTCACCTGATTGTCCTCATCCTGACTTTATTGTCCTCACTTGATTGTCCTCTCCTCACTTTATTGTCCTCATCTCATTGTCTTCATCCTCACTCTCACTTGATTATCCTCACTCTCACTTGATTGCCCTCATCCTCACTTGATTGTCCTCACCTGATTGTCCTCTCCTCACTTGATTTTCCTCATTCTCATCTCATTGTCCTCATCCACACTTGACTGTCCTCATCCCGACTTGATTGTCCTCACCTGATTGTCCTCACTCTCACTTGATTGTCCTCACTCTCACCTGACTGTCCTCACTCTCATCTGATTGTCCTCACTCACACCTGACTATCCTCACTCTCATCTGATTGTCCTCACTCTCACCTGATTGTCCTCACTCATACCTGACTATCCTCACTCTCACTTGATTGTCCTCACTCTCACCTGACTATCCTCACTCTCACTTGACTGTCCTCATCCTCACTTGATTGTCCTCATCCCCACCTGATTGTCCTCACCTGATTGTCCTCATCCTTACTTAACTGTCCTCATTCTCACCTGATTGTCCTCACTCTCACTTGATTGTCCTCACCTGATTGTCCTCATCCTCACTTTATTTTCCTCACTCTTGTCTGATTGTCTTCACTCTCACCTGATTGTCCTCATTCTCACTTGATTGTCCTCACCTGAGTATCCTCATCCTCACCTGATTGTCCTCACTCTCATCTAATTGTCCTCATTCGCACCTGACTGTCCTCAATCTCACCTGACTGTCCTCACTCTCATCTGACTGTCCTCACTCTCATCTGACTGTCCTCACTTTCACCCGACTGTCCTCACTCTCACCTGACTGTCCTCACTCTCATCTGACTGTCCTCACTCTCACCTGACTGTCCTCACTTTCACCTGACTGTCGTCACTCATCTGATGAAAATGAGGCCCGACTAGAAATCCAGTCGGATCCAAAGGAATTTGGAATATTTATTTATCAAGAGTGTAATTAGTGTGGAGTAAGTTTTAACAGAATTTAAGCGATTACACGAAAATATGATGTGACTTGATGTGTAAAACTTGCTTAAATATGTTTGCATAAAATTGGGTACTTGCCAAAATTCGTCTTAATTCCGTGCATAACATATTGAGGTAGTACGCTCATAATCTAGCTGACTATAGTGTTATGACCAGCCTATCACCTATTGGACGATAACCGGCTCTGTACCTCATCTCGGTAGCTTAGTCTGGCATGGTAATCTATCTATTGTATCTATTGTAGAGTTCGCCACCTGCAATTGGCACCGATGAGCATGCCACCCTTCGGTAGTTTGTATAAGGTTTTCAGTTTACCCCCATAGACAGGTAGCCAACCAAGGCTGACGAGTCCCATCCATTCGGATATTTATAAAACTGTCTAAAGAGAAACCTATTGATATACAGAAACAATAATGGACATCTAACAACAATTAAGGGGAGGTTTTTAGTGTGTTTCCTAGACTTCCATCAAGCTTGAAATTACACCCCCTTGACCCCTTTTCAAGATAAATTTGTACATTTTTCGGTAGAAAAATTTCCCGGCCGAAGGCCGGTTCCTCTTAAATTACAGGCTCGCTATCGCTCGCCAGGAAAAAATCGACACCTAAATGGGACGAACGGTCTTAAAAGTGACATAAATGGGGTGAAACTTCTTAAAATCGCCAAACTAATGGGGGCAAACATCTTAAAATCTCAAAAGCAATGGGGCTAGACATGAAAGAGAAAGGGGTCCAGAAAAAAGTCCCTCAAGTGGATATCTCCCCTTAATAGAGTTCGTAATCTCTACTACATTTCATAAAATAGATGCTCCTAAGAGTTATAATTATATGCAAATACAACTCCCCATGTCTGCATAATTGAATGTTAATTAAATGCAGCCAACAGTTTCCCCACCCTCCTCTCTCTCCCACTTTTATCAAGCTTTACCCTTCCTCCCTCCTCCCTTCTCGTTCTTTATCCCTTCTCTGCCTTCACTCTGTTTCATAATACTTCCGGTGTGTGTGTGTGTGTGTTTGAGAGAGAGTGGGTGTGAGTGTTTTTTTTCTCGTTCTAGTCAAAATGCCTGGACACACGGAGTTTGAAGCAATTTAAATCATAGGAAGAGGGAAAGACTGATTTTGGAAGAGAGTTCCAGACTTCAGCTGTTGAATAGAATAAAGTCTGAGAGTAACGTTTCACTCTTGGGTTGGAGAGTTGCACAGAGTAGGGGTGGGATTGAGTTGCAAGACGGGTACCACGTGCCCTACGTAAAGGAGGTGGTATGCACTGGGATAGCTCTGAGAGATATATATATATATATATATATATATATATATATATATATATATATATAAGAAGAGAGAGAGAGAGATAGGTGGGGGGGGGGGGGAGGGGTCACTCGCATGTCGGTTGATGAATAAATACATACACGATTTCCATGCTTATGATCTCTTAACATATTGAGGTATCCGGGAAGAGTGTTCATATTACTACCCCGCTGCCGCCCGGCTTGTGTATGTTGCCGCTTATGGAACTCGGATATTGCCTCCAGCCCCTGATAATACCCCGCATTATTGAGGGGTCTTATAAGGGGGTACTACTCGCCTTTTATGGACCCCCTTCTCCCTCATGTTTAGCATATACCCCACAATATTGAGGGGGTCTTAAGGGGGTACTCCTCGCTTTTTGTGGATCCCCTTCTCCCTCATGTTTAGCATATACCTCACAATATTGAGGTCCGGTAGCCACACCATGCCTGGGGTCTTAAGGGACCTATAGCTTGTTCATTTAAGCTAGCGAGAAA
Source organism: Paralithodes platypus (assembly GCA_032716605.1). Classification (NCBI taxonomy): domain Eukaryota; kingdom Metazoa; phylum Arthropoda; class Malacostraca; order Decapoda; family Lithodidae; genus Paralithodes; species Paralithodes platypus. The sequence goes on from CM064539.1 coordinate 3,158,529, forward strand.
TTGACTTATCCCCTTAGGACCCAAAGTCCAAAGAAATAGGGTGGTTAGCATGGAAGTAAAGAAGTCCTTGCATGATAGTGTGGTAATCCCGATATTAACTTAACCCATAAATTGCGAGCGTCCTCTATACACGTTTTTGTAGTGCAGTGCGAGCGTCCTCTATAGAGCCAGCACATAAAGAACCCTATCAAAGTACCCCAGTGGCACTCAAAACATAGCAATATGTGATTAGGTGAGATAATTCCCCTTCATTACTTGCTACCACTCCTTCATGTGTCCCAACCCCACCTCCCTTCCCCTTCTCCCCCCCTCCTCAATTATCAGCTATTTCTCTTATTATTTCCCCTTTCATCGGGTAATTTTCCGCACGAATTTCTCTCACACGGTCTCTTTAACACAGGCGAGGCAGCTATAGATCCTTGCAACACAGAGACTTCTAGTGCAAGGCCTCGGAGAGAAAGGTTATTTGCTGCCCGGGTTCTCGCCTCATGATACGAACGGGCGGCAATACTACATCTTTTTCACCACCCAAATACTATTCCCACTTCTTTTATTGCTCTTAAATTAGCATATGTTCATATTAACCCTCTCACGACCATATGATGTAGAGGTTGCCAGATTAGCAATAAGAAATAGAGTTCTCTCACTCTTATAATTACCTCTCCAAAATTAGTTTTCTGCCCACAGCTAACTCAAAGACACCTGCAGAGGTTAAATTAACTAAACTAAAGGTTTCTAAATATCCCTGATGGTAACAAAGGTTTTAAAGTATCCCTAATAGGCTCAAAATTGCGTCAAGAACGTGAGAGGGTTTAAAGCAAAATAGGTGCATCCGGTTAAGAATAATGATATATATGGTAAATATGACCATTTTCGTCGGAATAGAAACAAATACCTTCGCATGGTGGAACCTTTAAACAAAAATAGGCTTCGCCGTTTAAAGGTTAAGGGAGCGAAGCAAGGACGTTGGTAAAGAGACTCAAGCCAAGAGTGAGAGGGGTGGAAATGAGTTACTTAAGAAGTGCATGTGGAGTTACATGGAGGGATAGACAGACGAATGAGGAAGTACGAGAGAGGTGTGGTGTGGACGTAGATGTGCTGGAAAGTGTGAAAGGAACACCTTGAGATGATTCAGCTATGTGGAACGTATGGGAAGTGAGAGTATTACTAAGAAAGTGTATGAGAGTGAGGTGGAAGGTCAGAGAGGAAGAGGTAGACTGAGTGAGAGGTGGAAGGATGGAGTTGAGAAGTATATGAGCGAAGGCGGTGCTAGATGGGAGGAGGGGCGTCGACTGACTGGGTGACAGAGGTGCACGAGGGTGCTTCGTTCATGGCCATCCCTTCGGGGATCACGGCGTCCGGCAATAGATAGATAGACAACCATACCCAGATTTTTGTCATCATTCTTTGCTCTTCTGATGTCCTATTGGTATACAAAGCGAAGCAAAAGACAACATAGTATATCTTTGACATTCCCGTTTGCATTTTCTTTTCACAGTGTAATAATGCGAAATAATTTTATCATATTCTCAAATCCAAAGAACAAGTGAAAAACAGGAAGCAAGTGCAGCAATATGAGTGCTTGAGGGAGCCCACCTCGCTTTCTTTCTCTTTCTCTCCCTCTCTCTTTGGCTTGTATCCATTCGGCCCCATTCAGCCTACTGTTTTGAATTTGAGTTTTTTTCGATAGAAAAATGTCTCCGGCGAAGCCGGATTTCTTTATACAATGCTGGCTCGCTATCGCTCGCCAGGAAAAAATCGACACCTGGATGGGGATAAACGTCTTAAAACAGTTGGCTGAATGGGGCCGAATGGATACAAGCCAAGGAAAGAGAGAAAAGGAGAGACAAATAATAAAAAGCCGGTGACCCCCCTTAGGAGGAGTGAGACCGACAACTGAATTACGAGGTACACATTTTCGTAATTATCTTGAAAGCAATTGCAAGCCTAATAGAATTAGTAAAGTGTTGCAACATATATTCTAAATTGTTATTAGAATAAAACTTGCATACTATTACCTCTGTATTCTTAGGAGAGAAGCATGAATGTGTAAGCTGTAACATTCACACACACACACACACACACACATCATGTAAGGAATTTCTACGACATCGGACGGCCCTGGCAAGATTTTGGATGGCACAATGGACAATACCTAACCAATACTTACACTAATCTGCCAACAAATGTCGGACATGTGGTTTCTGTGACTGCGCCTGTTGAGAATAAAATGATGAAGGCCTCACTACGATGACTAATTTGACCTTACATTCTTGCTAACATTAGACGGTTTTATGCAGTTTAAGAAGGTTTAAATTTGTTAAAATTATTTCTTGAAATATAATCTACCTCTTTGAGTCATAAAGGAAAATTGTAAGTTAAAGAAAGTCGTCTAATAGTAACCAGAAGATGAAAATTACTTCATCGTGCTGGAAGGGTTAACAAAATAGTAGCCATCAAGCAACGTTAACTCTCACAAAAAAATATATAGATTAGATCTCTTTGATGACTACTATTCACTACACGAGTGAATAGGATTTTGTTGAGGAAACTATTGAAAGCAAAGCCCTTGAAAGTGGAAGGGTTAACTGTAGCTACGGATAAATTTATCTTTTAGAATTGAGAAGCATGGGAATTAGAGTCTTCGGGACATCGGTGAGGCTTTTTCTATTGCTCTAGAATATATCGAAAGCCTTTGCTCTAAATATCTTTGCCTTTCCTCTCTCTTTTCCTCTCTGTCTGTCTGTCTGTCTGTCTCTCTCTCTCTCTCTCTCTAAATCTTTCTTCCTCCCATCCCTCATCGCCCGTCCTCTCACACCAGCACCGATAACTACCAATAAATTTCACTCCCCTCCTATTCTCTCAGCCTTCTCGTATTTTTTCTTCCATCACTCACATCATTCTCTCCCTTTCCCACCTTCTGAAGTTATGCATAAGACTTCCTTTTCATTTGTATTTGTCCTAATAATTTCTTCAGGCGATTTGCAAGCTCGGTACGGTAATTTGCTGGAGGGAATCGGGGTGGTGAGGGAGCCTTTTCTTCAAACATCCCTTAGTTGGAGGCTTATTATCTCTACAAGAATTATTTATGCCTGGTCACTTCGATGGGAATGAAAGATCTGTGTGGCTAGCCTAGCAACTTCAATATATACATATAAATAGTCCTGGTATTGCATTGATGCTCTTAACAGCAGGGATAGTACTTGCTCGAATAATGCTTTCCAGACTAATTTTCCAAATAGCAGAGCAGAGACTTCAAGAAACTCGAAGCACGACTGACACAATCTTCGTCACAAGACAGTTGATGCAAAAGTTGTATGAATAAAATCTAGATCTTGTTTTTATAGACCTTAGGAAGGTTGTTGATAGCATTAACCATGCAGGCTTATGGGCTATCCTAACCAAGCTCATTCCTTAGAAGTTTCTTAGCATTCTAAAAAGTTTCTACAATGGTATGTACACTTGCGTGATGAGGGCAGAAATCAGACCCTTTCTTAGTTGAAGTCGCTATGGAGCAGGGCTGTGTTCTTGCTCCTATCCTATTCAATCTTTTCTTAGCAGCCGTTAAGAAACTGAGTCATAGCAGAATGACCCCAAGAGATGGAGTAAAAGTTAAATACCGTTTTGATGGAAACCTATTCAGTCTACGTCGGCTGCGGACTACAACATAGACCTTCAATACTTAAGTCTTAGAACTACAACATAGACCTTCAATACTTAAGTCTTAGAACTACAACATAGACCTTCAATACTTAAGTCTTAGAACTACAACATAGACCTTCAATACTTAAGTCTTAGAACTACAACATAGACCTTCAATACTTAAGTCTTAGAACTACAACATAGACCTTCAATACTTAAGTCTTAGAACTACAACATAGACCTTCAATACTTAAGTCTTAGAACTACAACATAGACCTTCAATACTTAAGTCTTAGAACTACAACATAGACCTTCAATACTTAAGTCTTAGAACTACAACATAGACCTTCAATACTTAAGTCTTAGAACTACAACATAGACCTTCAATACTTAAGTCTTAGAACTTTTGTTGCTGATGACTGCGCTCTCACACATTTGAGGAGCTACAACACGGGCTCGCTACACTGATGACGGTACATGATTCACTTAGTTTCCAAGGGACTGAAGTTCCAAAAGACCGAAGATCTAAAATTCACGCCAGAACTGTCCAACCGCTTACATAAATGAGGAACAACTAACTACTTCAATACTTAAGTCTTAGAACTATAACATAGACCTTCAATACTTAAGTCTTAGAACTACAACATAGACCTTCAATACTTAAGTCTTAGAACTACAACATAGACCTTCAATACTTAAGTCTTAGAACTACAACATAGACCTTCAATACTTAAGTCTTAGAACTACAACATAGACCTTCAATACTTAAGTCTTAGAACTTTTGTTGCTGATGACTGCGCTCTCACACATTTGAGGAGCTACAACACGGGCTCACTACACTGATGACGGTACATGAATCACTTAGTTTCCAAGAGACTGAAGTTCCAAAAGACCGAAGATCTAAAATCCACGCCAGAACTATCCAACCGTTTACATAAATGAGGAATAACTAACTAAAAATTTAGGCCAATTTACTTATTTTGAAATACCACATTCTACTTATCGGTATATTAAAATACACACACAATATTGAAACCTATCATTAGTGGGCCTTTAATTGCCTTATCCCAATAGGCAATGGAATACACCTCTCTAATACAGCCGCTTCTATTCAAGCTAAAGCTATACAACTGATTAAATAGAGAAGGTGACTATAGACAACCAATATAATTTAACCCTTACTGTACCAGCGACGGTATACAGCCGTCAGTAATAAAGTAACTCGTCAGTTCCAGCGACGGAAGATCGCCGTCAGTACTATGCGGTCCTTGTAACTGCCCGTATCGAGCGGTACTTGGCACCTTGAATTGTACGCACTGCTCCGAGACCTTGGCAACACTTCTCAGCCTGGATCAAGGCCTGTGGGTGCTAGCTGGGACAGTATGCCTCCAGATTTCGGGGTGAGAGGGTATTCTCTCTTGATTCTGAAGTCATTTTGGCCAAAATGCTTGGTACTGGAGGGTACATTTATAGTAATACCCTCTGGTACAGTAGGGGTTAAGAGCTCTTGATCTACTTTTGGTTAGAAACTCATATAGTGTAAGTCCATCTAATTGAACCAATATATAACATTCTAAATACGGGTGCCAATGTTAGTAGAATGATTAACCTCAATATATATCGAACAAGCAATCACTCTTGGTATTTGGAATTTGATTATTCTGTATTTTCACATATGAACTCTTGTCTACTTAGAACAAATTCCCCCGGATTTTCCTAGCCATTCAAGGCATTGATAACTATCTTGTTTTATCTTAGCTACAACCTATCTATCAATCTATATAGTGAGGCCCGACCCCCACTTTTATTTTATATATATCAGGATTGATCTATTTGAATCGGAGGGATAAGGCTATCTCAATAATCCCTCTAATTATAAAAACCCTTAACCCCTTCTGTACCGGTGCTGTACTTTTCATTATGTTCTGTTAAATATTTGGCAATTTTGTTCAGCTTAGGATGAAGGTCTACCCATTAAAAGGGTACAGTCTATCTCAATTATTCCTTTTAGCTACAATATATCCTTCCCAAGCTTCATAAAATCGTCTAAATGTAGCTGAAATTATATATAAAAAGACATTGCCGGTACTGAAGGGGTTAATAAAGTTAATATAAATCGTCTAGGGGTAGCTGGAGTCAAAGCAAATTGGTGTTAGCTGCTTGAAAGGGATATTGATTTACCAGAGTAAATTTTGTTAACAACTTTCAGAAAATTCCATCCTTTACCAACTGAAGTCTTGATACTTAAAATGAGAAATGTGAAAAACTTTTACTTCTATGAATCACATTAATCTCTCTCTCTCTCTCTCTCTCTCTCTCTCTCTCTCTCTCTCTCTCTCTCTCTCTCTCTCTCTCTCTCTCCGGTTGAGAGCTCTTGATATCTTCGTTGGAGACACGCAGACTACGAGGTCAGCTCATTGAAGTATTTAAAATACTTAATGGGTTTGACAATGTGGATTATAGCAAAATGTTAAGCCTCAATATGAATACAACACGCAATCATGGCTGGAAATTAGAATTGAAAAGGTTCAGCACTAGTACCTGTGGAAACATTTTCATATATAAGATCTTTTCTACCTGGAACAAACTTATCCTTATAAGTTATAAACAGCTCTTCAGTAGAGCAGTTGTTGTTGTTGTTGTTCCCTAAGCTGCCTGGCCGAACAGCCCCGAGTCCCTGAGGAAGGCCATGGCCACGATCGGGCTTTCCCACAGAGCTATCATTGAGTGTAGATTGTGTTGTTGGCGTAAGTGGTTGTGTGAAATGCAGTCTTCTATGATGTGTTTAATGGTATGGGGTGCTGTGTTACATCCCGGGCAGGCGTCGACAACGGAGTCATCCAGTCTCTTCTGATAGCTCAGGAGAGCTGGATGGTGTCCGCATCTCAGCCTGGCCAGGTGGACTCTGTCCTCGCGAGGAAGGGAGGATTCGGAAGGATGGATTTCGGGAGGTCGTGCATGCAGCTGCGTGTTGTCTGTGAGTGAGTGGATGGATCGGTGAGAGATATGAGTATGGATGTGCTTCTGGAAGTTGGTTCGGGTGGGCAGGGAGGGAGAAGGACAATAATTGTGTGTGATACCGTGTGCTGGGTGTTGTTTTTATATTTCTTGGTGTCTGTGGGTGTGTTGCCATGTAGTTTAGTGGGTGGTCTTGGTTCGTGGAGGCTGCTGTCAGGAATTGAGTGCCTCTCATGTCCAGATGGTCTTTGACTTTGAGGATTTTGGTTTCTTGATGTAGGTGATCTGTGGGTGCAGTAGCTGTGCAGCCTGTAATGATCTTCAGGGCTTTGTTTTGAATAGTCTGTAAGGTCTTATGATGTGTTTCAGCTAGGTTAGAAGCCCAGGCTGGGCTTGCGGCCTTGGAGCGGCTTCGGTCGCGCCGGGAATTTCCACACCTCTCAGTAGAGCAGTTGAAGAAGAGAGTAGATAATATTTTGCACACTCTGTAATGAGTGTAGTGCATTAAACAGTCTCTCTCCTTCCACTTCCAGTATCTCCTCGGAATGGACCGCAAGGTCTCTGAGATAATACCTATTCCTTGTAACTCTCTCTCTCTCTCTCTCTCTCTTTCTCAATAAAGAATCAAAATCAATCTCTCTCTCTCTCTCTCTACGGACCTGCTGTTTTTACCCCCCACTTTCCTCTCTCTTACATTTAAACTTCTTCTCTCTCTCTCTCTCTCTCTCCATGCCTGCTGTTTGTACCCCCCCACTTTCCTCTCTCTTACATTTAAACTTCTTCTCTCTCTCTCTCTCTCTCTCTCTCTCTCTCTCTCTCCATGCCTGCTGTTTGTAGCCCCCCACTTTCCTCTCTCTTACATTTAAACTTCTTCTCTCTCTCTCTCTCTCTCCATGCCTGCTGTTTGTTCCCCCCCACTTTCCTCTCTCTTACATTTAAACTTCTTCTCTCTCTCTCTCTCTCTCTCCATGCCTGCTGTTTGTACCCCCCACTTTCCTCTCTCTTACATTTAAACTTCTTCTCTCTCTCTCTCTCTCTCTCTCTCTCTCTCTCTCTCCATGCCTGCTGTTTGTACCCCCCACTTTCCTCTCTCTTACATTTAAACTTCTTCTCTCTCTCTCTCTCTCTCCATGCCTGCTGTTTGTACCCCCCACTTTCCTCTCTCTTACATTTAAACTTCTTCTCTCTCTCTCTCTCCATGCCTGCTGTTTGTACCCCCCCCCCCCCTTTCCTCTCTCTTACATTTAAACTTTCCTGCACCTCACTTACACGCCCAAAACTTTCTGCCACTAATTATTTCCTATCTTGAAATATACAGTTATAAATCTTTCTTTTTTTCTTTATCGAGACCTCCATAATATTTTTTTTTCACTTTCTCTCTCTCTCTCTCTCTCTCTCTTTGGTTTGTATCCATTCGGCCCTATTCAGCCTACTGTTTTAAAACGTTTACCCCCATCCAGGTGTCAATATTTTCTTGGCGATCGGTAGCGAGCCAGCATATATATATTTTTGTTTTGACAGCAAGCTAAATTTGTACATTTTTCGATAGAAAAATGTCTCCGGCGAAGCCGGATTTCTCCATACAATGCAGGAAAGAAATCGACACCTGGATGGGGCTAAACGTCTTAAAACAGTTTGCTGAATGGGGCCGAATGGATACAAGCCAAAGAAAGAGAGAGGAAAAAAAAAGGCGTAGTGGGCTCCCTTAACCCCTTCCGTACGATAGTGGCCAGAAAAAGAGAGAAAAGGAGAGAAAGAGAAAAAATGCCGGTGACCCCCCCTTAAAGCGAGTCGATCCCAGTATCTTGTCCTCCCTGTCACATCCTCAAGTCGTATTCGGTATTGCCAATCCACTCTTTACCTCCATAACTGCCCTTTGTCTCCTTCCTCTGTATACCACTGTCACACATGGACTCGAACCTCATACATTTACTCTCTCTCTCTCTCTCTCCCTGTCTGTCTCTCTCTCTCTCTCTCTCTCTCTCTCCCTTATGTCTTGACTAACCTCCCTGCGCGTGGAGTGATACCTTCAACATGTGTCCCTCAGGGAGAGATAGTATTACAGTGAAGCTCTCTGCTCTCCCACACTCCCGTCTTAAGGGGAGGTTTTTAGTTTGTTCCCTAGATATCCTTCAAGCTTAAGATTACACCCCCTTGAGCCCCTTTCAAGAATTTTTTATTTTTCAAATTTGTACATTTTTCGGTAGAAAAATGTCCCGGCTGAAAGCCGGTTCCTCTTAAATTACAGGCTCGCTATCGCTCGCCAGGATAAAATCGACACCTAAATGGCACGAAAGGTCTTAAAATTGACAGAAATGGGTTGAAAATTCTTAAAATCGTCAAAATAATGGGGCAAACGTCTTACAATTAGAAAAACAATGGGGCTAAACATGAGGGAGAAAGGAGTCCAGAAAAAAGTCCCTCAAGTGGATATCTCCCCTTAACTACGTGTCTGCTGCTGCTCTCTCTCTCTCTCTCTCTCATAGTATGATCAACCACGGCCCCTTAATCACTATGACATCGTAATTAGCTTAAGAAGTACCGCTTGGAACTTAAGGGCAATCATTTATCTCTGTGACTTCCAAAGACGAATATTATCACGTAATAACCAACATATATTGAATACATAAACGTGTCTCTTGGTGATGAGAGGAGCAGGTCTTACTTCAGCAATGTGTAGGTGATTAAGACCGTCTTGTGCACACTCATCTAGGGCCATCTGAAAGGCATCATCTTAGTCCCATTAAGTTCTTACTTCCATCCCAGCCGGTCAGGTTACATAGGGTACCAGGCATAGTCAGTAGAGGGTCTGCTGCTAATTAAAAGGTCGGCGGATCGAACCCGTTCTGTCAAAATATAATTGGTAAAGAACAACCAAAATAAGTAGAAAACTTTATGTTCGCTTTCGTGTTGGTAGCTGATGTGAAGGAAGGAGGAGAGGTAACCGGGAGGACGATGGGTCTTGAGGAGGAGAGAGGGAGGATCAGGGCGAGGAGGTAGGATTATCGGGAGGTGGAGGACAGTTTATTGAGGAGGAGAGAGGTGGGATCATGGGGAAAGGGAGGATCAATGGGAGAAGGAGGAAAGATCATTGGAGGAGGAGAGAGGGAGGATCATGGCGAGGAGGGAAGGATCAAGGGGAGAAGGAGGATAGATGATTGGGGAGGGGGAGGGTCAAGGGGAGAAGGAGGAAATCTCAATGGAGGAGGAGAGGGGGGGGGGGGGGGTCATGGAGAAGAGGGAGGGTCAAGGGAAGAAAGGAAGGAGAATCACAAGGAGGAAAAAGAATCATGTAGAGGAGGATGTTGGGGAGGAGGGAGGAAGGATCGAGTAAGGTGGGGATAACTTTCATGGGGAGGAGGGAGGAGGAGGTAGGAGGCTTGAGTACCGTCATCAGGACTCGGCTATTTATACTCTGCAG